>VJWM01000108.1:600000-1060000 GCA_010909165.1 Anthoceros angustus | reverse complement strand
CCTAAACCCTAAACCCTAAACCCTAAACCTTAACCCTAACCCTAAACCCTAACCCTAAACCCTAAAACCCTAAACCCTAAAACCCTAAACCCTAAACCCTAAAACCCTAGAACCCTATTAAACCCTAAACCTAGAACCCTAAACCCTAAACCTTAACCCTAAACCTAAACCCTAAAACCCTTAACCCTAACTTGCGTTGTGGCTACGTAAACACTTACGGTACTGCTGGGCGGGCAATGGCTGCCTTGCGAAATCGCCAGTCCGTCACGCTCCGCATCCTCGGTGTCTTTCCCTGGCGCTCTTTCTCCGAGCCAATTCAAAGCTGAGTCCATTTCAGGTTATCTCGATCTAACATGCGCCTAGCTCCTTTTCGCTGCTTTGGCCAGCAATTGGTGATGGCAAGGGCGATGGCGGCTCTCTCTTTTTCCTCTTGCGCTTACGCTCCAGCTCCAGTCTCGCGAAGTGAGGATGCCTTAGTTCGAAGAGAGAGTTGGCGCTTCCAAAACTGCACTTTGCCCTTCTCGGATGTCCGCCACCTGGAGGCTTCACAACCCTAGATTCGTGTCATCATTCTAAATTACCTAATCCTATCTGAATTACCTATGTTCCTATTCTGCCTATTATCCCTAATTAATTGCGTTCGAATTATCCTACATATTTATTCCCCTATTGATGAGCATATATAGTGGATACCCCTTCCTATTCTAATTTCCCTTTTGGCAGTTCGTCGGCCCACATGATGCCTTGGATTCTGCCACAGTAGTCTGCCCCTTTCTCGACCCCTCGGGCAAGGGTGGCTGACCTCGGCGGTAGTCTGCGCCAAATGCCCTTCCGCCTCGTCTGGGGGTCGTTTCGACCCGTTTCTTTTCCCTGAGATGTCCTCGCTGCCTTCCTAACAATATCCTACAACTCCGACTCCAAGCTTCGCAGAAAATTTCCTGACATGCTCCCCTTCAATCGTTTTTAGCCAAAAAAAAAATCAAACCTGTTCGTCTTCTGGCTCTTTTGGGCTGGTTGCCCAAACTTTTGCGTTCCACACGATCCAACAACTTTTAGGGTTTAGGGTTGTGCAAAAAAGAACATAGACTGGTACATCTTCACGAAAGTAGCAGCATTGGTGACGAGGGGCACGGCGCCAAGGTGTGGCGCCGGTTCCAGCGTAGTCGATGCACACTGCGTGCACGCCTCAAGCATGTAGGCACGCCTCAAGGATGCACGTCCACACGATGCATGTGCGCCTTTTCACATTGAGTTTGCTTTCTTCATGCCATTCCATGGTTGCGATCTCGGACGGATTGCCTTTTGACGGCGAAGCCCTACACAGCATCAACGAGGCGGCATCTCTAGATAGCAACATTTTGGCGTCAGGCCTTGACCCACGGAGGCACTCAAGCACGAGGAAAAGCAGCTCATAAGTTCATTGTGCTTATCTCGCTTCTTTGGTCGTCTCCGTTTGAAAAGGATCTAGAAGCTCTTACCACGCCGAGTGACTTGTGGAGTGAAGCAGGATCTTGATTGACTCTACGCGATTCCGTTGACTGGATAATGAGGATCGGAGTGGCGGTGCACGTAGGAAATCGTTGAGCTTTGCCCTCGCGCAGTCGAGTAGATGAGTCGAGCAGGCGGTGGTGTTATTGAGATCCTCCCTCAGATCACACATTAGCGTGGACCGCGTCAAAGTCTTGGGTTTTGGCATCTTGCAATATGTGTCATTGATGATACACAGGATATATCCTCTACACTAGTACAAAAATCATGGCTCTGAAACCATGAAGAGAATCAAGGACTTGCTCAAAGGATCTTATGCATTGATTATAATAATAGAAAGTACATAATATTTGTGTGAAGTAGGTGTGTTATAGGTTGTTGTAACCAATTAACCAATTAAGTAACTAATTAAATTACTTCTAGTCCTAAAAATTAAATAATTTTAATTTCTAAAAATATCAATATCATTCAACACCAAATCTGCAGACTTGGTATACTAAACAATGTGGCGGTCTGGCCGTCTGCGATTTTCAGAGCATGTTAATATCACGTCACCGTCTCCTTCGCAGGAGTAGCCTTCAATCTGGGCATGCCGAGTGGCCATGTTTCTTTTGGGCAATGTATTAAACACTTGCAATGCCTCAACCCATGCTCCCTAACTTGATGAAATATTTAACATATTACGGCACTCTTCATTCGGGCTCCTTTAAATCCCTTTGGTCATGTTGAAGAGCTGCGAGAATGAAGAAGAACTGATAGCATGGTATGACCTGCGTGGGAGGCAGGGGCATTCCAATGGGAGGTGATTGTCATAATGTAGAGGACTTTGTTGTGCTCACTTTCCGGCCAGGGGCAACCTGTGAGCAGTAGCATGAGGCAATTTGGCTATGATCTTGTGAGAGCTAGTAGTACCTCGTCAAGTTCTCTTGCTCTGCCCAATAGATCTACCACACATGTGGCAATAGTTCACCATGGAAGTGATGGAGTGTTGTCTGCTCGTACCCTCCATGAAGTCTTGTAACTTAAAAATCTAACTTACAATTTTCTACCTTCATATTTCTAGGAGGTTCGTTTTGAAAATAAAGTAATAAAGTAATGGCTAAGCTAACTTTTCAAACGAGTTGAAACTAAGCATATTTGACATATTCCAACCTTGATTCTCATGTTTGCATATTCTCCCATCATTGCGTGTGCCAACTACTAGGGACTACAACATTATGAAGTAGGAATCTACTTAATAAATTTTTTTGTCATCGGGTTGCTCCTGACACTTGTGACATAAAGCCAACTTCCGTGTGCAATGATAATGAAGAATGCTTTGATAGGTTGAAGTTGGTATCGGTGGATTACTCCTGATAAATTGAAGCAATCTCTTGAACAACTCTACATTGCAAGGAATACGCAAGTTGCCTTTTTGAAGAAAGCCAAACTCAGCCTCCGTATAGTCTAATAAGGGCCTGAACAAGGCATGGTTGAGCTCGTCCATTGAAAGAGGAAACCTAATCCTTTCATCCCCCACCTCCACAACTATGTACCCTTTCATAGGCTTCTTGCTTTCTTTTCCATTGCTATCCTCATCACATGCATTACTTCTAAGACCCAAAGAACGGCTTTAGAAAGTTCATGGAGTTTTGTTTTGATTTCATTTTGAACTATCAAATTGCTTGCTGCAAGAACAAGTGCTAATGTTTTGCAAGAATGTATACTCACTTTATATGATATATTATCTTTCTTGCTATGATGTCGTATATATAGTGAGGAATTACTCTTTATGGTAGTCTTTCATACTAAGACATGCATGTATAACATACTATCTTAGAAGTGTAACTACTTTTTATGATAGTCTTTTCCACTAGGACATACATATATAGCATACAATTATCTCCTTGGATCTTGACCTCACGTGATCTACCAAAATAGAAGGAAAAGAAAATATATGCATTAATCAATCAACAAATCAATTGATCAAACAGGCAGCCCGTCACCACATGCTTTTTATCAAGTCCGTATGTAAGGATATCCCCGGCATGGCCTTTAGACCTTCCTCCATTGTGCTATGCAAGAAGAGGGCATGGCTCTACCCAAATCTATTGCCTTCTCGTTATGTGTGAGCCTGCCGCAAGCATGTGCAGGTATGGCCGCCTTGCTCCTATAGAGCGCTTTGCTTCTTAGTAGGCAGCTACATACATAGGACCATAGGACAAGGAGAGGCGATGTGTATGTAGCCGGCAGTTTGATTAACATGCACAGAAAGTCATGACGAGAATCAAGGACAAGCTCAAAGGAACTTATGCATTGATTATCATAATGAAAAGTACATAATATTTATACGAACTAAGTGGTTATAGAATAACCTCTGGGTAGAAAGGGGTTTCTCCGGCAAAAAGGAGTTATGGCTAAAATCCCGTCGTTTTTTGGGCAAAAATGCGTATTCGTTTTGTTTTTGGCTTTTTTTAAGAGTGTTTGCTAATTTAAATGTGGTGTTCAAAGTCGCGGCGCCACACCCTGTATTTTCATTTGGTCACAATGTACCGCATCCATGGGTGGACACCGCAATTTTGAAGGGGTGAAAATAAGGAGAACCATCAGTTACAAGCTATTTCATAAGCATGTCCGCCCTTCATCCCATACAAGCATTTCTGTTAGAAAACAGACAGAACGAGATGAGTGCACAGACAGGTTTGCGAACCCAACGTGGTAGTGTGCAAGCCTATTTGCACAAAATAAGAAACAAATCCAAAAACATACAAAATACATCCCAAAAAAAAACAATTTTAGGTTCTCGGGCAAGTGAGCGCACTTGCTATAAAATTTTGGCCTTTTCGTGCATTTTTTTGGTATTTTTTTAATATTTTTGTTGTTTTAAAAGTTTTCGTTTTGGTGTTTTCAACCCTTTTTGTGCACCTCCCTAATTTGAATATGTCCTCATCTTGACTTAGCCCTCATCTTTTCTTGTAGTGATCAAAGCTTTGAACTAGTAGTGAGAACCATTCTTTTGAATCTTGAGACGTTTGGCGTGCGCCCAGCTCCAAGTGCAGGTCTACCATACCAATCTCGTTCTTGCATTGCACGCAGATCAAGAGCATTAGATCAATGAAGATACTATCGTGCCAATGTTTGAGAAACAAAGTCCTATAGAATTCACATAGTGAGAGTATAGTCTTAGGATTGGTAGTGCAGTGAAAGTTGTTGCGCAAACTTGTTTGCATCGTAATCAGCAGAGGCCTTAAAGCGTAGCGTTGGTACACGTGCTGGTCGTGAGAGTGGCCTTCTTTTAGGATACCTCATAATTTGATAAAGTATAAAATCAAATACATTTGTAAATGCGTTAATAAGACCTAAACTCTTCAAAACTGCTGTTTTCAATACGGATTTTTCAGCGTGCAATTTGGCATTCGCAAGTTCGGGCGTGTGCAAAATGGGGTCACTGGAGAAACCCCTCTCCACCCACACGCTGTTATAGATTGTTGTAACCAAATAACCAATTAAGTAACTAATTAAACTAGTTGTATCCCTAAGAAATAAATAATGTTAATTCTATAATTTAAGGGATACCTTATGAATAGGGCCCTTATATGTCAAATATTTCATCACTCTCACTCACTATGAAGCAGGGGTGAAAATTAGCTACCTTATGAATAGGGCCCTAACATGTCAAATATTTCATCACTCTCACTCACTATGAAGTAGGGGTGAAAATTAGCTACCTAAAGAGCTAAACGACATAGCCTAACTCCCACTAAATAGGAAACTAGGTGCTTAAGAACATACTCCAAAGTTCATAAAGAAATGAATTAAGCTAGAGGAAAAACATTTCCAAAAATATGTTTTTAAGAAAATACCTAAATACAAGGAAAACATGAATACGGGAAATGCCTAGATAGCCCAATATGAGTATCATGGAATATCAATTGCTTAAAATAAACGGAATAATGTCCGATGGCCCATCTACCAACCGAAAACGGGTGCATAGGGAAACCCGTTGCAATCCATCTATGATAGGTGTTGGCTGGCTGATGCAGGTGTGGCCATGGCGCCTTGCAAATCGACCACGAGAGCACCTATATTGCATGGAGGCGCGGCGGCCAGATGAATCGAATGTCATGCATATCGATCCAGCAACTTTTGTGTGCAGCAGTGTGCAAAAAAAGACATGAACTCGATATAGGCATCTTCACGAAAGTGGCAACACTGGTGACCAAGGGGCACGGCCGCAAGGTGTGAGGCGCGCCTTCAGTTTGAACAGGCGTGCGTCGATGCTCGCCTCCAGGGGTGTTGCATGTAAGCGTGCAAATAAAACAAATAAGCTGCATACATTTGATGCTCCAAATTCATGTCCCTCTTGCTCCACCTATGCATTTAACAAGTGGGAGATTAGAAAACAAAGGATTGCAAACAAAGTTCAAATGCAGCCTGTCAACCTACGTAATGGACATGCTAACCACCTAACCCTTTGTAAGCGGCGCGGTTTGCGGCCATCTTTGATGCATCAATAGCATCTTAGATACCCTTGAACCATCAGCCCTGTTGACCTGCACAGGTTAGGTCAGACAGGAGCATTAGTCTAACAGACATAAAAATCCTAACAGCTAGGAAGGACCTACAAAAATCTTAATCATGGCTGAGCCAAACACTAACCTTGGTGGAGATGGCTTCAAGGAAAAGGACAGATTTGGGGAGCAGATTATGATATCTAGGTTATGCGGATGCGAGGAGCACTACAAAACAAGCAGCTATGGAAGCTGGCCAAAGGGGAGGACAAGTTTCGCCATTGTACTGGACTCCACTCCTTCTACTCTTGAAAGAAGAATCGGGATGCATGGACAATATATTAGGGATGAAGCGCCATGTACCGATCCGGAGTGGGTTGACCTCGACATGCTCGTGAGACTGGATGCAAGACTTCACGAGATATGGTCCAGCTTCAAGATCTACGAGCACAAAATACCACAAGTCGACGGACACTTCACAATGTTGAGCGCAAAAATGAGAGCGGAGATACAATTGAAAAACATCTTGGATTCTTTAGAACACTGGTTTCTAAGCTAGAGAGCGCTTCTCAAGAATCTCTCAAGCATGATTTACTCACATTGTATTTTCATGATGTCACTCCCAGTCATGGTCACACTTTTGTGACGTCCTACAACGCCGCAGCCAGGGCCGAAACTAGCTAAGGCTGCAGGCTTTACCCTTCCCCAAACAACGTTTTGAGTTAGTGAGAGCTCTTCTCGGGAAGAAGCAACAAGAGGAACTAGGGCATGCGCAAGCGCAGCTCTTCACACCACAAAGCGAAACAAAGGCGGCAAGCCTAACTCGAGGTAAAGAATACCTCAAGTGCTAATTTTTGCAAGAATTGTATACTCACTTTATATGATATATTATCTTTTCTTGCTATGATATACGTATATAGTGAGGAATTACTCTTTATGGTAGTCTTTCATACTAAGACATGCATGTATAACATACTATCTTAGAAGTGTAACTACTTTTTATGATAGTCTTTTCCACTAGGACATACATATATAGCATACAATTATCTCCTTGGATCTTGACCTCACGTGAGCTACTTCACGAAGAAACCCAAGAAGACGGAAAATGCCACTGGTGCAGTTCGGTCATTGGGAAAGCAAGTGTCGAAGAAGCCCGGGGTACCTCGCAAGGAGGGCAACTCCACTTTTGAGACACACGCCATGGTGAAAAAGCAAGCTTCCCCTTCAGCCCTGACGGTAGGGACTAGGGAGTTTGCTCATCCTCTTGCTAACCCCACATGTCTGTCAACAAACACACAAGGGAGACCAGTACATGAGTGGTACCTTGATACAGGTGCAACAGCGCACATTAGTTTCGATAGAAACGCATTCGTCACATATAGACCAGCTAAAGATCAGTTCGTTTACCTGGGTGACGATAGATCACTTGTGTCTCCAGGAATAGGCACAGTGAAAATTCCAGTTCCTTCAGGATCACACTCTTACTCACATATGTGTATCATGTCCCTGAAATGACTAGGAACCTCATCTTTGTTAGGAAGCTCAACATGGATAACAACAGTCATATCCTGTTCACTCCCACAGAATGTAGGATCATCGATGCATTTGATCATGGAAAAGTAATAGCTTATGGTTCCGCAGACCATGATCTATTTCGTTTGCACACACACACAGCAGTGATGCCAGAACACACTTAGCTTCTAAGTCTTCAGAGACAACTGCAAAGCGCTGCAAAGCAGATAGAAAAAGCTAGGTTATGGCATGCACGTTTAGGTCACCCTCACAGTGCCAAGTTACAGAAACTAGCAACTAGTGACATGTATGGTGATGGAAAAATTGGCGGTTTGCCACCCTTACCACTTTGTGAAGCCTGTGTACTGTCCAAACGTCATCAAGCAGCCTTCAAGAACCAAGCTCCTCACAAGGCTTCAGACGTTCTTGAGCTCGTCCACACTGACATATGTGAGCCACTTTCACAGCCCTCAATTGGTGGTGGCAGATATTTCCTAACATTCATAGACGACAAGACCAGATTTGTCATGGCTTATATTCTGAAAGCCAAAAGTGAATACTTCTCCCTATTTAAAGACTACATGAAGTATACAGAGAGATGGACTGGAAAACAGCTGAAAACCCTCCGTTCTGACAATGGTGGTGAATTCACATCAAACAAATTTCAAGCCTATTGTGCAGATGAGGGATAGGACGACAACTTACAGTCGTATACACACCACAACAAAATGGTGTAGCTGAGCGCTTGAATTTAACACTGCAGGAGATGGTTTCTTCCTTGTTCCACCAAGCCTCACTGCCACTCCCATACTGGGCTGAGGCCCTCATGACAGCTGTTTATTTACGCAACAGATTGCCCACCACTGCAGTCTTAGGACAGACCCCTTATGAAGCTTTCTTTGGTAGAAAACCAGCTATCCTTCATCTTCGAACCTTCGGTTGCATAGCTTACGCTTTCATTCCTAAGGCCAAGAGAACCAAGTTAGCTGCTAAGGCCAAGAAATTCCTTATGATAGGATACAATGAAGGTATAAAAGCTTACAAGCTTTATGACGTACCTCAGAACAAGGTGGTCTACGCACGCAGTGTCACCTTTGATGAAAGCCGGACTTGGCCGCAAGTGGGAGCTGTTCCCACTACACAGGAGGATTTCGACCTCTTGCTCTTCCCGACGCCACTTTCCGCGACTTACGAGGAGATTGCTCTGGGGAAGAAGAACAACAAAATGATGAGGGCGGATGAAGCAATTTTGCTAATGACTTACGACAACCTCCTCTGTCGGGCCAGCCATCCGGGCCAGCCATTGTCGGCGCCCTTGTTGTAGATTACGTTGTAAAGCCTTTTTCTCAAATTTTGATCTTTATTTCTTCAAAAAATATTTTTATCATCATTAATCAAAAATATGATTGGAAGCCATTTACAATAGCAATTGATGATGTGGCTTCCTTGTTATAGATTACATTGTAAAATATTTTTCTCAAAATGTATTCTTTATTATTAAAACTCTTTTTATTATTAATCAAAAATATGATTTGAGGTAATATATATCAGCGATTGATGATGTGGCTCCCTTGTTGTAGATTACGTTGTAAAATATTTTTCTCGAAATGTGTTCTTCATTTTTTAAACTCTTTATTATTGTTATTAATCACAAAAATATTATTGAAGACCATTTGCAGCGTGGATTGATGACGTGCCTCCCTTGTTGTAGATTACATTGTAAAATCTTTTCTCAAAATTTGATATTTGATCTTTATTTCTTCAAAAGTCTTTATTATTGGTATTGATTTCAAAAATATGATTAGAGTTCATTTATAACGGGGATCGATGATGTGGCTCCCATGTTGTAGATTGCGTGAAGTATAAGCAACATTGTAAAATGTAAGCAAAGTTATAAATTTGGTGGACTAGCAAGGGGGCTAGGTGGGAGACGGGAGGAAGGGGAGGGTATTTTAAATTTGGTGGGGGATGATGAACACGTCCATTCAAAATGTGCGGAGGCGTGCCACTCGGCAACACGCACTCCATTAATCCCAGCCCTTACACACGGCCTAAAAGGAAAAAGTCGCGAGCGGCGCTCTAATACTAATCGTCACGCTCTTTGGCATTTTCTTAAGTGTTCTTATTATGAGGTGCCACCTCTACACCCACAAGCAAGTCGCACTCCCGATGGTACATGTTGTACATGCCGCCTTTGCGGGCCATTATATGGCGACCATTGTCGGCGCGCCATTCCTAGATTTTGGCCAGCCATTTTATGCCCAGCCATTGTCGGGCGTTGGGCGCCATTCCTGGATTTTGGCCAACCATTTTATGCCCAGCCATTGTCGGGCCAGCCATTGTCGGGCCAGCCATCATCGGGCCAACCATCGTCGGGCCAGCCATTGCCGGGCGTTAGGCACCATTCTTGGATTTTGGCCAGCCATTGTATGATCAACCATCGTATGGCCAGCCATTGTCGGGCCAGCCATTGTCGGGCCAGCCATTGTATGCCCAGCTATTGTCGGGCCAGCCATTGTATGGCCAGCCATTGTCCGGCCAGCCATTGTCAGGGTTTAGGGTTTAGGCCAGCTGATAATTATTGGACATGACAATAGGATATGACCAGAAAGGGAGAGCAAGAGAGAAAAGAACATGAGACAAATTGATAAGAATAATAATATACAAAAAGTGTTTAAAAGTATATCTATATATGCACTAGGTGCCTCTTCACTAGATGACCCTTAGATAATAAAACCTAAATATAAATAACCCGATAATTAACCCTAAGCGAGTAAGGCTTAATTCCTAACACCCTCCCTTAAGCAAAACGAGCTTAGGGAGGTCTGGGCGCAATTGATGAAGGACAGGGTCATCAATGAAGAAGACACAGGACAGTCACGAGGCAGAAGCGGGCGCAGGGAACTTGAATTGCGGCGATCATAACCAAACAAGGACGCGTGAGCTGGAGAGTCATGGAGACTGCTACAAATCTCGCAGCTGCATACGCGGTCCTCATCACTTGCATCTTATTTGAGTCCAAGTTGTATGGCCCTAGTGTGCACAATGCCCTCGAAAAGGTCCAAGCAGTAGGACACGTATGAGCGCCAAGAAGAAGCGGTGAAGAGGAGTGGGATGAAAACCCACATAGTGGCGCCGCCATCGTGGTCGGAGGCTGGAAAGTTCTCTTCAACATACTCCGGGCAAAGCCTGCGAGGAGAAGACACTCCAGGATACAGCAACGAAACTAGCTCGGACCCCTTCAAGAAGCAGAGACTACTCTGCTGAAGATATTGCGGAGGAGGAGAAAAGACACGGCATCCGGTGATTAGAGCGACAGATTCATCCACATGCGGTGAAGTGGTGCTAACCCACATGTCATCAACAAACACACAAGGGAGACCCGATTACATGAGTGGTACCTTGATCACAATTAGCATTAGTTTCGATAAAGCGCATTCGTCACATATAGACCAGCTAAAGATCAGTTCGTTTGCCTGGGTGACGATAGATCACTTGTGTCTCCAGGAATAGGCACAGTGAAAATTCCAGTTCCTTCAGGGATCACACTCTTACTCACAGATGTGTATCATGTCCCTGAAATGACGAGGAACCTCATCTCTGTTAGGAAGCTCAACATGGATAACAACAGTCATATCCTGTTCACTCCCACAGAATGTAGGATCATCGATGCATTTGATCATCGAAAAGTAATAGCTTATGGTTCCGCAGACCATGATCTATTCGTTTGCACACACTGAGCACTTGAGAAACATAGAAAAAACGGGCAGCATCTCCACATATCTGAGGTTGAAGACCTCACCCCCCCCATCTGTGAGTTACTCTTTGAGAAAGTAGGGCTTGTAAACAATCAGCCCGAGGCCTTCCATATGCTTGTAATGCTTGTCTTTGGGAAGAGCCTTAGTCAGAATGTCTGCTGTGTTATCATCTGTGGGAACATATAAAACCTTGGTAATTCCCCTCTCAGCAGCATCTCTGACATAGTGGTGCTGTATCTCGATGTGTTTTGTACGAGCATGGAACCGAGGATTGGAGACAAGAGCAATGGCGGTTATCTGCTGCGGTGAGTGGGACCTAATCGCTCTTGGCCGATATCAAGAAAAGACCTTTCCCATTCGATTTCCTTAGTTGCATCCGCTGTGATTTATATTCCGCCTCGGAAGATGATAACGCAATGCTGGTTTGCTTCTTATGACTCGGCTAACGGCGGCTGCAAGGAGAAAAACATAGGTCGAGACTCTTCCTAGAGTCACCGGAAGCCCAATCGGCGTCTGTGAAGCCATGCAAGGTAAGTGGGGACTGTCCAGTATGCTTGTAACAAAGGCCATAGAAGTGAGTTCCACGTAAATATCGAAATATCCTCTTGACAGCAGTCCAATGGGCTCGGCCTGTGTTCTCCATAAATTGGGAGACTGTACTAACCGAGTGTTGAATGTCAGGGCGAGTCCAATTGCTCACAAAAATCAAGCTACCTACTGCGTGACGATAAGGAACATCAGCCATATCTGCCTTATCAGCATCAGTCAGAGGGCATTCATAACGGGTAAGTTTAGCCCCAAGCAGCTCCGTGTACTTCTTTGGATGTGCAAGCATGTTAAACTTATGCAAAATTTACGCTATGTACTTGTGTTGATGAATGATCAAGAGCCGTTCGGACCTAACCACGAGTAATTGGATGCCTAAAGCAGGCGAAGGTCACCACTATCTGTCATCTCGAAGGTCGGCTAAGGAGACCCTTGACACGGGTAAGAAGGTCAGTACTGTTAGAAGCCAGGATGACGTCATCAACATACAGTGCCAGAAGAACATAATTGGCTCCATCCTGCAGGACATATACATTGGAGTCTGCTGTGCATTGGCGAAGGCCAAGGGACTTAAGTGCTTTATCACAACGCTTGTACCATCGTTCTGCACTTTGCTTGAGCCCATAGAGGCATTTGATGAGGAAACATACATAGTCCGGATGTGCGGATCGACATAGCCTTACAGGCGCTCCATGTACAACTCTTCTTCCAGGATGCCATGGAGAAAAGCCGTGCAAACATCCATTTGCATGTGATAGGTTTGCGGTTTGCCACCCTTACCACTTTGTGAAGCAGATCTTGTCAAGCGTCATCAAGAACTTCAAGCTCCTCACAGGCTTCGTTCTTGAGCTCGTCCCGCGACATATGTGAGCCACTTTCACTCAATTGGTGGTGGCGGATATTTCCTAACATTCATAGGCGACAAGACAGTTGTCATGGCTTATATTACGAAAGCCAAAGTGAATACTTCTCCTATTTTAAAGACTACATGAAGTATACAGAGAGAGATGGTGGAAAGCAGTGAAAACCCTCCGTTCGACAATGGTGGTGAATTCACATCAAACAAATTTCAAGCCTATTGTGCGGATGAGGATAGGACGACAACTTATACACACCACAACAAAATGTTGTAGCTGAGCGCTTGAATTTAACACTGCAGGAGATGGTTTCTTCCTTGTTCCACCAAGCCTCACCGCCACTCCCATCTTGGAGGCCCTCATGACTGTTTATTTACGCAGTTGCCTGCTGCATCTTAGGGAGACCCTTATGAAGCTTTCTTTGGTAGAAAACCAGCTATCCTTCATCTTGAACCTTGGTTGCATAGCTTACGCTTTCATTCCTAAGGCCAAGAGAACCAAGTTAGCTCTAAGGCCAAGAAATTCCTTATGATAGGATACAGGTATAAAAGCTTACAAGCTTTATGACGTACCTCGAACAAGGTGGTCTACGCCTTGATGTCACCTTTGATGAAAGCCGGACTTGGCCGCAAGTGGGGCTGTTCCCACTACAGGAGGATTTCGACCTCTTTGCTCTTCACAGCGTCCTTTGTTTTTCCGACTTCGCTGAGGAGATTGCTCTGCGAAGAAGAACAACAGCAAAATGATGAGGAGGCAGATGAAGCAATTTTTGCTAATGACTTACTGCTAGCAGCAACCTCCTCCTGTCGGGCCAGCCATCGTCGGGCCAGCCATTGTCGGGCGTTGGGCGCCCTTGTTGTAGATTACGTTGTAAAGCCTTTTTTCTCAAATTTTGATCTTTATTTCTTCAAAAAAATATTTTTATCATCATTAATCAAAAAAATATGATTGGAAGCCATTTACAATAGCAATTGATGATGTGGCTTCCTTGTTATAGATTACATTGTAAAATATTTTTCTCAAAATGTATTCTTTATTCTGTTAAAACTCTTTTTTATTATTAATCAAAAAATATGATTTGAGGTAATATATATCAGCGATTGATGATGTGGCTCCCTTGTTGTAGATTACGTTGTAAAATATTTTTCTCGAAATGTGTTCTTCATTTTTTTAAACTCTTTATTATTGTTATTAATCACAAAAAATATTATTGAAGACCATTTGCAGCGGTGGATTGATGACGTGCCTCCCTTGTTGTAGATTACATTGTAAAATCTCTTTCTCAAAATTTGATATTTGATCTTTATTTCGTCAAAAGTCTTTATTATTGGTATTGATTTCAAAAATATGATTAGAGTTCATTTATAACAGGGGATCGATGATGTGGCTCCCATGTTGTAGATTGCGTTGTGAAGTATAAGCAACATTGTAAAATGTAAGCAAAGTTATAAATTTGGTGGACTAGCAAGGGGCTAGGTGGGAGGCAGGGAGGAAGGGGAGGGTATTTTAAATTTGGTGGGGGATGATGAACACGTCCATTCAAAATGTGCGAGGCGTGCCACTCGGCAACACGCACTCCATTAATCCCAGCCCTTACACGTCGGCCTAGAAAGGAAAAAGTCGCGGCGGCGCTCTAATACTAATCGTCACGCTCTTTGGCATTTTCTTTATCCGGACTGAATGCTTCTTTCGGTGGCGAGCTCGGGTGGGACAATAGGGATGGAAGGCATGGCATGCGGTGTGCTTCCGGAAGTCTATAGATGTATATCGGGCTCTTGCCAATCGATGGTGGAGGGCGATGGCGAGTAGATCGTCAAGTCCAAAGATCTCGGATCGGGGCATCTACCAGTGAGCATCGCAGTAATTCCAACTCATGTGCATTCAGGGAAGCTTGGTGAGTGCATCTTCATGATCATCAGCGACTGCAAAATCATCTGGATCTAACAGTGCTTGTGCTGCATCATCTAAGGGTGGACCAGGTGCATCAAGAACATCAGGGACATCAGGCTGGGCTGGTGGATCAGCATTCATATGAGCAAAAGGAGGTGAGACAGGCTGGACAGGAGGGACACTTGGATCACCATCAGCATCAAGAGGGTAAACTGAAATAATTCCATTAGAATCATCCTCATCGTCCAGAGTAACAGGTGATACATTTGAGCCAGAATATGTGTCATAAATTGCTGACTGTGCAACTGGCTGCAGTGGTTCAACGAAAGTTACACTACGCGCTAGGACAGGCTGACGTGAAGAAGGGTCAATAAGCTTGTAAGCTTTTACATCTTCGCTGTAGCCAATAAAAATAAGGCTGTGAGACCTGTTGTCAAGCTTGCGTCGCTTCTCAGAAGGTATATATGCGAAGGCCTTGGAGCCAAATACCCTAAGATGTAGTAAGCTGGGCTTACGTTTCCAGAAAAGCTCATATGGTGTCTTGGAGGTTAGAGGCGGTTGTAACTTTGTTCGGAATATATGTGGACGTGACAACTGCCTCTGCCCAATATGGGGATGGTAAACGACCATAATAGCATAGCTCTTGCCATTCCCATAAGTGTCTGGTTTTCGTTGACGCCGTTCTTAACTGCGTGTATGGGACAATAAGCTGATGTATAATGCCTTATGATTCCAGGAAAGTAGAGAAGGCAGTATTAACAAATTCTGTCCCATTATCGGACACCGACTTCAAGAGGCAACGTTTATGCGTTGTCGATGACTAGCCAATCCCGAAATAAAGGAAAGGTGTCGCTTTTCTTGTGCATGGGAATGTCCATGTGTATCTCTGTAATCATGCTGATAGTTAAATAATGTCACCCCAAGTGAAGAAACCTGAAGGCGGCCTGAGATATCAGCATGGACCAATGCGAGCAGTTGAGTAGATCTGTGAGCAGATGTGCTGGGAAAAGAAAGTTCCTTCTGTTTGGCCAAAGCACATGTCTCACAGAGTGGCAAATCCTTCAGACAAGAAGGTAAGGGTTCTCGATAACCAGCATGCTTGCTCATGGAAATCATTGTTGTGCGATTAACATGACCCAAGCGTGCGTGCCATCCCTACTAGAAAAGGGCACCTATGTTACAATCGATGTTGCAATTTTTGTTACACTTCCACATTGCAACATGTTTTGGAGGCTTGGTATTAAGTTTGTCATTCCCCGCTTAGTGCAACCATCTTAACACGAACCTTGCACTCTCTCTTCCCACCTCACCCTTATGGATACCCCCCCTCTCTCACAAGCATTGTTAATAATTTCCCACTTGCCCTTATTCGATCGTTGTTGCAATTTTATGTAACACTTCCAACTTGCAACACGTTTTGATGACGTGTTCACTTGGTCAATTTTTCTCTTCCTTCTCCCACCATCCTAACACAATGCTTGGTCTCTCACTTCATGTACCACTTCAAAATTGCAACACTCTTTGGTGGCTTGGTGTTCAAGGTGTCAATTTCTTATCCACCTTCTCACACCATCTTAACACAATGCTTGGTCTCTCTCTCTCACCTCACCATGCTAGTTATTGCTCCCCTTATCACACCCTTTTATACTCTTTCACTCCTTCTCCTCCATCATGATTGTGAGAAGGAGCTCCCCTATCACAACCATTTTATACTCTTCCTCTTCCTCTTGTAACATGATTGTAACAAGGACCTCTATCTCCCGGGGTATCCTTCTCTTCCTATTTTACCTCCTTTGCATATCCTTTGCATATAAGTATGTGTACATATATATGTACACATCCTTGTTATACTTATATTATATTAGTGGACTTATATTATATTAGTGTACTTATATGTACCTCCTTTGTATATATATGTATATAGGCTTCAAGACTTGTTTATGTACTAATATGTATGTGCTAACCCTTACTCACTCTCATACCTTGCATATATATATGTTTGATTTTATTGACAAATTAATTGGAATTTTGGACACTTCAAGCGTCCTCTATCCCTTTCACTTTGTTGCCACCGATGTCATTGGCTTTAACTACGAACATGTCGTCTTTCAAGTGATATGAACATATGCGTCATGCAATACAAACATGTGCCTCTAAACTAAAGCGACGCGACGTCACTTGGTGACTCTTTAGACCAACACCATTGTTTTCGTGGTTCCTCCACAACTTCCTAGACCTATCCAGACCTCAATTACCACTTTAACGGCAGAGGACCAGAAATGCTAGGCTACAAAGGTGGGAAGACCAATTTCCTCCGCTTTGTTGCCGATTGACCATCACCGGTCCACCCATGCATGGCGACTCCAACGCCCCTGACTGACTCACGCTTTTAGACACAGATCGTGTGATACGCCTTGTCGTGGCAATGCCATCACACATCCAGTTCCCCACCATCTACGTTGCCTCGGCATCACTTGATGGTGACGCCCTGCTTGCCACCTTTCCTCCATCTTCCTTCTCTCCACCGGTATTTGTGCCTTCCTCCCGACATGGCCTTCACCTTCCACCAGCTTTCCTTCCCTTCCCTACAATCATGCACACACATCACTTAGAGCTCACGTCCTACATATCACCACGCCGCACCAACCTTTCGCACAACTAAGCATTCCATTAACCCTCAACGACCACTATACCACTCCGATCTCGGCATGCTCTCCAATCCATGCCTTGCTACCCACTTCAACTCATCGGTTGCGCTCCTCCCACCGCTGATACCATTTCTAGTATGTAAGTTTTCCTTTACTTTCCAACATGGATATGACGGACATTTTGACTCGACTACGGTTCTTACCAGCTACCCAAATTTTGATTGCGAATTTGAAAGGAGACGGCGTGTGGTGGGGCCTCGCAGTTGCGCGCGCAGTGGCACGTGATCGCAGATACGCCGATGGCGGCGTCCACGCTCGCAAACGAATGCGCTTATCGCCCAATGTTGCCGTGCGGTGTTCAACTGGCCTAGACGTTTCACCCGCGTGCGCAAGATGCCACTCACCTTTGCTAAGCGATTGCACAAACATCTCCTCCTCTTCTATCTTTTCCGACCGGATCACGCTTTCACTCTTGGTCCGGACCAGATCCGCTCCTCCTCATTTGTGGGTCCAGCCACCAGATCCGCCAGCAACTTGGTTTTGTACGAATGCCGATTTGATGTCACCGGACATTGCGCGTCCACCGGTGCTCACTCCTTCTCACGATGGTGCGGATCTGGTACCGGTCTACGAGGAATGGGTTTCAATCGCCATCCGCGATCCAAATGCAAAGAATCGTTAGAGGATGGATAGTCTTTCCAATTGTGCCCGACATCCGCACTGCGATTGCGCTTGGTGTGATGTGCTTCAAGCAGAAAGGAAACAGTGAAAAATAAACACCAACAAGTCCGGATCACCTGCAGGGAAGAGTGCGTGTGAATTGCAGGCACAAGGAGGGGGCGGAGAACTACTGCCCACCGAGGGCATTTTTGGAGCAAACCTCGCCGAGAGAGGAAAGTGGCATCAAGGAAGATCCATGAACTGTGTCCAGATCTGGATCATGGTTGAGCAACGTGTTTAGGCGGGTGAGGCGGATGAGGACTTTCGAGCTCGAATTCAGAACCCACCGGTGGATGGTAATGCACCTCTTACTTGGGATACTTTTTCAGCTCGTGCTTCCATTTTTGCTCGCCATCGGACACATGGCCAATTGACTTTGTTTCGCCGTTATTTCACCGTAGTTGCACTGCACTCTTTCGAGCTCGGCTCGCAAATCGCAGTCCGCTATCTAATCGAGTCTAAGCTCGTTGGCGCACGAGCAGACGTGAATGGAGTGCCGTGGCGTGCAATTGGAGGACAGCTTCCATGGTTTTATGCTTAGCTTCTTGGAGTTAACGCTTTTTCCGTCCATCTTTACCATGTTGGACCACCACCGGCATGACGACGTTATGCATTGTAAGGTTCATGGAGTGAAACTTGTTTGTTCTCACAATGTAGGAATTTTGATCATGTGTGGTATACGCTTGCTCAAATCCCGAGGAAGGTGTGAACGAACTTTATTGATTTCCGTGTATGTATTGCTTTGTTTTGTCCTTAGTTTGCTCTGCGTGGTCTCGCTTGTTCAAATTATTAGATTGCGCTTTTGGTGGGCGAGAATGTGGTAGCTTGACTTTTGATGGAAAGGCTCTCGAGCGGTGATGGAAAATCGGAAGAGATGGGTGGGATTAATGTCCCAAGTTGTTCGCGGCTTGCAATGTAGCTTGTGCAATTTCCGTCCACCTTACAACCGACATGCTTGTCGTTGTTGCCTGATGAAAGGAATGCAACTAGTCACAGAGCTTGAGAGATGACATGCACGTCTCAACTATTATAACTAAGGTGAAAATGTTCAAAACTATGTTCTTTTGCCACGGCTTGAGGGTCAAGCTTTATAAGGAGAAGGGGAGGAAGGAGGGGAGATGGAGGGGAGATGGGAAGAAGGAGAAGGGGAGAGGAAAGGAAGAGGAGGAGGCCCGTTCCATGCCGTGATTTCAAGTAGAGACCCGTTTCATGCCGTGATTCAATTTTCACCGATGCGTAACCAATGTGACATGATGTTGGTGAAGGGATTGTGGCGGGATCATGTGTACAGCCGCAAGCGGATCTTGTACTTGCGAGCATTGCAAGGTCGCCAAGACCGCTCCGATCGTGATTTCTGTCAATTTTCGTTGTTGCGTAACTAGCTAACGGATCAGTTACCTCACGTGATGCGTCACGAAGGTGATAGGTGGGGACAATATCTTCTTGGGCGCCATGGCGGAGCCGATGGCTATTGGTGATGTGGAAGGACAAACCGCACGCCGCATGCTATAAAGTAGGGGTATAAAGGGCGCCGCTATTTACACGTATAGTAAATACAAAGTATGGTACCATGAATATGTATACGGTAATTATGTAATACGCGTAATATACAAACTTATTTTATATGAAATTGAATACCAGATAGCACTTAGAATAATATAGTACATTTATCACCGTAGATTACATGCGTATAGTACAAGGATGTATTGATACAGGTATTTGTATATGGTCATATTGAAGGGTGTATCGGTGGTAAATACCAAGTAAAACGTGGTATTTCAAGGGCAAAAGTAAAAGGGCAATGGTGGATGGGGAGGAGGTTCGGTACCAAGCCTCCAAAAGTGTTACAAGACTTTTCTTGTAACACTTTATATGTTGCAATCATGTTGCAATTTTGAGAGAGGGCAAAACCACCTCTCACTTCATCTTAACATAATTGCAACACTATTGCAACATGATTGCAACAAAGTGGTATGGTTTCCAAGCCAAAGTGTAACAAGGGGCCCAAAAAGTGTTACATGACCCCAAAATTGCAACATGAGTGTTACATCCAGGGGTCCAAATCTTAACATAAAGTGTAACATGGGCTGCCATTTCTAGTAGGGCATAAAACTGCTTGCTGAGTAGCTGAAAGGTTTCCTACACTTGTAGAATGAGCCTGAGGATTAGAACTGATGATGCATTGGATGTCCAGGCGATACAAGTCCTGTTCCGGATGTGCCCGAAACACACATATAGACGGAGCAGAGTTCCGATAGAAGCAACATGAGGTATCTGAAACTTGGAGAAGAAAACACTGGGTCTTCATCAACTTGCTCAAAGAGAACAAGTTTTTGGCCATACGAGGCACATAGAGGACATCAGATAATGTAAGGACAGTCTCGTCATTCAGTCTGAATTTACAGCAACCTTGACCAAGGATCTGTAAACTCGTGTCAATGTGTTCATCACCCAGGTAAACACGCTCCACGTTTGATGTGAGCTGCAGACTGGTGAATTGGGACTCATCACGACAAATGTGTGCTGTGGCTCCAGAATCCAGGAACCAAGAAGATCTGTCATGTGTCGATGAGGTAAGACAAACAATCAGTATTTTTACCACTGGCTTTGAAGAATCTGCACTGGAGAATTTTTCTCTAACAATGGCAGTTGATGCAGTTCTGGGAGCCTCTGAGGTTCGCCAGCTCTCTTCTTACGACATTCCTTTGCCCAGTGTCCAGGGATACCACACCAATTACATGGGCCCTGACGCTTAATGGTTGATGGACCAGCCTCATGGCGAGTCTCATGGCGAGGAGGATGTGTACCTATCACATGTCTTGGCCTGCCCCTCTGGAATGGTTTACCACGGAAAGCAGAAAACACTCTGTCAGCTTTGGACTTGGATCCAGACCCTGACATGAGCCTGCTTTGCTCTTCCTGGTATAACGCCCCTATCATCCCGTCAAGGGTGAGTGGAGAGGCCTGTCCAGCAGCAACAGCAACATTTGCTGTTCTAATGGGAGCATTATGTGAAGATACGAAATTCTGGTAGCTGGGAGGGAGGCTCGTAAGCAATTGAGCCACTGCATCAATCTCATCCATTTTGGTGCCTCTGACAAGTTGAGCTCGCAAGTGACGGAACTTGTTGCAATGTGTAAGTACCTTATCCCTTCTTTCGCCACCATAGAATTCCAAGCGAAGTGCACATAACGTCATGACATTGCGCACTTGATAAGTAGCAATGTTGCCATATTTGACTGCCTTGGTGAGGAATTCTCGTCGGGGAGGAGGTCTTGAAGACCAGCAATGAGGAGGGCCATGCATATGTAAGTATGTGTACATATATGTACCTCCTTTGCATATCCTTTGCATATCCTTTGCATATCCTTTGCATATATATGTACCTCCTTTGCATATCCTTTGCATATATATATATTATATTAGTGGACTTATATTATATTAGTGTACTTATATGTACCTCCTTTGTATCGTATATATATATATATAGGCTTCAAGACTTGTTTATGTACTAATATGTATGTGCTAACCCTTACGTCACTCTCATACCTTGCATATATATATATATGTTTGATTTTATTGACAAATTAATTGGAATTTTTGGACACTTCAAGCGTCCTCTATCCCTTTCAGCTTTGTTGCCACTGATGCCATTGGCTTTAACTACGAACATGTGCGTCTTTCAAGTGATATGAACATATGCGTCTTGCGTGCAATACAAACATGTGCCTCTAAACTGAAGCGACGCGACGTCACTTGGTGACTCTTCAGACCAACACCATTGTTTTCAGGGTTCCTCCACAACTTCCTAGACCTATCCAGCGACCTCAATTACCACTTTAACGGCAGAGGACCCCTGTAAATGCTAGGCTACAAAGGTGGGAAGACCAATTTCCTCTGTTTGTTGCTGATTGACCATCACCGGTCCACCCATGCACTGGCGACTCCAGCGTCTGACGACTCAGCGACTCACGCTTTTAGACACAGATCGTATGATACGCCTTGTCGGTGACAATGCCATCACACATCCAGGTTCCCCCACCATCTACGTTGCCTCCGGCATCACTTGACGGTGACGCTCCCCTGTTTGCCACCTTTCCTCCATCTTCCTTCTCTCCACTGGTATCTGTGCCTTCCTCCCGACATGGCCTTCACCTTCCATAGCTCATATTTTTGTCCAAGAACCGGTCTTTTCTTTTAACTCGGGCGTGAAGACAGTGTAAAAGATCCGAATCGGTGGAGGAGGGGAGGATGTCACCGACATTGCTAGAGAGTCCGTGATGTTTTGAGCGCAAGGGAAGCAGTGATGTGATAGGAGGAGGCACCAATCGAGGTGAAGAGGTACTTAACAAGTAAGAGACACAAAACCCCCTATCGAAAAGATCTCGTTAGGGATATGAGTTCAAAAACATTGTTGAAATGAACTAACCCTAAAAGCGGTTGTGGTAGGATATGGAATGTCACGAGACACAGACGAGCGAGCAGGCGCATCCACGTGTGCCTTTCCCTCGACTGTGACTCTTCACCACGCTTGGAATCTCGGTGCTAGTCGAACATCCGAATCGGCGGGAGAAATCGACGTGGTCTATACATCTCACGCTCAAACTCATTTCTTCCGCAAATCTGATCTTGCTTTCTCAATGAGAAGTAGGCGACAACCGGTCACTCAAAACTTGGAATTTCTGTTCCAACCGGTAAGATCTCAAATTTCACGGTACGCCTTGTAGATGAATTGGTGTGATGGTGATTGTCGACAATTGCCATTCGTGTATATCCTGCGAGCACTCCATCAGTCCGGGTTGACGAGAAAATGATGGCCTTGTGGCCTGCTTGTTTTGCGTCTTGGCATTATGTGAAGATAAATTCGGTAGTGGGAGGAGGCTCGTAAGCAATTGAGCCACCGCATCAATCTCATCCATTTTGGTGCCTGCATAAGTTGAGCTCGCAAGTGACGGAACTTGTTGCAATGTAAGTACCTTATCCCTTCTTTCGCCAGTCCATAGAATTCCAAGCGAAGTGCACATAACGTCATGACATTGCGCACTTGATAAGTATCAGCAAGCTGTTGCCATATTTGACTCGCCTTGGTGAGGAATTCTACGTCGGGGAGGAGGTCTTCAGAAAGACCAGCAATGAGGAGGGCCATGCATATGCTGTTGGCATGTGCCCAATGATCCTTTTCTCCCTTGGTTGCTGTAGATGCTGGTTCTGGAATAGAACCATCAGCATATCCCCAGACATTTCTAGCAAGCAGAGTGGACTTCATCTTCACCTTCCATAGCTCATATTTTTGTCCAGTAAACCGGTCTTTTCTTTTAACTCGGGCGTGAAGACAGTGTAAAAGATCCGAATCGGTGGAGGAGGGGAGGATGCCCGACATTGCTAGAGAGTCCGTGATGTTTTGAGCGCAAGGGAAGCAGTGATGTGATAGGAGGAGGCACCAATCGAGGTGAAGAGGTACTTAACAAGTAAGAGACACAAAACCCCCTATCGAAAAGATCTCGTTAGGGATATGAGTTCAAAAACATTGTTGAAATGAACTAACCCTAAAAGCGGTTGTGGTAGGATATGGAATGTCACGAGACACAGACGAGCGAGCAGGCGCATCCACGTGTGCCTTTCCCCTCGACAACCTGTGACTCTTCACCACAGTTGGAATCTCGAGCTGCTAGTCGAACATCCGGAATCTGGCCGGGAGAAATCCTGACGTGGTCTATACATCTCACGCTCAAACTCATTTCTTCTGGCAAATACAGATGCTGCTTTCTCAATGAGAAGTAGGCGCGACAACTGGTCACTCAAAACTTGGAATTTCTGTTCCAACCTGGTAAGATCTGTCAATTTCACGAGTGCACAGTCTTGTAGATGAATTGGCTGTGATGGTGATTGTCGCTGACAATTGCCATTCGCTGTATATCCTGCAGGCACTCCATCAGGTCTGGGTTGACCAGAAAATGATGGCCTTGTGGCCTGCTTGTTTCTGCGTCTTGGCATTTTTTTTTAGAGTACATACTACAGCAATATTCTATACAGGTTGGGCGTCTGGATAATCATTCCAGATTAGTAGCATAATCCATAGAAATTAGGCTAACTCTGACTTGCAGGAAGGGAAGCAGGGTCTTCAACAAGATTCACCAAAGATCGGAGATGGTGCTGAATTTGAATTCGCCTTCTTACTTGTCCAGATATCAGCTCATAGAAATTAGATTCTTAGGTTCTCATCCTGCAGGGCAGCGGAAGTGTGTACGATAGCAAAGTTTGTAATCGTATATGCTCATGGCTCTGATACCATGATAATTATTGGACATGACAATAGGACATGACCAGAAAGGGAGAGCAGGAGAGAAAAGAACATGAGACAAATTGATAAGAATAATAATATACAAAAAGTGTTTAAAAGTATATCTATATATCCACTAGGTGCCTCTTCACTAGATGACCCTTAGATAATAAAACCTAAATATAAATAACCCGATAATTAACCCTAAGCGAGTAAGGCTTTATTTTCTAACACCAGCCATTGTCGGGCCAGCCATTGTCAGCCATTGTGGGGCCAACCATTGTATGGCCATTGTGGGGCCAGCCATTGTGGGGCCAGCCATTGTGGCCAGCCATTGTGGGGCGACCATTGTATGGCGGGGCCATTGTGGGGCGACCATTGTATGGCCAGCCATTGTCGGGCCAGCCATTGTGGGGCCAGCCATTGTATGGTCAGCCATTGTGGGGCCAGCCATTGTATGACCAGCCATTATCGGGCGTTGGCGCCATTCTTGGATTTTTACCATTGTCGGGCCAGCCATTGTATGGCCAGCCATTGTATGGCCAGCCATTGTATGGCCAGCCATTGTGGCCAGCCATTGTGGGGCCAGCCATTGTATGGCCAGCCATTGTATGGGCGACCATTGTATGGCCGACCATTGTGGGGCGACCATTGTATGGCCAGCCATTGCGGGGCCAGGCATTGTGGGGCCAGCCATTGTATGGTCAGCCATTGTGGGGCCAGCCATTGTATGACCAGCCATTATCGGGCGTTGGGCGCCATTCTTGGATTTTGGCCAGCCATTGTCGGGCCAGCCATAATGGAGATAGTAGTGTTGAGTTATTTCGGTTTAGTTATATCTACATATATAAAGTGTGCACTTAGATTTAATTTAGCTTACTTACCCTTTCATTAGGGTTACGTCCTTTAGCAAAGAGTCATGCCTTTTCATTATTAAGTTAAGTCTAGTTCTCGCTTTCATATACTTGTTTTTCCTTATATACACATATATACAATGTAATTAATAATATGTTAATTGATCTGCACCCATTACATATTTTGTTAAAATAATTTTCTAATGAGAAAACAAGAAAATGATCAAGAAACCAACTTGTAGTTTCTTTTCTTGATTTTTATTTAGAAAATTTTCATTTCTAGGAGTCTGTCCTAGTGCACTGTTGTCGATTGTCAGAGCAATTTGACACTAGGTACTAGAACAAGCAATTGGCAAAAATCTTTATATAAAATCATATAGAATTACAAAAATGTTTCTCGAAAAATTCTAAAACACAAATCCTAGCCAAATGAATGGCCAATCTATTGGACGGGCAACAATGGCAGCCACGCCGCGCTGAGCGCATTCCACAGCAGAATCGCCGCATAGGGCAAGGAGTACCAGGCAAATGATTGCATAACTGCTCCACCAACAGACGCAGGAATGGACAGTTCGAACGCAAAATTGACCTGCACTTGCTCTTGAAGTAAGGCAGTCATTCAACACATTGATTGAGACTCTCTTCCCTGAACAGCGCCATCTGGTGTTTGCCCCTCCACCTAGAAACCCTAACAATCTTCCAGAAGTGCGTGTGCAGCGAGCATTCCATGGTAACGGTAATCCCAAGGGTTTCCTGACCACACATGTCGCACCACACACAAGTGTATCACAGTTAAATGCCAGAATTGAAGCACACCAGCAACATGTTGATAGACGTTTTCAAAACATCGATCGGAAGCGTGTTCTTTGTCGATCTGAAACAAGATCTGAAAGAGCAGATAGGACATTTGGACTTCAAGTTGCTTACATTGTTAAAGCCCGCTTTACTTGCTAACCCAGCCTCCAGGGGTGTTGCATGTAAGCGTGCAAATAAAACAAATAAGCTGCATACATTTGATGCTCCAAATTCATGTCCCTCTTGCTCCACCTACGCATTTAACAAGTGGGAGATTAGAAAACAAAGGATTGCAAACAGAGTTCAAATGCAGCCTGTCAACCTACCTGTGGGTAACAGATAACCAAAATACAGAACGCTAGATTTATGCCAAGGAAGCTTGACATGACGCTCACGGTAGCACATACAAGGCACGAAGGAAAGCCAAGAGAAAATAATAATGTACAAGTGATATTACATGAAGTAATGTTTATATAGTGAAACCCTAATGCATACGCCTAGATTACAAATATAAGCTAAAGAGGTTATTTCAACACTCCCACATAAGCTAGGCAGTATCCTCTTCACGAAACAGCGGAGTAGAGAAAAATTCGTTATCTTTGTGCCTCAGTTATACCCTCTCCGTTACGTGCGAGAAGCTCAAACGGTGGCGTCAGTGTACATGTCTCAGCTGCTCGCGGTGGTGGCAATCATCCTGGCTTCCTTTTGCATCTTGATTCAGTGGCAGCAGCAAATGGCAACCAGAAACGGGGCTCGCTACAGACCTGAAAACTATGGTGATGACGCTGTGCCAAGGAAGAGAAGGACTAGGAAACAGGAGGCCAGCACAACTCGAACTGCCGGGACAAGGGTGTGGAAGCCCTTCGATTTCCAGCAGTTTGCCAGAGGATTTGGCTGGGAGCTTGAGGTTGCAGCTCGGGTGACGTTGAGGCGAGAAGACCTCGCTGAGAATACTGAAGATATCAAGCCTGGTATCCAAGCGCTGCCAGCTGATCCCCTTAGAGGGATGCGCGTCGTGTGGGCAGAAGCAATAAGGACTCCGTTGCCTGAGGACGAGGACAACAAAGGGCAGGGTGCACCAAACACAGAAAAGGACGGAGGAGCAAGGAAAGAGAAAACTGAAGGACAGAAGCCATGATTGGGTAGGTATATGATGCTTCATCCATGACTGCTGTGTGTAAATACTGACCATGCCTAACCTATTCAAAAAACCTGTTGTGATGTGCTGCAGAGCACAGAAAAGGACAGATGGGTAGGACAGCCTGTGAGCATGGGTTCTACAAACTAGATTATGATAAGCTTGTAAAACCAGGGGACTCAAGTCCCCTCCCCCCCAACTCCACAAGGTCAACTTATGATCAGAATTTACCTTTCATCACCTTACGATAAAATCAAGTCCCGTGAGGCCAAGGGACTCCATGTCTTTGTGAATGTACGTGGCAGGCAGCCTTAGTTAAGATATCCGCTGTATTGTCAGCTGTAGGGATATATTTGACTTGAATCACTCCTTTGGCCACAGTGTCTCTAATATAATGATGTTTGATTTTGATATGCTTGGTACGAGCATGGAAACGAGGGTTGGCCACGAGAGCAATGGCAGAACTGTTGTCACAATGTACTATGGTGGGACTGGCCTGCTCAACATAAAGGTCCTTCAGATAAGATCTTGCCCACTCTGCCTCTTTAGCCGAATCAGTCAATGAGATATATTCAGCTTCAGTTGATGAAAGTGCAATACTCGATTGTTTCTTACAAGACCAGCTAACGGCCCCTCCAGCCAGCAGGAAACAGTACGTTGATAAACTCTTCCGTGAATCAATGTCAGAAGCCCAGTCGGCATCTGTGAAAGCTGAGAGGGTTAGTCCTGATAGGGAGCCAGCTTGGAAGAAAATACCATGAGTCATCGTGCCTTTCAGGTAACGATAAATTCGTTTCACGGCTGCCCAGTGTGCTCGTCCTGGTCTTTCTAGAAATTGGGAAACGCAACTAACTGAAAAAGCTATATCAAGACGTGTCCAGTTCGAGATAAATATTAGGCAGCCTACATGTGAACTTTCCTAAGATGAGAACAAAAGCGGAAGCATGAATTAGGAAAAGAGTTGGAAAAGTACATAGATTAGGGGTCCTTTTATAGGAACCCGGGCACCCTTCGTAGGGATCATTTGTTAACGAGCTAGGTTAGCCTAACTCGCGACTATTAGCTAGGGTTATGTAACTCTTACTAAACTTAACACTCCCTCTTAAGAGTAACATAACCTAAGCTACAACTCCTCTTAAAATTTAACGTAACGACGGTGGAGACTATCTTCCATGGAGCAACGCTCCTCTGTGGCGCGCTCCCTCTGAAGCTGAGTCTTCCCACCTCGCGGGCTGCAGGGGTACCAGGCTGTCGGAGGGTGGCGGCGGGTCCACTCCCGCCGGTGAATGAGAGTTTGCTCATGCCGTCTTGAGGCACGGCTGTGAAGAGGCTCGAGTCAGGATTCGAGGTCCTGAAAAAGCAACTTGACTCCCTTGAAGCAAGCATCTCGAGATCGCCTTGCTCCAGCAGCTGAGTCATAGACACCAGGTTCTGGCCCATCTTCGGGACGGGGAGCGCAGGCTCCAAAGTAAGCACCGAACCATCCTTCAGAGGAGGTTCGCGAGTGCTTTGTCCCATGATTGGCAGTCTGGTTCTACTCTGTTCATCACCAAGTAACGCTCCTTCCTCCAGAGGGCAAGTGTCCAGCTTGGTGAATAGAGCATGATCGTTGCATATGTGGGCGGTGGCTCCACCATCCAGGTACCACCCCGCATGCTGATGCAACTGAGTGTTGAGGCAAACCGCAACTATCTTCACGGTCCTTGCCTCCGCTGTGTTGGCGTTCCTTAGCTGGCGCTGGCAGCGGTCGGCGTTACTGCGGCTCTCCGGCCTCTTTTCTTGCGGCACTCGTGCCCAATGGCGGCGACTCCGCCTGTGCGATTCCCAACTCGGCGAGGAGTGGCAGAGGTTGAGTCACCTTTAGGGGTGAAATTCGCCTTGCCCTTCGAATTCCTCCCGAGCTTGAAATGGGTGGAAAGCGCCCTGTCTGCATCAGGCTTGGACCCTCCTGCAGAAACTAGGCGGCTCTATTCCTGCTGATACAGAGCACCAATAATGTCCTCCACTGTTAGAGAGGAGGATGAGCTGGTGGTGCCGCGGGTCGCCATCAGCATCAGGCTGGTGACGAAATGCTGGTCAGAATCCGGGAGGCTCATTAGGAGTTGAGCGGCGGCGTCGGCCTCGGTCATCGTTGAGCCGAGAGGCTACCGCCCTAATCGCCGGAACTTAGATGTGTGAGCCGCCGCCGTGTCTGACTCCTTCATCTTGAGGGCGTTGAATTCTTGTCGTACACTGTACAAGGTTAGAACATTGTTAACGTTGTACGTGTTTGATAGCTGGTCCCAAATGGCAGAAGCCTCCGTGAGGAACTCCACGCTGGGCACCAGGCTTGAGTCGAGTCCGCTGATCAGGAGTGCCACAGGTATCCCGTTGAGGTAGTCCCATCGCTCCACGTCGGCAGTCGAGGGTGGAGGAACGGAGGTAGAGGCCGGCTTGGGGAAGGTGCCATCCACGACCTTCCAAACACCTCTGCCAACCAACACGGACTTCATCCGGACACGCCATACTGGGTAGTGCTGGCCGTTGAACCGGTCTTTCTCCTTGATGTTGTCGATGAAGATTGGTATGGATCCCGCAGAAACTGGAGCAGGAGTCCTGCTAGTGGTAGCTGGGGTACTGTTGGCCATGGCGATAGGAGGATTGGTCGAGAGTGAATTGAAGTGATCATAGGGTGTCAGGTCCAATCCTCGTCGCAGGCCGGTGTAATAGCCTACAGTGTCCACCTTACTGCCATCATGATCACCCGAAGCTCGAGGATCCGTCCTCCATAAGTGCCGACACGATATCTCGGAGAAGGTGAGTATCCCTCTCTTGCTTGCTTTCTCACGTGAGGATTCTCCCTTGCCTTTTGTGTTGTTTTTGCTTTCTGATCCTTCTTTTTCTGTTCTTGTCTTTATTTTGCGAGGGACTTTATACTTCTGCCAGAACAATTTAAGTACTCGCGAATATCATACGATTGCAACCAAGTGACTTGGTGTAGCGGTTAGTTCTTCCATGCGAAAGCTGGAGGTCGTGGGTTCGAATCCCGTTGGCGTGTTCTTCTGTGTTTTGCGAAAGGATGAAAGATAATAATAGGGCCCCGTGGGGGGGGGCCATTAAATAATCCCGTCCCCGAACGGGTTCGGGGCGCGCCGGTTGGGGCTCCGTGGCGGCCGCGGGCGCGCCGGTTGGGGCTCCGTGGCGGCCGCGGGCGCGCCGGTTGGGGCTCCGTGGCGGCCGCGGGCGCGCCCGTTGGGGCTCCGTGGCTGCCGCGGGCGCGCCCGTTGGGGTCTCGAGGCTGCCGCGGGCGCGCCCGTTGGGGCTCCGGGCCGGCAGATGGCAGGGAGGTTCGCGCCTCCCGCGAGCCCGGGTCGCGCATCTGCGCCGCGTGCGCCTGCCCATTAGAACCAGCCTGGCCGCGCCTGCTCCCGCGGTGCCTGCGCCCGTGCTGATCACCGCGCCAGCGCCCGCTCCCATCTCCACACCCGTGCCCAGGAGTGTGCCTACATTCGTGTGGGGGCACGCGCTGCAGATCTGTGCCCTGCCGCGCCGCGCGCCGGTGTCGATCTCCGGGCCTGGGGATCGCCCACGGAGGCATCTGAGGGCGCGCCTGGCCAGATCTGAGCGCCCGCGCCTGCGAAGTTTTCCAGGCCCACGGGGGCATACGTGCGCGCACCTGGCCGGATCTGAGCGCCCGCGCCTGCATGGGGACCTGCGCCCAATCCGCCCCCAGCAGCCCCGCGCTCGCCCAGATCTTCAGCAATGGGAGATGTCGGGGTCTGATTGCTCGGGAGATCTGGCTGGGGACGCCGGTGAAGATCCTTGAGGTCCGGAACGGTGCTCCTCCTTTACACATCGACCGGAATCTTGGATTGGTGGGGGTGCGATGTCTGCGCGCTGGGCCGGCTCCGGATGGATTCTTCACACTCCCGGCTTGGCGCCTGCCCCAATTGCAATCTGGATAGGGCAATTGCCCCAATTGCAGTCTGGATAGGGAAATTGGCCGATGTGCTCCCAAGATTTGAAGGACGTGCCGGTCGCAGAAACCTTCTGGTCCGCCTTCAACGCATCTTCGATTGCCGCAGCCCGCTGGGCTTCTAGAATTTGTAGAAAATCCGATGAGCAGTGCCGACCTCGGGGCCTGTTGCAGATCCGTGCTGAGGCCCTCCTCGCCGTCGCGTGTTGGGGTCAATCTGACGCGTCAATTGGCGCTCATTGGAATTCCGCTAATAAGCGGCCTTGGCGTGGATCGGGACTTGGGTGGGGAACCGATCTGCATGCCTTGTTGCCGGATTTTTTTTTCTTGCCTGGTCTGCATGGATGGGAGAAAAGGGGAAGAGGGGAGGAGGCAGGAGGGGCCTACAAATCCTAACAAGGAAAATAGGATGCTAGTACTCCCTCCCCCTTCTATTTCCTTCCTCTCTTTTTTTTTTTTTTTTTGCTAGGAGAGTGGGGAAGGCGGGCGCCACGGAGGCGGTAGTGGCGCCTCCCAGCTAGACCTCGAGCTGTGCTCTGATACCATGTGAACTTTCCTAAGATGAGAACAAAAGCGGAAGCATGAATTAGGAAAAGAGTTGGAAAAGTACATAGATTAGGGGTCCTTTTATAGGAACCCGGGCACCTTCGTAGGGATCATTGTTAAACAACGAGCTAGGTTAGCCTAACTCGCCTGACTATTAGCTAGGGTTATGTAACTCTTACTAAACTTAACACTACAGCATGCCTATAAGGAATCTTCTCCATATCGGCAGTCTCTTCAAGGGTAGCAGCACACTGGTCTACAGTCAGCTTGACTCCCACAGAACCTGGAGTGGAAACTGGTCTAGCTTGATCAAGGGAAAATCGCCTCAAGATTTCTATTAAGTACTTCTTCTGATGTATAATGATGAGTCCCTTCTCTCTATTCCTTAGGACTTGAACACCTAGGCAGAATTTTAAAGCTCCCACATCTTTCATTTCGAATTTATTGCTGAGAAGATCCTTGACTCTGTTGAGAATGGTGGTGTCTGCGAGGCGAAGATGCAATCGTCCACATAAGCGACAAGGATACAAAACATAGAGCCATCAACCAAGTAGTAAACAGACGAGTCCGCTTTGCTTTGCACAAAACCCAAAGCCTTGAGTTCAGCATCTAGCTTTTCATTCCATAACATCGCACTCTGTTTGAGCCCATACAGGGCTTTAAGTAGCCTGAGTACCTTGTTAGGAAATTTCTTGTCGACATAGCCTTGGGGCTGTTCCATGTAGATTTCTTCCTTGATTTCACCATGTAGAAAAGCAGTACATACATCCATTTGGTGTAGCTCCAAGTTCTTTTCAGCAGATAGGGCTAACAGCATTTTGATGGATTGTGCCTTGACCACAGGGGAGAAAGTCTCCTGGTAGTCTAAACCAAGGACTTGGGTGAAACCTCGAGCGCAGAGTCTGGCTTTGTACCGAGCAATCTCGCCCTCAGCATTAAGCTTGGTTTTAAAAACCCATTTGCAAGTAACTGCCTTCCTTCCAGGTGGCAAATTTGTTAACTCCCAAGTCTTGTTTTTTATAATAGATTGATACTCCTCCTCAACGGCAGCTCGCCAATGAGAGGCATCAGGGCCTGCATATGCCTCGTCCATGGATACAGGGTCAAGGATAAGGGGTGAACTACCGGGATTAGCTGCACGGGCAGAGGGTCTGAAATCGACAGAGGTATAAGGGGGTTCTGCCCATTGGTCTCGAGGAGGATTCCGTCTAGGGGCAACGACGACATAGGGATCTACCTCTGAATCTGACAGGACTGGAGCTTCGTCTGGAGCAGAAAAAGGTTCAGGCTCTAGGACTAGATCAGGCTGATCGGGATCCTGGACTGCAGCAAGGGGGTCCAATTCGAAATCATCCAGGGGGTCAGAATAAGGGCCTTGAGGCAAAAAAGGTTGGGCGATTGCAGGTTGATGTGCTGGGCCAGGCAATAACACAGGTTGAGGAATAACAGGAGGACCCTGTGGAAATTGAATGGGCTGTGTATCAAAACCAGTCAGGTCTGAGAAGATATCCTCATTATCAGAGGAATCAGAATCGGAGTCTGCATGCACTCCTGTTCTCACAGGGGATCCTGGGTCCACAAGTTCCTTAAAGACAACACTCCTTGCTAAGACTGGGGCAAAGGTAAGAGGGTCTATTAACTTATATGCCTTTGCTTCCTCGCTATAGCCAATAAATAGCAAGGCTCTAGATCTATCATCTAGCTTTTGACGCTTGACTTGTGGAATGTAGGCAAAAGCTGGCGAACAAAAGACTCTAAGATGTAGGATGCTTGGTTTTCTATTCCAAAACATTTCGAAAGGGGTCTTGCCTTGAAGAGAGGTAGTTATCAGCCGATTCAGAATGTACGTTGAAGTCACAAAAGCCTCAGCCCAGTATTCAGCAGGTAAAGCTGCCCAGTTTAGCATACTTCTCGTCATGCCCATAAGGGTCTGATTCTTGCGCTCCGCAACACCATTCTGCTGTGGTGTGTAAGGAACTGTGAGTTGTCGAATGATGCCATGCTCTTGGAGATACTGATCAAATTGGTTGTTGCAGAATTCAGTCCCATTATCAGAACGGATGCACTTGAGGAAATGGCCAGACTGCCTCTGCGCCATAGGCAACCACTCTTGAAAATAGGTGAACGTATCACTCTTCTTTGTCATTGGGTAAGTCCATATGTAGCGACTAAAATCATCCGTAATGGTCAGATAATAGGACGATCCACCAATGGACTTGGTCTGCAACTTGCCGAGATATCAGCATGAATTAAATCGAGAACAGAAGATGTGCGAAAACCAGCATGGGAAAACGGCTTCTCCCGTTGTTTTGCAAGCAAGCATGCCTCACAGATTGGTAAATCCTTGAAACAAGAAGGAAGTGGTTCAGCATAGCAGTTCTCAGTGGTCATTTTTATTAATGTATTTTTGTTGACATGGCCGAGTCGAGCATGCCACGCTTGGCTTGCATGCGCGCAAGTGTCATGGCGTGGTCGATGCAGCCCACGGGGTCAAGTAGTCCCTCTCCCGGTGTCCGGTGTTTGACACTAGTTACAAGCTGCTAGGCTTCTTAGAAGTAGATGATCCAACAACATTAGAGGTTTGTTGTGGACGTTGGAAAGAGGACCTTCCTCCTCTACCTCGCCTCTTCCAAAACCTCCACGTGAGGTATATAAAACACGATCGGTTTGGATTCTGCTAGAGCCACCCGAGGTATGTCGAAGTCGGCTCTGTTCCTCGTGATAAAGGGCAGCAATCACACTCTCCAAGGTAAGGGCAGCCGGGTTGCCAGCTGCTAAATTCTGACCTGCTATAGCAAGAGGTCCATTCTGGAGTGACACGAATGTTTGGTATGATGCAGGTAGGGTGAGCAGCAGTTGTGCTACGGCATCCTTATCCGACATCGTCGAGTTCAACTCAGCAAGGCGGGAGCGAAGGTGACGAAACTTGCTTGTGTGGGCAGGCACACTATCACCCTCCCGCATCCTCAAAGTATAGAACTCATGGATTGCTGCAGACTTTGAAAGCATTGTTTTAACGGCATATGTACGTTGAAGTCACAATAGCCTCATTGATTCTGCAGTAAAGGCGCGGTTTAGCATACTTCTCGTCATGCCCATAAGGGTCTGATTCTTGCGCTCCGCCACACCATTCTGCTGTGGTGTGTAAGGAACTGTGAGTTGTCAAATGATGCCATGCTCTTGGAGATACTGATCAAATTGGTTGTTGCAGAATTCAGTCCCATTATTAGAACAGATGCACTTGAGGAAATGGCCAGACTGCCTCTGCGCCATAGGCAACCACTCTTGAAAATAGGTGAACGTATCACTCTTCTTTGTCATTGGGTAAGTCCATATGTAGCGACTAAAATCATCCGTAATGGTCAGATAATAGGACGATCCACCAATGGACTTGGTCTGCAACTTGCAGAGATATCGGCATGAATTAAATCGAGAGAAGATGCGAAAACCAGCATGGGAAAACGGCTTCTCCGTTGTTTTGCAAGCAAGCATGCCTCATGATTGGTAAATCCTTGAAACAAGAAGGAAGTGGTTCAGCATAGCAGTTCTCAGTGGTCATTTTTATTAATGTATTTTTGTTGACATGGCCGAGTCGAGCATGCCACAGTTGGCTTGTACAGTTGCAGGCAAGTGTCATGGCGTGGTCGATGCAGCCACGGGGGTCGAAGTAGTCCCTCTCCCAGTGTCCCGGTGTTTGACACTAGTTACAACTGCTAGGCTTCTTAGAAGTAGATGATCCAACAACATTAGAGGTTTGTTGTGGACGTTGGAAAGAGGACCTTCCTCCTCTACCTCGCCCTCTTCCAAAACCTCCACGCTGTGAGGTATATAAAACACGATCAGTTTGGATTCTGCTAGAGCCACTCGAGGTATGTCGAAGTCGGCTCTGTTCCTCGTGATAAAGGGCAGCAATCACACTCTCCAAGGTAAGGGCAGCCGGGTTGCCAGCTGCTAAATTCTGACCTGCTATAGCAAGAGGTCCATTCTGGAGTGACACGAATGTTTGGTATGATGCAGGTAGGGTGAGCAGCAGTTGTGCTACGGCATCCTTATCCGACATCGTCGAGTTCAACTCAGCAAGGCGGGAGCGAAGGTGACGAAACTTGCTTGTGTGGGCAGGCACACTATCACCCTCCCGCATCCTCAAAGTATAGAACTCATGGATTGCTGCAGACTTTGAAAGCATTGTTTTAACGGCATATGTACCAGTGAGTTGAGTCCAGATCTGATGTGCTTTTGTAAGAGATTCCACATCCGGAATCAGGACCTCATCAAGTCCATAAATAAGAATGGCAACGGCAATACTGTTCAGACCATTCCACTTATCAACATCAACTTGAGTGACAGTAGTTGCTCCTGTCGCGGGGATGGAACCAGCAGCTGGGAGGACAGGTTCTGGGTAGGAGCCATCTACAACTGACCACACTCCCCGTGCTTTTAAGGTACTTTGCATACGAACACGCCAAATCTGAAATTTGGTTCCATTGAACCTGTCCTTATCTTTAACATCAGTGGTAAATGACATAGTAGCAGCTGCCATGACGACAGGTTGTAGAGGATTGGGAGGTAAGGAACTGGTACCTAGGCCACGTCTACGTGAAATGTAGGGAGACAGGGGAAAGAACAGCAGATGGTCTCTAGTAGACATACGCTGGAGAGCAAAGGTCTGAACAGGTAAACGGTTATAGAAGGAAACACTTTTTTTTTTTTTAGGGTTACGGTTTCAGCAGAAAAAGCTAAATTAACCTGCTGACTTTTGACTTTCTGTCCTAGGGCAAGGAAGGTTTGGAGGAACGGTTACCAACCGCCTGTGCTGCTTCAGCGGAAGCTTCATGGTGGGGGGATACAAGAGAAACAGATAGCACATCCATTAGAACCTATCCTGATCAACAAAAAACCCTAGACAAAACCAGGAAACAAAGGTTAGATCAATCTGAACGCTCCTCATAAGAGGAGCGAAGTGTTGTGTTCAAAACCTGCAGTTGCCTAGTCAATCTATCAAGTTCATATGAGAATTTAACGGCAAACTTGTGAATTTTCATATCTGATGAGTCCATTCGCTTTGAGAAAGATTCCTGTCGCTGAATAGCAGCATTCAAAGTGAATTCAAGATTTTGTAATTCTGACTGGGAATCAGCGTTTGCTGTTGTAGATACACTGGCGTCCTCCGTGCAGGAAAGTGGGGCTGAGAATAGCCGCTTAGAGGGTGGCCTGGCTGAGGAGCTATCGGGTCTGAAAAAGCGTCCACAAGTTGTACACGGCCTAGGAGTAGAAAATCGTGACGTTGAAAAATAAGAATTACTGCGGCCTTTGCTCCGCATGTAATTTTCCAGAACCCTCTGATCACGCTCAGCCTTTAACTCAGCCTCAATCCACGGGATGCTCGAGGGAACAGAACATCTATCTAGAGGTCTGGAAACGGATTTAACAAAACCTCCTCTGCCTCCAGGTCCAGAGTTCGATCTATTCCTCGGCATCTTAGTTACAACATAATCACCAGCATGACGGCTCTGATACCATAACCAAAATACAGAACGCTGGATTTATGCCAAGGAAGCTTGACATGACGCTCACGGTAGCACACACAAGGCACGAAGGAAAGCCAAGAGAAAATAATAATGTACAAGTGATATTACATGAAGTAATGTTTATATAGTCAAACCCTAATGCATACGCCTAGATTACAAATATAAGCTAAAGAGGTTATTTCAACAACAGACATGCTAACCCTGCTAACCCTTAGTAAAAACTGGCCGCAGTTTGCAGCCCATCTTTGATACATCAATAGCATCTTAGATACCCTTGAACCATTAGCCCTGTTGACCTACATAGGTTAGGTTAGACAAGAGCATTAGTCTAACAGCCATAAAAATCCTAACAGCTAGGAAGGACCTACAAAAATCCTAATCATGGCTGAGCCAAACACTAACCTTGGTGGAGATGGCTTCAAGGAAAAGGACAGATTTGGGGGAGCAGATTATGATATCTAGGTTATGCGGATGCAAGGAGCACTACAAAACAAGCAGCTATGGAAGCTGGCCAAAGGGGAGGACAAGTTTCCTGCCATTGTACCTGCCGACTCCACTCCTTCTATTACTGAAAAGAAGAATCAGGATACATGGACAATATATTAGGGATGAAGCTGCCATGTACCTGATCCGGAGTGGGTTGACCTCTGACATGCTGAGACAGACCTCTGGATGCAAGACTTCAGCTGAGATATGGTCCAGGCTTCCTTTGTGACGTCCTCACCGAGATACGGATGCACTTTATGAAGCTTTCTTTGGCGAAAACCGCCTATCCTTCATCTTGAACCTTCGGTTGCATAGCTTACGCTTTCATTCCTAAGGCCAAGAGAACCAAGTTAGCTGCTAAGGCCAAGAAATTCCTTATGATAGGATACACTGAAGGTATAAAAGCTTACAAGCTTTATGACGTACCTCAGAACAAGGTGGTCTACGCACGCAGTGTCACCTTTGATGAAAGCCGGACTTGGCCGCAAGTGGGAGCTGTTCCCACTACACAGGAGGATTTCGACCTCTCTGCTCTTCCTGACGTCACTGTTTTTCACGACTTCGCACCTGAGGAGATTGCTCCTGCAGGGGGGGAAGAAGAACAACAGCAAAATGATGAGCAGGCAGATGAAGCAATTTTTGCTAATGACTTACTGCTAGCAGCAACCTCCTCATGTCGGGCCAGCCATCGTCGGGCCAGCCATTGTCGGGCGTTGGGCGCCCTTGTTGTAGATTACGTTGTAAAGCCTTTTTTCTCAAATTTTGATCTTTATTTCTTCAAAAAAAATATTTTATCATCATTAATCAAAAAAATATGATTGGAAGCCATTTACAATAGCAATTGATGATGTGGCTTCCTTGTTATAGATTACATTGTAAAATATTTTTCTCAAAATGTATTCTTTATTCTGTTAAAACTTTTTTTTATTATTAATCAAAAAATATGATTTGAGGTAATATATATCAGCGATTGATGATGTGGCTCCCTTGTTGTAGATTACGTTGTAAAATATTTTTCTCGAAATGTGTTCTTCATTTTTAAACTCTTTATTATTGTTATTAATCACAAAAATATTATTGAAGACCATTTGCAGCGGTGGATTGATGACGTGCCTCCCTTGTTGTAGATTACATTGTAAAATCTTTTTCTCAAAATTTGATATTTGATCTTTATTTCTTCAAAAGTCTTTATTATTGGTATTGATTTCAAAAATATGATTAGAGTTCATTTATAACAGGGGATCGATGATGTGGCTCCCATGTTGTAGATTGCGTTGTGAAGTATAAGCAACATTGTAAAATGTAAGCAAAGTTATAAATTTGGTGGACTAGCAAGGGGGGCTAGGTGGGAGACGGGAGGAAGGGGGGAGGGGTATTTTAAATTTGGTGGGGGGATGATGAACACGTCCATTCAAATGTGCGGAGGCGTGCCACTCGGCAACACGCACTCCATTAATCCCAGCCCTTACACACAGTCTGGCCTAGAAAGGGAAAAAGTCGCGAGCGGGGGCGCTCTAATACTAGTACGTCACGCTCTTTGGCATTTTCTTAAGTGTTCTTATTATGAGCAGGTGCCACCTCTACACCCACAAGCAAGTGCGCACTCCCCCGATGGTACATGTTTGTACATGCCGCCTTTTGCGGGCCATTATATGGCCAGCCATTGTCGGGCGTTGGGCGCCATTCCTAGATTTTGGCCAGCCATTTTATGCTGACCATTGTCGGGCGTACGCCATTCACGGATTTTGGCCAACCATTTTATGCCCGGCCATTGTCGGGCCAGCCATTGTCGGGCGCCATCATCGGGCCAACCATCGTCGGGCGGCCATTGCCGGCGTTAGGCGCCATTCTTGGATTTTGGCCAGCCATTGTATGATCAACCATCGATGGCCAGCCATTGTCGGGCCAGCCATTTTCGGGCCAGCCATTGTAGGGCCAGCCATTGTATGCCATTGTCGGCCCGGCCATTGTATGGCCAGCCATTGTCGAGCCGACCATTGTCGAGCCGACCATTGTCGGGCCGCCATTGTCCGGCCCGCCATTGTCGGGCGCCATTGTCGGGCCAGCCATTGTCGGGCCAGCCATTGTCGGGCCAACCATTGTATGGCCATTGTGGGCCACCATTGTATGGCCAACCATTGTCGGGCCGACCATTGTCGGCCCATTGTGGGCCAGCCATTGTATGGCCAACCATTGTCAGCCATTGTCGGGCCGACCATTGTATGGCACCATTGTGGGCCAGCCATTGTATGGCCAGCCATTGTGGGCCAGCCATTGTATGGCGATGTCGCACGAGGTAAGCACTGAATTCATATAAGCACTTCCCGACCAACAACCAAGCAAACAAATCTCATACGCAGATATAGGTGCAACCAATCCCCCCCTGATAATGTGAGACTCTAAGTCAAAACATTATCATTAGTAGGACTACACACGTACGCACCTCTTGTTAGCGCATTGTGCACAAAACCGATTAATCTTCTTGAATGTCGTCCAGAGGTTATGAACCTTGTCCATAAGTGGAGGGTTGTCTTCAGCATCCTCATGCGCCTGTCATGTGGACTACTCTCCCCCCCAGCCGGTTGCTCGCCATTTTCTTCTTGCCTTCGAGCTGTGCCTCTGCGAACACTTGTTCATTCTTGATTAGTTCTATGTGGAACTTCCCTTTGGTGTACTTCCCCATCTCCATAGCGTGAAAGCAAACACATGTCGCGATGCCTCCAACAACTCCTTTAGCTGACGCCGTTGATTGCTCTTCAACTCGATGCCTGTTAACCACTCATGTGGCTGTGGCTCAGATGGCTTGCACGCTTCCTCTACGCGCTTACTCTCCTTGCCCTCCAAACTCGCCTTCTCTTGTTGAGATGCGAGTGCTGGAATGCCTTTTGCCCACCGAACCCGCTGCTTCAACCCCGCCTTCTTCTGGTTTCGAAGTTGGTAAGCGACTCCAGCGCTGAACAACCAGGTCATCATGTCCATGTCAAATGCTTGCCCAAGCAATCGACACCGTTCCTTCTCGGTCACTCCTCGGATCATGCCAAAATCCTCCTGGACTTGCTTCTTCATGCTCATGCATGCTGGCACATTCTCCAACATGTATCCGCAAGGCCTTTCTTGCCCTTTCTGGATCAAGCGCAAGATCCTCATCAGGTCATAGAACAATGCGTGGATCCTTGACCTTGACCCTTTCCCCGCAGAGGATAGTCCTTGACACTCCCAACTGCGATGACAAGGTCCACCGGTTGCCAAGACAACTCAAATGGGACAACCCTATCATGCGAACATCCATCGGCAGCCTCGGTAACCCTTCACCGACTCCCACGTCGAGGTTAGGGTACTCCCCCATCAAGTCTCTTACGCGCTTCTGTGACACAATCCTTGCTTTTGGATCCGGGTCACAATGCACGTATCTTCGCACTTTGATGCCACACTTTAGCACCGCCCAAGCCGATCGATGCCTCCAAAGAGTTCCACCATCACTATGCCGTCTTCCCGAGGTCGCCATGTGATGACCTGGGTGTTTAGGTCACAAACAGGCTCAACCCTAGGCAAGAACTTACAGTTCTCGGCTCATAGGACCTTGGTCCTCTTGCACCATCCTCCACAGCCTTTTGCACGGCTCATTCTTTGCGATCACCAGCTCCGTCCGAGTGACTTGAAGAACCTCCTCCGAGGGTGGTTGCAACCCTAGCTTGTCTTCCTCCTCCTCGTCGAAATCCTCCATCAGGTCAGTTGCGGTTGTTAGACACACGCCAAGAGGTTCAAGCACGTATGGCGTGTCCTTCACTACGGCGCCAAACACCGGGTAGACGCTGGCAATGAGGTTCTCATGATCCTTGCCATGCAGCAGAGGGATGCGGGCAATCCGTTCATCGGTTTTGCTCCGCTTCTCCACTGGTCGATAGTAGACTGCCTCCGTCCACAAATCCACCATGACTCGAGGTTTGTACAAAGCGTCCGCTCCCAAAGAAGACATCAAAGTATGCGCATCGGTGACCAAGCGGTGTACCTCGACAAAGGTGAAGTCTGTTCTTGGTTTGAATGAAACCTTCAGCTTGTACCTTGTCACCCCAACACATGCTCCGTGGTCCCAGTGATCGGATCTTCCACTTGGTTTCCTTCAACCTTTCTTGGTGGAGACCCAACGCTTCCTTCACTCTTCTTCCAACGATCACCGGTGCTCGGTGTCAATTAACACCTCCTTGGTGCGAATCCATTGATTTCAATGTGCCTCTCCCGATTGTTGACCAAAGCCACTCCCACTCGTGCAGCATTCCGCTTCTCCACAGAGATGCTTGGCTCCGAGGTCAGCAATGACATCATTGCCACCTGTTGTGGCACATTGTCGACACTTGCTTCGTCTTCAAGGGTTGTCAACATCCGCCGAGTCAAACCCCTGACTTCCTTCACGCTCAACCCCATGTCTTGTAGGCTGAAACATGGCATCTCCAGAAGCTTTTGTGCCATCGTCTCCGTCGACAATCTGCATGGGTTTCTCCACATCGCCCACTGGACTTTGATGTTGCTCCCAGTTGCTCCTGGCAATGGCTCAAACGACTTTGGCATCTTGGCATAGGTTCGGAAGAGGATCCCCAAGCTTCCTTCCGTGTCTTCCGTGACCGGTGTCAAGACATCCTCTTCTTCCTCGAGCTATCTTCTCTCGTAGCTGCGAGGTTTCTTCCCTGCCCTTGGATCTGGTCACGCCATGTATCCAAGCTTGTGCTCATCTTCTTCGTCCTCGATGATGAACTGCTCTCCTTGATCTTCGCCTTCCGCACCAACTTCTCCAGCTTTGCAAGGCGTGCCACGTAGCTGTCCATCGTCTTCTTTGATGCTTCCGTTTCTTTTGTCCACGGGACTTGCAGTGCCTCCTCCACGGCGCCTTTGCTCTTCGATTTTGTGGATGAGGTTGACGCAGATGCATTGGCGGGGTTGCTGCTCGATAACCCGTGAGGCCGCAATTCGGATGCTTCTCCCAACATGCCGCTTCATTGTGCCGTACCTCCCACACCTAGGGCATGGCTCCTCACCCTTGACTCCTCCGAATGCATGCTCGCACTCATGAGGGAATGGTCCGTCCTCGGCACCTCACGCAGGGCTCGTCACTTGGGCTGTGGGCTGGCTTGTCTCGCCGAGCTCCTCCACTCTGACCTCCGCGTCGGTCATGTCGTCCACCACTCCTACTTGTCTTGGAGTAATCACTTGCAAAGACGAGAGAAAGTGTCGGCCCTATCTTGTCGCCCATCTCGTACACTTCCTTGAGGGTGTAGTGTTGCCGTCTTTGTGCACCGCTTGTTGCACCTTCATGCGCGTGCATATGGCAATGCCTGCAAGTACTTCTCTGCGCCCGATCGGTCACTCATGATCTTGGTGTCACGTACCAGTGGTCGATTCTTGATAAGCCATCTTGCGTCTCGCTGACTTCATCTTGAAGTGTCGGCTCGGAGATCTTCTCATCCGTGCTTGCGAAACTCCAGTAGGAAGATGTCAAACATCTCTTGATGGGATCGTGCCCACTCGGTGCCACCGCCTCCGTGACCGGTTCCTTCGGAGCTTGAACTGCTACTCACTGGTCCTCCAGATATGTGCTCAACAACCTCGCCTTGTGCTCGCGATAGCACGCCAATGCTTCATCCCCCAAGTACTTCGGCATTTGGATGAAGCCGTATCGCTTCGTGTATCCGGTCTTCAATTCCATCTCCGCACACACCGCACCGTACTTCTCGATGAAGTCCTCCAGTGGCAAGGTGCCCGCTCGTCCTGTGAACAACTCCATTCGATCCTTGTCTCCTCCCATCTTGACGACTCCTAGAGACAAGTCCTCCTCGCTGTCGCTTCCACTGAGTTGTCCCGGCAAAGACTAACGTGTCTTGTGTGTTGCCACCATGATCCTTCAAAGATTGTTGATTGTGTCGCTGGGTTCCTCCGCGTCCGGTGGTACCAAAATCGAGTGTTCGCACTTCTCCTCTTGGTCGGGACTTGAATTCGCTCGATGGACTTGGTTGGTAGCTCCGTCCGGATCGAGTGTGTCCAGGCATGCACTCCAGGCGGTTAGTGGCTAGATCAAACCCTTAATCAAGGTTAACACACCCCGCTATCTTAGATCGTGATTAGTGAAACCTCTAAGTATCTATGCATGTTAAAATCGCATACATATACTCTGCAGGCTACACTTCAATCAAAAAATGTGAGCTGGGTGAGTTGGATAGCAAAGGCATAGGAACTCCAGAGTTAAGCACCCGTGGGGTGGATCAGTACCTGGATGGGGTGCTGACAAACTAGGACTTTTGGACAGAAAGTGAAATCACATGGACTGATGACATACCCATGTCTATCCGCTTCCCCCTTATCCCTTGGAATCCGGGGCCCAAGAGTAAAATACTCTTGTTTCTCCCTTGGTTGGTTGGCCTTAAAAGGCCAGCCCCCCTTGTGGAGGCCTCATTCCTCTCCTTGGTAGGGCTTCTTGCCTCCTCTCCTTGGCCTTGGACTTGGGCTTCTTGCCTCCTCTGGCCTTGGACTTGGGCTTGCCTCCTCCTCTCCTTGGCCTTGGGCTTGGGCTTCTTCTCCTCCTCTCCTTGGCCTTGGACTTGGGCTTCTTGCCTCCTCTCCTTGGCCTTGGACTTGGGCCTCCTCTCCTTGGCCTTGGGCAGGCTTCTTCTCCTCCTCCTCTGGCCTTGGACTTGGGCCGCCTCCTCCTCTTGGCCTTAAGCCTTGGGCACACTTTGAGTCCCTTGCCTACTTGCTTAAAGAACTAGCGTTGCCTCGCGTAGCCTCGCCTAGCACGCCTAGCATCGCCTAGCATCGCAGCATCGCTAGCACGCCTAGCATCGCCTGGCATCGCCTAGCATCGCTGGCATCGCCTAGCATCGCTAGCATCGCTAGCATCGCAGCATCGCCTAGCATCGCTGGCATCGCTGGCATCACTAGCGTGCGAGATCATAGCTTGTAACAACAGGAGGAGTAGCTCGCGTCGTGGCACAAACACACTCTCCCCACGAGAACAACACGCAAATTCCTCACACATCGCTCTCGGAGTCATAGCTTTGGCCTCCTCACAACGCTCTTGCATTGCATATCTAGAGGACAAGCTATGATCTGAGCTTGTCCTCAATGGAAGGGTCTATATATACTAGACCTGGCATCGGCATATTCCTAAGATATCCTATTGGCATCGATATGCGAAATATCCTAAGAATACACTATAATATGCAAGGAATATGCCAAAGCATATTACTTGAGCTTATCCACTTAGCTATTGTATCCTAAGAATACACTATAATATGCAAGGAATATGCCAAAGCATATTACTTGAGCTTATCCACTTAGCTATTGCTAACCATGTTTAATTAACACTAATCAATGCTTAATTAACATAAGCACATTAGATTAATTAACACTAATCAACACTTAATTAACATAAGCACTTTAGATTAATTAACACTAATCAATGCTTAATTAGCATAAGCATCTTAGATTAATTAACACTAATCACTTACTTAAAGATAAGTAATTAGATTAATTAATGCTAATCAAACACTAAACCCAAGTGCATAGATTAGTATCACACGGCATGACAGCTTTGAACTAGAGTGAGAACCATTCTTTTGAATCTTGAGACGTTTGGCGTGCGCCCAGCTCCAAGTGCAGGTCTACCATACCAATCTCATTCTCGCATTGCACGCGGATCAAGAGCATTAGATCAATGAAGATACTATCGTGCCAATGTTTGAGAAACAAAGTCCTATAGAATTCACATAGTGAGAGTATAGTCTTAGGATTGACTGGTACGAGTGAAAAGTTGTTGCGCAAACTTGTTTGCGCATCAGAATCACAGCAGAGGCCCTAAAACTGTAAACGTTGGTACACGTGCTGGTCGTGAGAGTGGCCTTCTTTTAGGATACCTCATAATTTGATAAAGTATAAAATCAAATACATTTGTAAATGCGTAAATAAGACCTAAACTCTTCAAAACTGCTGTTTTCAATACGGATTTTTCAGCGTGCAATTTGGCATCCGCAAGTTCGGGCGTGTGCAAAATGGGGTCACTGGAGAAACCCCTCTCCACCCACACGCTGTTATAGATTGTTGTAACCAAATAACCAATTAAGTAACTAATTAAACTAGTTGTAGCCCTAAGAAATAAATAATGTTAATTCTATAATTTAAGGGATACCTTATGAATAGGGCCCTTATATGTCAAATATTTCATCACTCTCACTCACTATGAAGTAGGGGTGAAAATTAGCTACCTTATGAATAGGGCCTAACATGTCAAATATTTCATCACTCTCACTCACTATGAAGTAGGGGTGAAAATTAGCTACCTAAAGAGCCAAACGACATAGCCTAACTCCCACTAAATAGGAAACTAAGTGCTTAAGAACATACTCCAAACTTAAGTTCATAAAGAAATGAATTAAGCTAGAGGAAAAACATTTCCAAAAATATGTTTTAAAGAAAATACCTAAATACAAGGAAAACATGAATACGGGAAATGCCTACATAGCCCAATACGAGTACTATGGAATATCAATTGCTTAAAATAAACGGAATAATGTCCCATGGCCCATCTACCAACCAAAAACGGGTGCATAGGGAAACCCGTTGCAATCCATCTATGATAGGTGTTGGCTGGTTGATGCGGTGTGGCCATGGCGCCTTGCAAATCGACCACGAGAGCACCTATATTGCATGGAGGCGCGGCGGCTCTCGGTACTCGGCACACCTCGGCGCGGTGGCGGCAATGGCGGCCTCCCTCCACCCACCTTGTCTGCACTCCATGTAGCCTTCATATTACAAATATAGTATTTTTAGCACCATAGGCACTTACGGAAAACGTGCTTGGTATGCCCTCGAAATGCTTCACATGGGACACATGCAATTCTCATCACATGCATATTAGCCTCTTCACACACGTAGCAATCTGGGACGATGCTATTCTTGTCACCTACTCCTAGGGTAATTACATAAACCTTCTTTTCATAATCACCCAGTGGGAGCAGGCCAGGCTTGTAGAACCCCAAATTGTTTCCAATAGGCTTGGCAGTCACCACCTTCTCACACGTAGGCCAAGGTGTGTCTGTAGTAGCATCAGCTACACAAAACAACAGTCATACATCGTTAGGCACATGCTTTTCAACCACATTAGAGAAAGAAGATAATCACCTTAATGCACTCAAGGGAAATCAAATATGCCTATGTCACCTTTTTCTTTTTGATCACCATTTTCTCCAACAATATAACCAAGCCCACACATTCCACATCCTGTCATTAGATAAGGTCAGACCCTTCGTGGACATGCCACCTGACCTGAACCATTCATCAGCTATCCGGTTTTGCCTCATAACCAGATGAATCGAATGTCATGCATATCGATCCAGCAACTTTTGTGTGCAGCAGTGTGCAAAAAAAGACATGAACTCGACATAGGCATCTTCACGAAAGTGGCAACACTGGTGACCAAGGGGCACGGCCGCAAGGTGTGAGGCGCCGGTTCAGCGTGCGTCGATGCACACTTGCAGGCACGCTCTCAAGCATGTAGGCACGTCCTCAAGGATGCACGCGCGTCCGCAAATAGACGCATGCGCGCCTTTTCACATTGAGTTTGGCTGCCGTTTCTTCATGCCATTCCATGGTTGCAGCATCTCTGGACATGATTGCCTTTTGGACAGCAAGCCCTACACACGACATCAACAGGCAGCAACTTCTCTGGATAGCAGCAACATTTTGGCGTCTGTACCTTGACCCACGGAGGCACTCAAGCACGAGGAAAAGCAGTTCATAAGTTCATTGTGCTTATCTTTCTTGTCTGGTCGTCTCCGTTTTGAAAAGGATCTAGAAGCTCTTACCACACCGAGTGACTTGTGGAGTGAAGCAGGATCTTGATTGACGCTACGCGATTCCGTTGATTGGATAATGAGGATCGGAGTGGCAATGCACGTAGGAAATCGCTGAGCTTTGCCCTCGCGACAGTCCGAGTAGATGAGTCTAGAACGGGCGGTGGTGTTATTGAGATCCTCCCTCAGATCACACATTAGCGTGGACCGCGTCAAAGTCTTGCGTTTTGGCATCTTGCAATATGTGTCATTGATGATACAGAGGATGCATCCTCTACACTAGTACAAAAATCATGGCTATGAAACCATGAAGAGAATCAAGGACTTGCTCAAAGGATCTTATGCATTGATTATAATAATAGAAAGTACATAATATTTGTGTGAAGTAGGTGTGTTATAGGTTGTTATAACCAAATAACCAATTAAGTAACTAATTAAACTAATTCTAACCCTAAAAATTAAATAATTTTAATTTTTAAAAATATCAATATCATTCAACACCAAATCTACAGACTTTATATACTAAACAATGTGGCGGTCTGGCCGTCTGCGATTTTCAGAGCATGTTAATATCACGTCACCATCTCCTTCACAGGAGTAGCCTTCAATCTGGGCATGCCGAGTGGCCATGTTTCTTTTGGGCAATGTATTAAACACCTGCAATGCCTCAACCCATGCTCCCTAACTTGATGAAATACTTAACATATTAGGGCACTCTTCATTCGGGCTCCTTTAAATCCCTTTGGTCATGTTGAAGAGCTGCGAGAATGAAGAAGAACTAGGCATGCGCAGGTGAACTGTTAACAGCACGTGGGAGACGGGAGACATTCCAATGGGAGGTGATTGTCATAATATGGAGGACTTTGTTGTGCTCACTTTCGACGAGCGTCATACAGGGTGTGGCAACGGTAGCATGAGGCAATTTGGCTATGATCTTGTGAGAGCTAGTAGTACCTCGTCAAGTTCTCTTGCTCGCCCAATAGATCTACCACACATGTGGCAGTAGTTCACCATGGAAGTGATGGAGTGTTGTCTGCTCGTACCCTCCATGAAGTCTTGTAACTTAAAAATCTAACTTACAATTTTCTACCTTCATATTTCTCTGGGAGGTTCGTTTTGAAAATAAAGTAATAAAGTTATGGCTAAGCTAACTTTTCAGACGAGTTGAAACTAAGCACATTTGACACACCGTCCGCATATTCTTCCAACCTTGATTCTCATGTTTGCATATTCTCCCATCATTACGTGTGCCAACTACTAGGGACTACAACGTTATGAAAGAGGAATCTACTCAATAATTTTTTTTGTCATCGGGTTCAGCTGTTGACACTTGTGACATAAAGCCAACTTCCGTGTGCAATGATGATGAAGAATGCTTTGATAGGTTGAAGTTGGTATCGGTGGCTTACTCCTGATAAATTGAAGCAATCTCTTGAACAATTCTACATTGCAAGGAATACGCAAGTTGCCTTTTTGAAGAAAGCCAAACTCAGCCTCCGTATAGTCTAATAAGGGCCTGAACAAGGCATGGTTGAGCTCGTCCATTGAAAGAGGAAACCTAATCCTTTCATCCCCCACCTCCACAGCTATGTACCATTTCATAGGCTTCTTGCTTTCTTTTCCATTGCTATCCTCATCACATGCATTGCTTCTAAGACCCAGCAACGGCTTTAGAAAGTTAATGGAGTTTTGTTTTGATTTCATTTTGAACTATCAAATTGGTTGCTGCAAGAACAAGTGCTAATTTTTTGCAATAACTGTATACTCACTTTATATGATATATTGTCTTTCCTGCTATGATATACGTATATATAGTGAGGAATCACTCTTTATGGTAGTCTTTCATACTAAGACATGCATGTATAACATACTATCTTAGAAGTGTAACTACTTTTTATGATAGTCTTTTCCACTAGGACATACATATATAGCATACAATTATCTCTTTGGATCTTGACCTCACGTGATCTACCAAAATAGAAGGAAAAGAAAATAAGGAATAAATAATGTTAATTCTAGAATTTAAAGGATACCTTATGAATTGGGCCTTAATATGTCAAATATTTCAGCACTCTCACCCACTATTTCACCACTCTCACTCACTATGAAGTAGGGATGAGAATTAGCTACCTAAAGAGCCAAACGACAGAGCTTAACTCCCACTAAACAGGAAACTAGGTGGTTAAGAACATACTCCAACCTTAAGTTCATAAAGAAATGAATTAAGCTAGAGGAAAAACATTTCGAAAAATATGTTTGAAATCACAAAGGGCCAGACCGCGCCAGATTGGTTAGTAGACGAAGTCTGCATGTCTGGTATTGTCTGTTGTTTGTTGTACTGGTCTGGTTAGTAAGGAGGAAGGACTTTGGTGGTAGACGCGGACAACACCGCAGCACTTCCAGTGAGGACCACTGCACATGCGTGGTAAATCTTCTGGGCCAAGGAGGCTAACTTCATGAGGTACTATATTTGATAAGATCAAAGGAAAATTGCCCAATGCTGCCGTTTGGCCCACCCTGTTGGGCGCTTGTCGACAGTGGGGCACAGCACACTCTTCTCGCGCCCACCTCCTCTTCGAACGACTCCCCACTCCCACAGTTCACCTTCTGCGGACTGACTTGACCTTACTCATTCTCACGGTCGACCCTTGCAACTGCAACAACCAGCTGCGAATCGATGCACACGGTACCCATCCCTTACAACAATGTCTCTTTTTTCAACCCTCGACATGATCTCGGTCGAACTGTGGCAGTCACTGCACATGCGTAGATTCTTGGTTACCACAAGAGGTGTGCCACTTGGAGTGTTCAAAAGACCAAACGCCAGAGCTAGCTTCTCAGCATGCCCGCAAAGCGCGTCTTCCTTTTCCTTCTCACCCAGTGGCTTCAAAACCAACTTTGTGTGAGGCACGTGGCCCCCTTCCTGCTTGAGGCGTGCACTCATGCTCTCCACCTTGAGAGCAAGATCATCCCTGTTTTCTCCCACCAGAAATGTATGTACCTGCTTCTTCACCTCAATGCCTGCCACTGCAGGTTTCTTGTTAGCTCCTGCTACCAACCTCTGTGTTTCAATCCTCTCTACATCAATCCACCTCCCTGCGTCTGCTAGGGCATTGGCCATGAGCACATATGCTGATGCATTCTGAGGCTCCAGTCTAATCAGACTTTCAAAACAGCGGGTCGCCCTTTCTATATCCCCATGAGTCTTGCAGGCATTCAGCAAAGACGTCAACCCCACAACATTGCTTTGGTCATCACATGACAATAGCATGTCCTCGGCCTCATCTAATTGGCCGGCACGACCAAGAAGATCGATCATACAAGTGTAATGCTCAATAGAAGGTTTGATGCCATGCTGTTCAGCCATGGAATCGAAGTACTTGCAACCCTCATGAACCAGCCCCTCATGACTGCAGGCTGCCAAAAGGCAAGTAAAAGTTGTATCATCAGGCTGCACACCAGTAACTAACATCTCTTCAAAACAAGCTACTGCATTGTAACCTTCATCACAGGCACCACACCCGCCTATCAAGGCATTCCATGTGACCACATTCTTCATGGACAAGCTATCAAAAACCTGGCGTGCAACTTCCAGCTTGCCACATTTTGCATACATGTCCACCAGGCAGTTGCCCAACACTACGTTATCCAGCAGTCCTCTTTCCACAATCTCTGAGTGCAGCTGCCTGCCAGTCTGTAAGGCCCCAGTGCTTGCACAGGCCTTTAGCAGGCAAGAAAAAGTAACATCGTCAGCCAAAATGAGGCCATCTTGCCCCATTTGTCCATACAGAACAAGCGCTTCTTGGCCAAGACCTTGCTGTGCATACCCAGCAATTAGGGCATTCCACGTCACCACATCCTTTGAAGCCAAGCTATCAAAAACCTGGCGTGCATCCTTCAGTTCACCACATTTTGCATACATGTCCACCAGGCAGTTGCCCAACCATCTGTCCAGCTGCCCTCTTTCCACAATCAGTGAATGCAGCTGCCTGCCCTTCTGTAGGGCACCAGTCCTAGCACAAGCCTTCAGAAGGCAAGCAAAAGTCACACGGTCAGCCAAAATGAGGCCCTCTTGCTCCATCTGTCCATACAGAACCAGGGCCTCTTGACCGAGGCCTTGCTCTGCATACCCAGAAATCAGGGTCGTCCACGTCACCACATCCTTTCTAGGCAGCACTTCAAAAACCTGGCGCGCAGCGTCTAGTTCACCACATTTTGCATACATGTCCACCAGGCAGTTGCCCACCAGTATTTCATGCAGGAGTCCTCTTTTGACAATCAGTGAGTGCAGCTGCCTGCCCTTCTGCAAGGCACCAGTGCCCGCACAGGCCTTCAGAAGGCAAGCAAAAGTAACTCGGTCAGCCAAAATGAGGCCTCCTGCTCCATTTGTCCATACAGAACAAGCGCCTCTTGGCTGAGCCTTGCTGTGCATACCCAGCAATCAGGGCGTCCATGTCACCACATCCTTTGTGGCCATGCTGTCAAAAACCTGGCGTGCAGCGTCTAGTTCACCACATTTTGCATACATGTCCACCAGGCAGTTGCCCACCAGTATTTCATGCAGGAGTCCTCTTTTGACAATCAGTGAGTGCAGCTGCCTGCCCTTCTGCAAGGCACCAGTGCCCGCACAGGCCTTCAGAAGGCAAGCAAAAGTAACTCGGTCAGCCAAAATCAGGCCCTCTTGCTCCATTTGCCCATACAGTACAAGCGCCTCTTGGCCGAGCCCTTGCTGTGTATACCCAGCAATCAGGGACGTCCATGTCACCACATCCTTTGTCGCCAAGCTGTCAAAGGCTCGGCGTGCATCTTCCAGTTCGCCACATTTTGCATACATGTCCACCAGGCAGTTTCCAACAACCAAGTCGGGAGGAAGGCCACTGTGCAAAACATCACAGTGCACTTTCCTTCCAGATTCCAAGTCGGAAGCAAATGCACAAGCTTGAAGGGCAGCTGCAAAAACGTGAGGACTCGCCCTCACTCCTGACCTACGCATCTCATTGTATAGTTGTATGGCCTCCTTAGGTTTCCCATGCTTAGCATATGCAGATATTATGGAAAACCACATGAAGGCATTTGGTTTTCCAACCCCGGTGAACACATCCATGGCCTCCTGCAGCCTACCTACAGATGCATACATGCGCAAGATATGGTTCGCCAAGTACGCATCCGACTCGTACCCAAGTTTGACGATGAGGTCATGAACCCGTCGCCCCAAAACCAGATCCCTTCGACCTGCACACAGTTTTAGCACAGTGTAAAGCAGAGTCTGGGGAGTAGCAGAGTCTGCCTCCGCCAGTGATTCCAGGGCTCCAATGGCCTCAGAAAGCTTCCCCTGCTGACATAACGTGCGCACGGCCACGACGTCCATTTCCGATCCTGCACGCGTGCCAGGTTCAGGCTTATCTGGAGAGCGCGACTTGGAAGGAGAGGCACAATGATCCATCTGCATATCCAAAGAAACGAGTTGCTCGTCAACCCAAGCTGGCTTCAGCATGCTGTTTAACCACAGGACCTCGTTGGACCCTTTTCGTCGGAAGTCAGGCAAATGTGAGCTCTTCTTATCTCGTCTGTTGTCCCACCACATGGTAGGATCGAGAAAAAATTGTTGCCACAAGTGCTCCTGCTCCTGGTGACTGTGATCGCTGGACAATCTTTCCCCACCCACCCATTTCGTCGAAAGTGGAAGTGCTGGGCTCCTTACACTGCTGCACCTGGATGCTGGGTTGTTTGGCACAACTTGACTCCCGAAGGTGAGGTGAGCAAGATCTCCTCGAAGAAGCCCTGGAGACACGCCAATTTGTTGGGTCCACACCGGATCTGGTTGCCATACAGTGGCCATCGGTCAGGGGCCGGGATCGATGCCGGAAGATGACACTAGAGCACGACCCCTAGGTCTTCATGACGACACCACCTTGAAGTCATCAAAACCAGCGAATTGGAACATCGGAACCCTGATGGCCTCTACGGTATATGTGGATATATCACTGGGTAATTCTAGCTGCTGTAGTCGAGTGGATACAGCTGCGTTTGGACGATTCAGACTATTGAGGGAGACCCGCGTTGGTCTGAACCGGGTTGAGATCGGTGGCGGACGCGGCAAGGCAAGGTCGTGGGAGGAGAAGATCCGAGGAGGCCGCAGCAGGCTAGGTTCAGGCGAGTCCTGCCAGGATGAAGGTGCGGTCAGCTGTGAAGAGGCTTTGTGAGCATTGCAGAGTGGTGAAGCGGAGGCGGAGAGTGTATGTTTTGTGTGCCTCGAATGCTAAGCACAAGCAGCGGCAGGGCTTTTCCACCTTCGCCGCCGAATCAAGTGCTGCTGCTGCTGCTTTCGCGCCACCATCAGCTGCTTCGGCTCTGTGCTCCTTCTCAGCATCCTCCGTTGCCATGACGTGCGTGCTCTAACCCCTCCCGTGCCAATGTTGTTCAGCAGCATAGGGTTTGGTTTGGTCTGCCTCTCCGCTCCCTCTCCTTGCCTAATGGTCGGGATAATCATATGGAGTTCAGGAGGTTCCAACTCTGTCAACTGATGTGAGTAGGATTCTGCTCTCGATTTTCCTGCGAACTGAGCACTCGCTGCTTCTGCCTGTTGCAGGCCATCTCTGATAGTTCAGGGAACTGGATTGGGTAGCAGATATTACTTCCAGAGCGAGGGCGTCGGCTTGGCCTCTCTTCTGTCCAAGACTACTTGGAGATTTCAGCCCTAAGAAGGAAAGGTGATTGATTCTCTTCCTTACGTACCCGTCCACGGCGCACCGGTTACTGCGGTCTCGCATCTCCAGGATTTTGTACCGCGCGTTTGCATTTGAACAGTAACATGCCGGCGGATTAGGAATTTAGGGACGCGCATTCTGCAGTCTCTGCTCTCAAGGGCAAGGAGAAGGAAAACAGGTAGTTCAACATGGTTGGAATTGTTTGTGTTGAAGGGTTTAGGGTTTAGGTGCCATCGCTTTGAACGAAGTGTTTATTAGCAGAAGAATGCTCAGCGAATCGTATCCCAATGTACAAGTCCTTCCCCCGCTATGTCTGCGGTGTATGCCCTGCTTCATCCATTCCCCACAGCTGTGATGTTCCTTTCAATACATGCTTGCCTCTTTGCTTTTTTCAAATCATGCTTGTCTCTAGAGTGGTGCGCAGGAGGAGGGCGCTGCTGAGCCCAATTCGCTGACGTGCACATAAGCTTGCTGCTGCAGGCATGACCAAGTGTGGCCCCTTTGAGTCGTTAAAAGCACAGACTTTAGAGCAAAGGGATTGGAGGTTGTGTAGGCCGCCCGCAGTTTGATTAACATGTATAGAAGGTCAGGGTGCATTGGAATAACATGAACGGGAACTCAGGAGTAAGGTTAACGCATAGCAGGTGTTTGATGCGTGGCCCAGAAGACCATGGCCACCTGGAATCACTCCTTACTCCAGGCGCTATCCTGCGATGGGCAGCCAGGTAATCTTGGCCCTGATCCGGAAACTGGCACACGGCCAGACAACTCCACATTGCTTAGTGTACTGATAATCTCCAGTCATGTAGCGCTCGTGTCATCAAGGGGCCGATACTAGAGGGTGTGAGCTGACAACACTGGATCACTTCAAGGGAGGACCGCTGAACATGCGGAATGGATCTTTTCGGCGAGCTTCAGACTTGCTGAGGCACTAGCTTTGACAAGATCCAAGCCAAATTGCCTAATGTTGCAATTTGGCAGACCCTGCTGGGTGCTTGTACAAAGCGGAGCACAGCACAATCCTTTGTCTCCTCCTGACTTCCAATTCCCACACGCAACAGATCACCTTTGGCGCACTAGCCAGTTCTTCTTTCTCACGGTCGACCCTTACAACTGCAACAACCAGCAGCGAATCGATGCACACGGTATCCATCCCTTACAACAATGTCTCTCTTTTCAACCCTTGACATGATCTCGGTCGAACTGTGGCAGTCACTGCACATCCGTAGGTTCTTGGTTACCACCAGAGGTGTGCCTCTTGGAGTGTTCAAGAGACCAAACGCCAGAGCTAGCTTCTCAGCATGCCCGCAAAGCGCATCTTCCTTTTCCTTCTCACCCAGTGGCTTCAACACCAACTTGGTGTGAGGTACATGGCCCCCTTCCTGCTTCAGACGTGCACTCATGCTCTCCGTCTTGAGCACAAGATCATCTCTGTTTTCTCCCACCACAAATGTATGTACCTGCTTCTTCACCTCAATGCTCGCCACTGCAGGTTTCTTGTTAGCTCCTGCCACCATCTCTGTTTTCTCCCACCACAAATGTATGTACCTGCTTCTTCACCTCAATGCTCGCCACTGCAGGTTTCTTGTTAGCTCCTGCCACCATCCTCTGCCTTTCAATCCTCTCTACATCGGTCCACCTACCTGCATCTGCATAGGCATTGGCCATGAGCACATATGGCGATGCACTCTGAGGCTCCAGTGTCACCAGTCTTTCAAAACAACGCCGCCTCTATATCCCCGTGACTTTTGCAGGCATTCAGCAAGGACGTCAACCCCACAACATTGCTTTCGTCATCACATGACAATAGCATCTTCTCCGCCTCATCTAAAAGGCCTGCACGCCCAAGAAGATCAATCATGCAACTGTAATGCTCAATAGTAGGCTTGATGCCATGCTGTTTGGCCATGGACTCAAAGTGCTTGCGACCCTCGTGCACCAGCCCCTCATGACTGCAAGCTGCTAATAGGCAAGTAAAAGTAGTATCATCAGGTTGCATACCAGCAACTAACATCTCCTCAAAACAAGCTACTGCGTTGTGACCTTCATCACACGTACCACAACCAGCTATCAGGGCATTCCAGGTCACCACATTCTTTGTGGCCAAGCCGTCAAAAACCTGGCGGGCAACATCTAGCTCGCCACATTTTGCATACATGTCCACTAGGCCGTTGCCCAACACTACCTTATCCAGGAGTCCTCTTTCCACAATCTGAGAGTGCAGCCGTCGGCCAGTCTGTAAGGCACCAGTGCTTGCACAGGCCTTTAGAAGGCAAGCAAAAGTAACATCGTCGGCCAAAATGAGGCCATCTTGTTCCATTTGTCCATACAGAACAAGCGCCTCGTGGCCAAGTCCTTGCTGTGCAAATCCAGCTATTAGGGCATTCCATGTTACCACATCCTTTGAGGCCAAGCTGTCAAAAACCTGGCGTGCATCTCTTAGTTCGCCACATTTTGCGTACATGTCCACCAGGCAGTTGCCCACCATATGTCAAGATCCAGCGTTTTGACAATCAGAGTGCAGCCTGCCCTTCTGTAAAGCACCAGTGCTTGCACAGGCCTTTAGAAGGCAACCAAAGGTAACACGGTCGGCCAAAATGAGGCCCTCTTGCTCCATTTGCTCATACAGAACAAGTGCCTCTTGGCCGAGTCCTTGCTGTGCATACCCAGCTATTAGGGCATTCCACGTCACCACATCCTTTGTCACCAAGATGTCAAAAACCTGGCGTGCATGTTCCAGTTCACCACATTTTGCATACATGTCCACGAGGCAGTTGCCCATCAATACGTTATGTAGCTGTCCTCTTTCAACAATCTGTGAGTGCAGATGCCTGCCCATCTGTAAGGCACCAGCGCTTGCACAGGCCTTTAGAAGGCAAGCAAAAGTAACATGGTCAGCCAAAATCAGGCCTTCCTGCTCCATTTGTCCATATACAACAAGTGCCTCCTGTCCAAGACCTTGCTGGGCATACCCAGCAATCAGCGCCGTCCATGTCACCACATCCTTTGTGGACACGCTGTCAAAAACCCGGCGTGCACCTTCCAGTTCACCACATTTTGCATACATGTCCACCAGACAGTTGCCCACCAGTATATCCAGCAGTCCTCTTTCCACAATCTGTGAGTGCAGCTGCCTGCCCTTCTGTAAGGCACCAGTGCTTCCACAGGCCTTCAGAAGGCAAGCAAAAGTAACATCGTCAGCCAAAATGAGGCCATCTGCTCCATTTGTCCATACAGAACAAGTGCCTCTTGGCGAGCCCTTGCTGTGCATACCAGCAATCAGAGCAGTCCATGTCACATCCTTTGAGGCCAAGCTGTCAAAAACCTGGCGTGCATCTTCAGTTCGCCACATTTTGCATACATGTCCACCAGGCAGTTGCCCAACACTACCTTATCCAGCAGTCCTCTTCCACAATCTGAGTGCAGCTGCCCTTCTGTAAGGCACCAGTGCTTGCACAGGCCTTCAGAAGGCAAGCAAAAGTAACATCGGCCAAAATGAGGCCTCTGCTCCATTTGTCCATACAGAACAAGCGCCTCTTGGCCAAGTCCTTGCTGTGCAAATCCAGCTATTAGGGCATTCCATGTTACCACATCCTTTGAGGCCAAGCTGTCAAAAACCTGGCGTGCATCTCTTAGTTCGCCACATTTTGCGTACATGTCTACCAAGCAGTTGCCTAGCCATATGTCAAGATGCCCGCGTTCCACAATCAGAGAGTGTAGCTGCCTGCCCTTCTGTAAAGCACCAGTGCTTGCACAGGCCTTTAGAAGGCAACCAAAGGTAACACGGTCGGCCAAAATGAGGCCCTCTTGCTCCATTTGCTCATACAGAACAAGTGCCTCTTGGCCGAGTCCTTGCTGTGCATACCCAGCTATTAGGGCATTCCATGTCACCACATCCTTTGTGGCCAAGCTGTCAAAAACCTGGCGTGCATCTTCCAGTTCACCACATTTTGCATACATGTCCACCAGGCAGTTGCCCACAATACGTTATGTAGCTGTCCTCTTTCAACAATCTGTGAGTGCAGCTGCCTGCCCTTCTGTAAGGCACCAGTGCTTGCACAGGCCTTTAGAAGGCAAGCAAAAGTAACATGGTTAGCCACATCAGGCCTCCTGCTCCATTTGTCCATATACAACAAGTGCCTCCTGTCCAAGTCCTTGCTGTGCATACCCAGCTATCAGGGCATTCCATGTCACCACATCCTTTGTGGCCAAGCTGTCAAAAACCTGGCGTGCATCTTCCAGTTCACCACATTTTGCATACATGTCCACCAGGCAGTTGCCCATCAATACGTTATGTAGCTGTCCTCTTTCAACAATCTGTGAGTGCAGATGCCTGCCCATCTGTAAGGCACCAGCGCTTGCACAGGCCTTTAGAAGGCAAGCAAAAGTAACATGGTTAGCCACGATCAGGCCTTCCTGCTCCATTTGTCCATATACAACAAGTGCCTCCTGTCCAAGACCTTGCTGGGCATACCCAGCAATCAGCGCCGTCCATGTCACCACATCCTTTGTGGACACGCTGTCAAAAACCCGGCGTGCACCTTCCAGTTCACCACATTTTGCATACATGTCCACCAGAGAGTTGCCCACCAGTATATCATGCAACAGTCCTCTTTCCACAATCTGTGAGTGCAGCTGCCTGCCCTTCTGTAAGGCACCAGTGCTTGCACAGGCCTTCAGAAGGCAAGCAAAAGTAACATGGTCAGCCAAAATGAGGCCTCTTGCTCCATTTGTCCATATAAAACAAGTGCCTCTTGGCGAGCCCTTGCTGTGTACCCAGCAATCAGGGCATTCCATGTCACCACATCCTTTGTGGACACGCTGTCAAAAACCCGGCGTGCACCTTCCAGTTCACCACATTTTGCATACATGTCCACCAGAGAGTTGCCCACCAGTATATCATGCAACAGTCCTCTTTCCACAATCTGTGAGTGCAGCTCCATGCCCTTCTGCAAGGCACCTGTGCTTCCACAGGCATTCAAAAGGCAAGCAAAAGTAACCCGGTCAGCCAAAATGAGGCCCTCTTGCTGCATTTGTCCATATAAAACAAGTGCCTCTTGGCCGAGCCCTTGCTGTGTATACCCAGCAATCAGAGCAGTCCATGTCACGACATCCTTTGACGGCAAGCTGTCAAAGGCCCGACGTGCAGCTTCCAGTTCGCCACATTTTGCATACATGTCAACCAGGCAGTTGCCCACCAGTATATCATGCAACAGTCCTCTTTCCACAATCTGTGAGTGCAGCTGCCTGCCCTTCTGTAAGGCACCAGTGCTTGCACAGGCCTTCAGAAGGCAAGCAAAAGTAACATGGTTAGCCACGATCAGGCCTCCTGCTCCATTTGTCCATAAAACAAGTGCCTCTTGGCGAGCCCTTGCTGTGCATACCCAGCAATCAGGGCATTCCATGTCACCACATCCTTTGTGGCCAAGCTGTCAAAAACCTGGCGTGCATCCAGTTCACCACATTTTGCATACATGTCCACCAGGCAGTTGCCCACCAGTATATCATCAGCAGTCCTCTTTCCACAATCTGTGAGTGCAGCTGCCTGCCCTTCTGTAAGGCACCAGTGCTTGCACAGGCCTTCAGAAGGCAAGCAAAAGTAACATGGTCAGCCAAAATGAGGCCCTCTGCTCCATTTGTCCATATAAAACAAGTGCCTCTTGGCCGAGCCCTTGCTGTGTATACCCAGCAATCAGAGCAGTCCATGTCACGACATCCTTTGACGGCAAGCTGTCAAAGGCCCGACGTGCAGCTTCCAGTTCGCCACATTTTGCATACATGTCAACCAGGCAATTTCCAACAAACACATCGGGAGAAATGCCACTCTGCAACACATCACAGTGCACTTTCCTGCCAGATTCCAAGTCGGCGGTAAATGCACAAGCTTGGAGGGCAGCTACAAAGACGTGGGCATCCGCTTTCACTCCTGACCTACGCATCTCATGGTATAGTTGTACAGCCTCTGCAGGTTTCCCATGCTTAGTGTATGCGGAGATTATGGAGAACCACATGAAGGCATCTGGTTTGCCCACCGTGGTGAACACATCCATGGCCTCCTGCAGCCTACCTCCAGATGCATACATGCGCAAGATATGATTCCCCAAGTATGCATTCGACTCGTACCCAAGTTTGATAGTGAGGTCATGAACTCGTCGCCCCACAACTAGGTCCTTCTTAGCTGCACACAGTTTCAGCACTACGTAAAACAGAGACTGGGAAATAGGAGAGTCTGTCTGCGCCAGAGATTCCAGGGCTTGAACGGCCTCAGAAAGCTTCCCCTGCTGACATAACATCCGCACAGTTACGGGCGTTACGACGCCCATTTCCCATCCTGCACGCGTGCGAGGGTGAGGATCATCTGCAGAGTTCGGCTTGAAGAAAAGAGAGCCACCATGACCCATCTGCATATCCAAAGCAACAAGCTGCTCATCAACCCAAGCTGGCTTCAGCATGCTGTTTAACCACAGGGCCTCGCTGGACCCCTTACGCCGGAAGTCAGGGGAACGGGAGCTCTTCTTATGTCGTCTGTTGTCCCACCACATAGTAGGATCCAGAAAAAAATGTTGCCACAAGTGCTCCTGCTCCTTGCGACGACCATCGCTGCAAAAACCGTCCCCATCCACAGATTTTCTCGGAACTGGAAGTGCTGGGCTCCTTACACTGCAGCACCTGCAGGCTGGTGCCAGGGGTTGACTCCCTAAGGTGAGGTGAGTGGGAGCTCCTGGTAGAATCCCTGTACAAACACCGATTTGTTGGGTCCACAACGGGTCCGGCTGCCATATAGTGGCCATCGTTCAGGGACCGATGAGGTTAACAACAACCTATGAGAGGATGCCCAGGTACGGTGCCTGACCACACCACCCCGAAGGGTAGTGCAGACGGAATTTTATTGGGTACCCAAGACACCGAAACAAAGCAATTCGAACGGAGTCTCATTTGGTTGCCAGATAGATGGACACACTGGTGCAGCGAGGATGCCATGTATCCGACACGCTCAAACATATCGGATCTCAACTGCCCACTTGAGGGCGGAGGAAACACGCCCGCCATGGCTAACCATTAACAAGCCTCAGGTTCCATCTTGTGTCCTCCCTCTATGTATCTTGTACTCGCAGGGCGCACATGCGGAGTTGTGATGCTAAGCTGTCCGCAATTGGGTCACTAAGGTTGTGATAGTACATACATATGTATGTACTAAGTACTTTGGACAGAATATGGGTCCGTAAAGATCTGCCGGAATTCTTTTTACATGCTGAGGTGGGCGATGCCTTCGCGCCCCCGCCTACAGACACCTTGCTGGGTCGTTACACTCATCTTCCGGCAGTGGTCCTTGAACGATGGCCGCATTACGGCAGTCGGACCCGTCATGGACCCAACAAATTGGTGTGTCTCCAGGGATTCTACAAGGAGCTCCCTCCCGCCTTACCTTAGGAAGTCAAGCACTGGCAAACAACCAGGCCTCCAGGTGCAGCAGTGTAAGGAGCCCAGCACTTCCACCGCCAACCATATGTGTGGGTGGGGACGGATTGTCCAGCGACTTGGAGCAGGAGCACTTGTGGCAACAGTTTTTTCTGGAGCCTACCATGTGGTGGGACAACAGGCGAGATAAGAAGAGCTCTCGTGCGCCTGACTTCCGGCGTAAGGGGTCCAACGAGGTCCTGTGGTTAAACAGCTTGCTGAAGCCAGCTTGGGTTGATGAGCAACTCGTTTCTTTGGATATGCAGATGGGTCACAGTGCCTCTCTGTCCAAGCCGAGCTTTCCAGACGATCCTCAACCTCACATGCGTGCAGGATCAGAAATGGGCGTCGTAACGTCCGTAACCGTGCGCACGTTATGTCAGCAGGGGAAGCTTTCTGAGGCCGTTCGAGGCCTGGATTCTCTGGCGCAGACAAACTCTCATATTTCTCACTCTCTGTTTTACACAGTGCTGAAACTGTGTGCAGCTAAGAAGGACCTAGTTATGGGGCGACGAGTTCATGACCTCACTGTGAAACTTGGGTACGAGTCGGATGCATACTTGGGAAATCATATCTTGCGCATGTATGCATCTGGAGGTAGGCTGCGAGAGGCCATGGATGTGTTCACCAGGGTGGGCAAACCAGATGCCTTCATGTGGTTCTCCATAATCTCTGCCCATGCTAAGCATGGGAAAGCTCATGAAGCCATACAGCTGTACCATGAGATGCGAAGGTCAGGAGTGAAGGCGGATGGTCACGTTTTTGTAGCTGCCCTTCAAGCTTGTGCACTTGCGGCCGACTTGGAATCTGGTCGAAAAGTGCACTACGATGTGTTGCAGAGTGGCATTCCTCCCGACTTGTTTGTTGGAAACTGTCTGGTGGACATGTATGCAAAATGCGGTGAACTGAAAGATGCACGCCAGGTTTTTGACAGCTTGGCCACAAAGGATGTGGTGACATGGAATGCCCTGATGTCTGGGTATGCCCAGCGAGGACTTGGCCAACAGGCGCTTGTACTGTATGGACAAATGGAGCAAGAAGGCCTGCTTGTGGGTAACCGTGTTACTTTCGCTTGTCTCCTGAAGGCCTGTGGAAGCTCTGGTGCCATACAAAAGGGCAGGCAGCTGCATACGCAGATAGTCAAAAGAGGACTGATGCATGACATACTGGTGGGCAACTCGCTGGTGGACATGTATGCAAAATGTGGTGAACTGGAAGATGCACACGAGGTGTTTGAAAGCTTGGCCGCAAAGGATGTGGTGACCTGGACGGCGCTGATCGCTGGGTATGCGCAGCAAGGGCTCGGACATGAAGCACTTACTGTGTATCAAAATATGGAGCAGGAGGGGCTGATTGTGGCTAACCATGTAACTTTTGCTTGCCTTCTCAAGGCCTGTGCAAGCTCTGGTGCCCTGCAGATGGGCAGGCATCTGCACTCACAGATTGTAGAAAGAGGCAGCTGGACATCTGGTTGGGCAACTGCCTGGTGGACATGTATGCAAAATGTGGTGAACTGAAGATGCACGCCAGGTTTTTGACAGCTTGGCCACAAAGGATGTGGTGACATGGAATTCTGATAGCTGGGTATGCACAGCAAGGACTCGCCAAGAGGCGCTTGTTCTGTATGGACAAATGGAGCAGGAGGGCCTGATTTTGGCTGACCATGTTATTTTTGCTTGCCTTCTGAAGGCCTGTGCAAGCACTGGTGCCTTACAGAAGGGCAGGCAGCTGCACTCTGATTGTGGAAAGAGGCAGCTGGACATCTGTTGGGCAACTGCCTGGTGGACATGTATGCAAAATGTGGTGAACTGGAAGATGCACGCCAGGTTTTTGACAGCTTGGCCACAAAGGATGTGGTGACATGGAATGCCCTGATAGCTGGGTATGCACAGCAAGGGTCTCGTGAAGAGGCGCTTGTCTGTATGGACAAATGGAGCAAGAGGGCCTCATTTTGGCTGACCATGTTACTTTTGCTTGCCTTCTCAAGGCCTGTGCAAGCTCTGGTGCCCTGCAGATGGGCAGGCATCTGCACTCACAGATTGTAGAAAGAGGGCAGCTTGATAATATATTAGTGGGCAACTGCCTGGTGAGCATGTATGCAAAATGTGGTGTCCTGAAAGATGCACGCCAGGTTTTTGACAACTTGGCCACAAAAGATGTGGTGACATGGAATTCCCTGATAGCTGGGTATGCACAGCAAGGACTCGGCCAAGAGGCGCTTGTTCTGTATGGACAAATGGAGCAAGAGGGCTTCATTTTGGCTAACGATGTTACTTTTTCTTGCCTTCTGAAGGCTTGTGCAAGCACTGGTGCTGTACAGAAGGGCAGGCAGCTGCACTCGCTGATTGTGGAAAGAGGGCAGCTGGACATCTGGTTGGGCAACTGCCTGGTGGACATGTATGCAAAATGTGGTGAACTGGGGGATGCACACCAGGTTTTTGACAGCTTGGCCTCAAAGGATGTGGTGACATGGAATTCCCTAATAGCTGGGTATGCACAGCAGGGTCTCGGTGAAGAGGCGCTTGTACTGTATGGACAAATGGAGCAAGAGGGCCTCATTTTGGCTGACCAGGTTACTTTTGCCTGCCTTCTGAAGGCCTGTGGAAGCACTGGTGCCTTGCAGAAGGGCAGGCAGCTTCACTCACAGATTGTGGAAAAGAAACTGCTGGGTAATATAGTGCTGGGCAACTGCCTGGTGGATATGTATGCAAAATGTGGCGAGCTGGGAGATGCACGCCAGATTTTCGACACCTTGGCCACAAAGGATGTGGTGACATGGAATTCACTGTTAGCTGGGTATGCTCACCAAGGGCTCGGCCAAGAGGCGCTTTTTCTGTATGGACAAATGGAGCAAGATGGCCTGATTGTGGCTAACCATGTTACTTTTGCTTGCCTTCTGAAGGCCTGTGCAAGCACTGGAGCCTTACAGAAGGGCAGGCAGCTGCACTCACAGATTGTTGAAAGCAGACTGCTGGACAACGTAGTGCTGGGAACATCCCTGGTGGACTTGTATGCAAAATGTGGCGAACTGGAAGTTGCGCGCCAGGTTTTTGACAGCTTGGCTACAAAGAATGTGGTGACATGGAATGCCCTTATAGCTGGGTATGGTACTTGTGATGAAGGTCACAGCGCAGTAGCTTGTTTTGAAGAGATGATAGTTGCTGGTGTTCAGCCTGATGAAAGTACTCTCACTAGTCTTTTAGCAGCATGCAGTCATGAGGGGCTGGTGCACGAGGGTCGCAAGCACTTTGATTCCATGGCTAAACAGCATGGTATCAAGCCTAGTATTGAGCATTACAGTTGCATGATTGATCTTCTTGGGCGTGCAGGCCATTTAGATGAGGCGGAGAAGATGCTATTATCATGTGATGACGAAAGCAATGTTGTGGGGTTGACGTCCTTGCTGAACGCCTGCAAGAGTTACGGGGATGTAGAGAGGGCGACGCGTTGTTTTGAAAGTCTGGTGAAACTGGAGCCTCAGAGTGCATCGCCATATGTGCTCATGGCCAATGCCTACGCAGATGCAGGTAGGTGGACCGATGTAGAGAGGATTGAAAGGCAGAGGATGGTAGCAGGAGCTAACAAGAAACCTGCAATGGCGAGTATTGAGGTGAAGGAGCAGGTACATACATTTGTGGTGGGAGAAAACAGAGATGATCTTGCGCTCAAGATGGAGAGCATGAGTGCCCGTCTGAAGAAGGAAGGGGGCCATGTACCTCACACAAAGTTGGTGTTGAAGCCGCTGGGTGAGAAGGAAAAGGAAGATGCGCTTTGCGGGCATGCTGAAAAGCTAGCTCTGGCGTTTGGTCTCTTGAACACTCCCAGTGGCACACCTCTGGTGGTAACCAAGAATCTACGCATGTGCGGTGACTGCCACAGTTCGACCGAGATCATGTCAAGGGTTGAAAGTAGAGACATTGTTGTAAGGGATGGGTACCGTGTGCATCGATTCGCAGGTGGTTGTTGCAGTTGTAAGGGTCGACCGTGAGAATGAAGAACTGGCCAGTGCGCAGAAGGTGAACTGTTGCATGTGGGAGTCGGGAGTCACACCAATAGGAGGTGGGCGCTTTGAGACGAGCTCTGTGCTGTGCCCCACTTTTGAAAAGCATCCAGCAGGTTTTGCCAAACGGCAGAGTTCGCAATCCATGGGGCGGGGTCTACTATTGTTGAGAAGTTGCAGATACGTGGGAAAGTGGGTTCCTGGAGGGGAAATTCTGGCTTCCTTGCCGTGACAATTTCTTGTACCAGGTAGCAGATGCTCTACGGCGTCCAGAGTCATGGGACATTCCGCCCGGCTTCGATTCAGATTTGAGAGCACCCATTTGGGAGGCAAGTCCGGCTCGCTAGAGAAGCTGATTCATGGTAATATGTGCTTGTGTAAGGTTTGATGCCGTCTATGTTGGGACGTGAGCTTGGGTTAGGTTTTTCGGGCTATACACATTCACCAGGTAGTTACGATGGCCACATCACCTTCAAGGCCTGGGAAGCTGCTGTGATGCTCCGACATCAGCACAAGACCGAAGGAGGCAAACAAACGTCACGCAATTGGCTGGATCAATGCCTTCCTGTTGCATATTTATTTGTGCGCTTGCCTTGCATGGCGTGGCGTGGCGTGGCTGAGATATCAATTAAAAGGCGGCTAGGGGTCCAGGCGCAAGAGGTGGTGCGATGCGTTGTGCATCAAACACCTAACTGAAACCTCAAATCTGACTGATCTATTCCTAGTTAAAGGATCTAGGAGTTTATCAATCTTTATTTTCAAGTATATAAATTAGCCCATTCAAAGTGAAGGCAAAAATCAGGAGTTTGAGGGCGTTTGCTTTTGTAATGCAGACTGAATTTGTTAGTTATGACAACAAATTCAAGTTCAAGTCTTTATCAGACTAGTAATCTTATTAATTATGCCCTTATGGAGGGCATAATTCTTGTCTCGTTACCAAGTTTTCACTCCGAGCTACAAGGTTGTTTTTCTTGGTGCACGAATACGTAGTTAGTTTGTGTTGAAGAGGATGTTATGTGGAAGTGTGTAGTTTCTTTACGGGCGAGATTAGGAAATTTGATTAAAAGTCCAGTGGCAAGTGTGTTTTAGGCAAAACAATGTGTTTGTCACTGGCCGTCTTGAATTTTTCGCTGTTTGGTTTACTTGTGTTTGAAAGAGTTTGATGGTGTTTTTATTTTGCATTTTTACTCTTGGTAAGAGACGAGTTTCCCGTTCCCATGGTGTTTGGTAACAAAGTTTTTGAAACTAAAGCTTGTCGAATTCATGAAGATTGTTAGCTGGAGATTTTGTTGTGCCACTTTTGCCTTAAACTTGTGTGTCCTATAGGAGTTTTTGATAGAAGTCTCTCATTCCAAGGGCATTTGATGACGGAAGTCTTTCTTTTTGTCTCTCTTGAAGGTCATAAAGACCAGAACCCAAGCATCTTGAACAACCTGAGCAATTGTTAATGTGGTTGGATTTTTATGTGCAGAATGGCATGTTAAAGCTCATGATTGCGGACTAAACTCTGATGATGTTTCGACGAAATATAAATGCGAACATGAACGGTGACGGTGCTCTAGATAGCTAAAGTGATGTGGGCAACAACGGTGCTCCACATAACTAAAGTGGTGTATTCAATAAGTTTCAGTATTTTATGTATACTAGTACACTCATCACACTAAGTTTCCATTTCCATCCTGGAAGCTTAATCTTCATACACTACTTACCATCTGAACTTTGAAGGTTGCAGTTGTTAACTTGATTGCCGTTTCGACGAAACGTAAATAGGTGCGTCGTGATGCATGCAAACTTACACGTCACCAATTTACACTCCAACATGGACTGTTCAGTAGTGGTGCTTCAGAAAACCAAAGTGGCATAGGTAATACACCTAGCACACTTATTTCTCATTTCCATGTTGCAAGCTTAACCTTTAAACATTACTTTCCATCCGAACATTGAAGATTGTTTCAATGAAGTGTAAATAGTTCTCTCATGATCCATGCAAACTTACTTATCACCACTTCACACTCCAACATGCATTGTTCAGTAATAGTGCCTCAGATAACTATAGTGGCATAGACTGTAGTGGTGCTTCAGGATATTTCCATTCTACGCATCGCTTCTGAGCCTACTCTTCAGACATTACTCTTCATTCCCAACTTTTGTTTTCTATTCATTTCTCAGTGCCACCAGCTAAAGCTATCATGCCTCTCGCATATCCAAAGATAAGTCCTTTGAACCGCCATATGCAAACACCACTTGGAAAAGGTGTAGGAAACCAGGAAACCACGAGTCCCAACTCAAATTATCGGCAGCGTACAACCGGAATTCGAATTTATTTCTACATTCCATCGGCATATTTCTTTCAACAAGGTAAACCGTCTTACTTTGAACATCATTGTGAAGTTAACAACTTAGAAGATTGTATACACTATGGTGGCCACAAGATTATGGAGTACAAGATACTAAACTTTATGACGATGCTTAACCCATACAAGGTACTATTCAAGTTGTCACTCTTTCAATATGATGTGTCAATAAGAGCCGCTTTTGATGCGGCTACAACAATTCCAAATATACTGAAAGCGGTTGATTCCACTTTTGGTGGCACAAGAGATTCCCAATTTTGTTTTGGCCAAGGGGAAGGCCAAAACAAAATTGTTAGTGTAGAGGAGCATGGATAGTTGGCACCAGTGGAGCATGACCAGCTGGAGTAGCGAGTGGAGCGTGACCAGCTGGAGTAGCCGGTGCAACTGAAAGAAAGTATGCTTAGTCCGGAATGAAGATGTAATTTGACCGAATGTTGGGCTCATGATCAAAATCGAAGAAGCCATCAAGGCCTCTCAACCGCGATATTTCGAGTTCTGAGTTCCAGGCGAGCAAAGAATCAATCCTGTTCAATTGCCAATTCCTTAGAGTGGCTTCTAATCATTTGAATGATTGATTCCCTCTAACTCCAGTTGTTGATGACAAGGGGTAGGGTTTGAAGGGGGTGTCGTGACATGTGCGCTTCTACGGTGCCAAATGGATCTACAAGAATCCTTACTTAATGTAATCCTTTCGGCTTGCCGTGGTGGGCAACCACCCATAACCATATCGATGATGGAGCGATGCCTCATTCGGGCCATCGCGGACAGAAAGGACAGCACTGATTTTGTATTGGATGTTTTCCTTGGCCTTCATAGCCATGGGAGAATTTATGACGATGGAAGATTTATTTTGGTTTTAAACACTTTTCCGTGTGAGACCGGGGCAAGGTGACTCCTTTTGTACTCATTCTCCAACGAGTTACGATGTCGCGCTTGTCTGTGGTAGCATGATCAACATCTATCTTTGATATCATCACACACGTTTTTCAAAGAAACAACCACTTGATTAACGAAAAGACGACAATTAAGAGTCTTGTCAAAATGAGTAGGTGCAGAGATGAACCGTTATCGATAAAGGGGCATGATGCAAAACCCTAATTAATTCATTAAAGTATGATGCATCTCACTTATTGTGCCCTAACATGCTCAATGCTAAGTGCGTTTCTATCTCTATATTGAGGCTGTCACGATAGCAAGCTAATCGGAGAAATCAAAAGTCTCATGGCATTTAGCCCTTGGTCCCTAATTCCAATAGCCTCCTTTTGAATTGGAACAATTTTTCGTTCCTTCCACCTAGCAACATCATGCAAGGAGGTCTCCATTGCCTTGTGTTGTCCCATGGAAACCTCCTCCTACCTATGCTCCACTGCTTCCATATCCACCTTCTCGAATGTCTTGGAAGATCAACAATCGTCTTATGTTACAGGCTGCTGTAAGAATCGAGGAGGAGAAGCAGGCATTTAAAAGTGTAAAAGAAAAGATGAAATCTTCAAATGTTAGGTGGGATGTATTAGCAGCTTACTTGTGTGAAGCATGGCACCAAAGCTTCTCCAGATCAGTGTAGATCTAAGTGGGAGCTGTTACGGCAACTATGGAAGAAAACTTCTAATTACAACCAGCATGGAGTACAAAGTGATCACCCAGACTACTATACTCCGAGGGGTGGTTCAACAGGGTAATGCCGAAATAATTATTTTCTGAAAAAAAATTAAGGTTAAAAATAATTATTTATATTTTCAAAATTTCAAAATTATCAAATTTCAGCATTTATTAGAATACATATGTATCTATATAGACTAAGAAATATGTATAGACCTTCCTTAAACAGGCTCTAATTTTCTACACAAATCCTAGTTTCCCAAGCGACCTCTAGCTTTTCAAACAAGCCCTAGTTTCTAAGAAGCCCTAGCTTTTCAAACAAGCACGTTTTAAACAAGGTCAACCTGATTTCATTGGGCTTTTTTTATTTGGGAAAGTGTCTGCTTGCAAGCACCCAAACATAGCAACAAACAAATAATTTCTACTAACATCCATGTTCTGTAAAATTAAGAGAAGGAGGGGCATGCTGAAATTGCATGAGATGTGCACTTGCTTTCTACAAGTGTGGCTGGGACTTCACATGAAAAAGTATCAGAGCCAGCACCTATGAAATGACCAAGTGGAAGACCTCGCAAGACAACATGTGAAGCAGTCTTCTACCAATGAAGAGGATCAAGCAAGAGGATGAGGATGTCAGCAGCAATACGCACAAGAAACGAAAGAGTCCTTAAACTAAATGGTTTCAAGACCATTTATGGTCTCCGATAGATGCAAGTGTTATGAAGCATAGGAATTTTGCTAATGCATAGCATTATCTTAAGATTGCCCATTGAAAGCACGGGATGGACAATCCATATACCAAGTTAACGCATGGATCATTGTACACTTGGTTTGACTCGAAGACATGGGAGTTGAAGCCTGCGTACAAGCTTGCAGTTGGTAAAAACATTTGCAGTATCCGGCCCAACTATCAACATGGGACCTTTGGAAGATAGACCTGATCTAAGGAAGGAGCTTGGTGATTTCTTGAGAACCTTGAAGAATGAGGGGGAACCAATCAATGCCCCTCTTGTCCAACCCATGCTGAGGGGCATAATTCAAGCTAGAGCATCTAACTCATTGGAAACAGAACTTTCAAAGTTAGCATTGATTGGACAAGAAAGTTCATGAAAAAAGAACTCTCGTGGTCCTAATGAGCATGATCTACAACTGCAGCTTCTAAGCTCTCGGAGACTTGTGAAGATGAAGGAAGGATGATGGCATATAAATTAGCTTACCTCTCAAGAGCTTATGATATTCCACCGGAACTAGTTATCAATAGTGATCAAACGAGAATCCACTTGGTTCCTACAAAGGGAGAACGCATATGGGAGGTTAAAGGGACAAAAGATATCAAGGTGCTTGGGGTAGAGGACAAGAGGCAAATTAGAGCAATGGTATCTTCATCCGCAGCAGGTTACTTCCTACCACTCCAATGGGAACAACAAGTAGGTCGTGGTCCCCAAAGCTCATGATGATGCCAAGCTATATGTAGAAGCGGATTTCATTTAACATATGCTAGCACTCATTGGTCTACGCTAGAGCCATTAAAGGCATTTATGAAGGAAATTTCGATCCCCTACTATGAAAGGCAGCTAGAAATCTTGAGGTTGGCCACAAGGCAGAAGATGATTTGGATTACAAATTGTTGGAGTGTTCACAAAAGCAAGGAATTCCTAGACTGGCTGAAAAGTACTTACCCTTTGATATGTGTGATCTTCATTCCTGCTAGATGCACTAGCAAGTTGCAACCTAATGATGTAATCCTTTAGCGCCTTTTGAAGCACTCTTTCAAGTGAGAATTCTGCAAGTGGACAGCAACTACTATTCAAGAGCAACTCAAGGAAGGAGAAAAAATAGCTGTTAATCTCAAACTCAAAATCTTGAAGCCCAAGGTGTGTGAATGGTTATTCAATGCATGGACACATATTTCAAGACATGATCAGACACGGATGGGAGAAGACAAGTATTCTAAGAGCATTCAACTCAAATTTTTAGATAGAGGCAATGAATGCAAACACGACAACATCCTTATTTTCTAGAATAACTGAAGACATAGAAGAAAGACATGAATTTGAAAGAGAAGAAGATGATGAAGACTACTAATCTGAAGTAGTGGATGCGATGAAGAAATGTTTGGCTACAGCAAAAGCTTCAACAAGTTGACCAGCACCAACCTGCAGCAAAAACAAAGCTAGAATGAAACAATCAGCTAGGAAGAATAAACATCTATAAGATCTTTGGAACAATACTAAAAGCCTGGTAGATAGTCATGGGAATGAGACTAACTAAAGTTCCTAGGGACTGACCTTGACTTTTAGCTAGGGAGCTGACCCTAACCAGGGAAACCCTAGCAACCTAGGTAGGGGATTGACCCTAACTACCTAGGAAGAGGACTGACCCTAGCTACCTAGATAGGGAACTGACCTTAGCTACCTATGGAACTGACCCTAGCTATCTAGATAGGGACCTCAGTTGCCCGTAGCAACCTCGTGAGGCTGTTACCTGCTGCAGCCTCAATTGTTGCCTCCTGCGACCTTAGCTGCCTCCTGCAACCTCGCCCTCGCCCTCGCACTCGCTCTCGCCCTCGCCCTCGTAGTGCAACACGCCGTGGATGGGCTCATAGCTGTCCAACAGGCGTCTGTTGCGAGTGAGGCATGATCGAGATCGGGATCTGTCCGTTCTCGAGCGATCCTGATCTCGATCAAGCCTACTCGGTCTTCCAAACCCTGCTAGCGCGCTCCTTACCTTTTCCTTATTTTCGGCATCTTAAACTCATAATTTTTTACACATTCGGTATTTTAAGTATAGTAATTTCTGGATTTTAAATTTTTACTAATTTTTATTAATTAATACCAAATCATCCTGTACTCATGAATGACCTCATCGCACATAAAGGATAAAAACTGCCTCTAACACCCTTTACCATTAGCCATCCGCGATGTCAGCCAAGAAGAAATACACCACCGGAACCTTTCGCGATGTCAGCCAAGAAGAAATACACCACCGGAACCTTTCGTTTAATGCCGGTAAGTATCTTTAAAATTCAATATATTTTTACTACTTCTACGTTTGTTAAGGTTTGGTACACCTACATGGAAAGCGGCTCCAAGGCTAGCGGGGCAAAGCTAGCGCCAAAGTCCATTGCTCTTTTATGGCCGTATTTTTTGTTGTTTACATCCGACATGAGTTGTGCAGGGTGCACACGGGTGGGTGATGCACAATACCCGGCCAACCTGCCGTAGATTGTTGTGCGTCTCATCTCCAGACACAGGTCCCTGCGCGATGGCCACTGTATGGCAACCGGATCCGTTGTGGACCCAGAAAATTGGTGGGTGTACAGGGATTCTACCAGGAGCTCCCGCTCACCTCACCTTAGGGAGTCCTCCCCTGGCAAACAACCAAGTCTCCAGGTGCAGGAGAGAGGAGAGCCCAGCACTTCCACTTCCGAGAAAATGCGTGGGTGGGGAGGGGTTTTCCAGCGATGGTCGTCGCCAGGAGCAAGAGCACTTGTGGCAACGATTCTTTCTGGAGCCTACCATGTGGTGGGACAACAGACGAGATAAGAAGAGCCCCCGTTCGCCTGACTTCCGGCATAAGGGGTCTAGAGAGGTCCTGTGGTTAAACAGCATGCTCAAGCCAGCTTGGGTTGATGAGCAGCTCGTGTCTTTGGATATGCAGATGAGTCATGGTCCCTCTCCTTCCAAGTCGAGCTCTCTGGATAAGCCTGAACCTGGCAGGCTTGCAGGATCGGAAATGGTCGTCGTAACGGCTGTGACCGTGAGCGCGCTATGTCAGCAGGGGAATCTTCCTGAGGCCGTTGGAGCCCTGGAATCTCTGGCGGAGGAAGACTCTGCTATTTCTCAGTCTCTGTTTTACACTGTGCTGAAACTATGTACAGCTAAGAAGGATCTGGTTGCTGGGCGACGAGTTCATGATCTCGCTGTCAAACTTGGGTACGAGTCGGATACATACTTAGGTAACCATATCTTGCGCATGTATGCATCTGGAGGTAGGCTGCAGGAGGCCATGGATGTGTTCACCAGGGTGGGGAAACCAAACGTCTTCATGTGGTTTTCCATTATCTCTGCATACGCTAAGCAAGGGAAACCTAATGAGGCCATACAACTGTACCATGAGATGCGGAGGTCAGGAGTGAAGGCGGATGGTCATGTCTTTGTAGCTGCCCTTCAGGCTTGTGCATTTGCTGCCGACCTGGACTCTGGCAGGAAAGTGCACTGTGATATGTTGCAGAGTGGCATTCCTCCCGACTTGTTTGTCGGAAACTGCCTGGTTGACATGTATGCTAAATGTGGCGAATTGGAAGATGCACGCCAGGCCTTTGACAACTTGGCCACAAAGGATGTGGTGACATGGACGGCCCTGATTGATGGGTATATACAGCAAGGACGCGGCGGAGAGGCGCTTGTACTGTATGGACAAATGGAGGAAGAGGGCCTCATTTTGGCTGACCGTGTTATTTTTGCTTGCCTTCTGAAAGCCTGTGCAAGTACTGGTGCCTTACGGAAGGGCAGGCAGCTGCACTCACAGATTGTCAAAAGAGGACTGCTGCATGACTTACTGGTGGGCAACTGCCTAGTTGACATGTATGCAAAATGTGGCGAACTGAAAGATGCACACCAGGCTTTTGATAGCTTGGCCACAAAGGATGTGGTGACATGGAATGCCCTTATAGCTGGGTATGCACAGCAAGGCGGAGAGGCGCTTGTCTGTATGGACAAATGGAGGAGGGCCTCATTTTGGCTGACCATGTTACTTTTGCTTGCCTTCTGAAGGCCTGTGCAAGCACTGGTGCCTTACAGAAGGGCAGGCAGCTGCACTCACAGATTGTCAAAGAGGACTGCTGGATGACTTACTGGTGGGCAACTGCCTGGTGGACATGTATGCAAAATGTGGTGAACTGGAAGATGCACGCCAGGTTTTTGACAGCTTGGCCACAAAGGATGTGGTGACATGGAATGCCCTGATTGCTGGGTATGCAGCAAGGACTTGGAGGCGCTTGTTCTGTATGGACAAATGGAGCAGGAGGGCCTCATTTTGGCTAATGATGTTACTTTTGCTTGCCTTCTGAAGGCCTGTGCAAGCACTGGTGCCTTACAGAAGGGCAGGCAGCTGCACTCACAGATTGTGAAGAGGACTGCTGGATAACATAGTGTTGGGCAACTGCCTGGTGGACATGTATGCAAAATGTGGTGAACTGGAAGATGCACGCCAGGTTTTTGACAGCTTGGCACAAAGGATGTGGTGACATGGACAGCCCTGATATCTGGGTATGGTGCTTGTGATGAAGGTCACAACGCAGTAGCTTGTTTTGAAGAGATGTTGGTCGCTGGTATTCAGCCTGATGATACTACTTTTACTTGCCTTTTAGCAGCCTGCAGTCATGAGGGGCTGGTGCATGAAGGTCGCAAGCATTTTGATTCCATGGCTGAACAGCATGGCATTGAGCCTACTATTGAGCATTACAGTTGCATGATTGATCTTCTTGGGCGTGCAGGCCATTTAGATGAGGCAGAGAACATGCTGTTATCATGTGGGAGCCAAAGCAATGTTGTTGGGTTGACATCTTTGCTGACTGCCTGCAAAAGTTATGGGGATGTAGAGAGGGCGACGCGTTGTTTTGCAAGTCTGGTTAGACTTGAGCCTCAGAGTGCATCGCCTTATGTGCTCATGGCCAATGCCTATGCAGATGCAGGTAGGTGGACCGATGTAGACAGGATTGAAACACAGAGAAGGTAGCAGGAGCTAACAAGAAACCTGCAGTGGCGACCATTGAGGTGAAGCAGCAGGTACATACATTTGTGGTGGGAGAAAAGAGGATATTGCGCTCAAGGTGGAAGATGCACGTCTGAAGCAGGAAGGACGCCAGGCTTTTGATAGCTTGGCCACAAAGGATGTGGTGACATGGAATGCCCTTATAGCTGGGTATGCACAGCAAGGACTTGGCCAAGAGGCGCTTGTTCTCTATGCGCAAATGGAGGAAGAGGGTCGGTCTGTCGCTAATGATGTTACTTTTGCTTGCCTGCTGAAGGCCTGTGCAAGCACTGGTGCCCTGCAGAAGGGCAGGCAGCTGCACTCACAGATTGTCGAAAGAGGACAGCTGGATAACATAGTGTTGGGCAACTGCCTGGTGGACATGTATGCAAAGTGTGGTGAGCTGGAAGATGCATGCCAGGTTTTTGAAAGCTTGGGCACAAAGGATGTGGTGACATGGACAGCTTTGATAGCTGCGTATGGTGCTTGTGATAAAGGTCACAACGCAGTAGCTTGTTTTGAAGAGATGTTGGTCGCTGGTATTCAGCCTGATGATACTACTTTTACTTGCCTTTTAGCATGCAGTCATGAGGACTGGTCCATGAGGGTCGCAAGCACTTTTGATTCCATGGCTGAACAGCATGGCATCAAACCTACTATTGAGCATTACATTGCATGATTGATCTTCTTGGGCGTGCAGGCCATTTAGATGAGGCAGAGAACATGCTGTTATCATGTGAGGGCCAAAGTAATGTTGTGGGTTGACGTCTTTGTTGAATGCCTGCAAAAGTCACGGGGATATAGAGGGCGATGTGGTGTTTTGAAAGCATTGTTAGCTGGACCTCAGGTGCATCGCCTTATGTGCTCATGGCCAATGCCTATGCAGATGCAGGTAGGTGGACCGATGTAGAGAGGATGGAAACAGAGAGAAAGGTAGCAGGAGCTAACAAGAAACCTGCGGTGGCGACCATTGAGGTGAAGCAGCAGGTACATACATTTGTGGTGGGAGAAAACAGAGATGATCTTGCGCTCAAGGTGGAGAGTATGAGTGCACGTCTGAAGCAGGAAGGGGGCCACGTACCTCACACGAAGTTGGTGCTGAAGCCGCTGGGTGAGAAGGAAAAGGAAGATGCACTTTGCGGGCATGCTGAGAAGCTAGCTCTGGCGTTTGGTCTCTTAAACACTCCCAGTGGCACGCCTCTGCTTGTAACCAAGAATCTACGCATGTGCAGTGACTGCCACAGTTCGACCGAGATCATGTCCAGGGTTGAACAGAGAGACATTGTTGTAAGGGATGGGTACCGTGTGCATCGATTCGCAGCTGGTGGTTGCAGTTGTAAGGGTCGACCGTGAGAGTGAAGAAGAACTAGCCAGTGGAAAGTGAACTGTTTGATGTGGGAGTTGGGAGTCATTTTAATGGGAGATGGGCGCCATTCTACAAAGGACTCTGCTGTGCCCCAGGTAACTTTTTTGATGTTGTGAAAGCTAGTAACTCATCAAGTTCTGCTGCTCGGCCCAGAAGACCCAACACGTACATATGTGCAGTGGTTCTCCATGGAAGGTCAAGAGTGTTGTCGGCGCAAACCCTCAAAGTACTCCCGTCCTCTCTCACTAGACCCTTATGACTGCAGACTATGGATGGACACATGTACATATATGTATACATATGCATGTTCATATGCACATACATAGTCTGGCCTTGTGGGCATTCTTGGAACCAGGTCAAATATCAGTGCACTGTCTCCTTGACAAGTGTAGCGTTTTGAAGTGCATTCCAGTTGGCCATGTAGATCTTTGGCGCCAGAGCTAATAAGCAGTGGGTCCCATTATCCGGGCACTCGCCCAAGACCGGTGCTCTCCATTTCCCATTTCCCATTTCCCGGTGTCCCTGCCATACGGTGGTAGTTTCTGAATCAAGTTTGCCGCCTACACCCTGCACCTGCCAACTTGCTTCCACTTTTCAACTCCATAAGGACGAATTGGACTCATTTTGAATCGTTCGTCCTTCTTGCGTGGCCATTGAATTTTTTTGGTCTGGATTTGGGTTCAATGGAGATTTTATTAAAAAGAAGAGATGGGAAAATTCATTTATGTCGAATGGAGAGGACAACCCAGTAAAGGGCCAAGAGCTTAGGGGTCCCACGAATGCCGACCCCGCCTTCTCAGCCCGATGAAACCACCAGCCATCTTCATGGCCTTGTAGGCCCGATGAATAGGAAAGATTTTGAAAGATGCTATGAAATTACGTGAGACTACCTTGGGATCATGCGCTTTCCATCTTGCACACACACGAGGAGCGACAGTAGGTTAGACAGGTTGGGGGAGTGGCCAGTTGCTGGTCGCAACTGAAGTAATGGGACTGAAGTAATGGGTGGGCACGACTTGAGTGCCCACTGCTGGTTAGTTTTGAGGTCGGATTTCATCGATTGAAAAATGTTTTGACATGGCTAGCCTCTGCAGATCTGGCCAATTTCTTGTGAGGATGCTCAGCCCTATTTGTCCACGTGGGCATATTTTTTGCTCAACAATCAGATCAAAGATGCTTCCTAATCGAGGAAAGGTGCTCTACCTCTTGACCATCGCACGGTGTGAGGGAGATCATTCTAAACATTGAGGGCAAAGCTTGTTCAGGTCGAAGTTTGTTCTATGTACATGTAGAAGTAGAGGAGAGTTTGTCCACCTGAACTATTGAGCTAACAGATGCAAGTTCGGGAAATCGGCAGTCCGTAAGGGTCCTTCATAAATTGGTTGGAAATTTTAAAATGTTGGCGGTAATATGATATGTTTTAGGCTTTATGTTATAACTAATTATGTTGTAAAATTTTTATTATTATATTTAAACTTTAAATTATATAAATTTATTTTGTAGGTTGAAAGTCTACATGGTAAACCAATTCTATTGTAATGATAAAAATTTGTGTTATTATGAATTGTAAAGGAGTTCTATTATAGGAAGAAAAATATGTATTATAAAAATTCATATTATATAAAGAAGCCTAGGTTTGTAAAGCCATTGAGAAAAGGAATAAAATCAACTCACAATAAAGCCTCCTTATGTGCTTCATATGAAAGGAAGAAATTCACACTATTTGCAAAAAAAGGAAAACTACTAACTACCTTCAAAAACAAGCTTGAAATGTAGTCTTACTTAAACAACCTTGAAGTATAGTCTTAAAACAATCTTTCGACAAACTAACTTATTGGAATGGCCACTTGAATCTACAACTGATGACCACACAGAGACGGGAATGGCAAGCACGTACGTCTTACACACTCTACTCTGCTAGAAGCACACTTTACTAGAAGCACACTTTACGAATCACAAGTATAAGAAACCACACTCCTGCTTACAACCACGCCAAATAACGAGTCACGGAATAATGATCACAATTTGTGTTGAACCCAATATATAACCGAACACCACCGGTGGTACATAATATGTGTTGAACCCATTATATAACAGAACACCACCGTCCACTATGTGTTGAACCCAGTATATAATCGAACGCTTTCCAATAACCATTGACCCTAAATTGCTCCCTTACACGTTCCAACGTAGTCTACTACTCCACCAACCCGTCTTCTCATTGAGCACCGCCCACGGCAAACCTAGCCACTCAAAACTGCGGCTTCTATATACACCCTCACACTCGCAACAACAATCCCTTCACACGATGACCCCTACTAGAAATTCTTGACTATGTTATAGTCGATGTTGCAATTTTTTGTTACACCTCCAAATTGCAACATGCTCTAGAGGCTTGGTATTAAATTTGTGACTTATTTCCTCAAATCGTAGTACTCTTAACAAGAATCTATCTCTCTCTCCTCCCACCTTACCCTCATGAATACACCCCCTCTATCACAACCCCTTTTTTTATCATTTCCACATGCAATTGCAACATTATTGTAACATGGAGCCCCCTCTCTCTCCTCCCACGTTGCACTCTTCATTACAACCCTCTGTAAACAATCATTTGTTTATGTTACCCACACAAGAATTGCAATATGACAATAACATGGAGCCCCGTCTCTCTCCTCTCACCCTCCCCTCTTCATTACACCCCTCTATTAACAAGTATAAATTTGTTTATGTTGCCCGTAGCAGAATTGCAACATCATTGTAACATGGAACTGCAACTCTTACCTCTCACTCCAACCTCATAACTACACCGTTTTTGGGGCTTCAATTGTTTTTACTTGTTAACACACACCATGCCGTCATTCTACCCCTTGGTCTCTAGCATAACTTCTAACCCTTGGTCTTACTCATGCACTCCAACATAACTTCTACCCCTTGCCCCTTACCAAGTACTTCTAAACGTATTCCGTGATCTTACTCATGCACTCCAACATAACTTCTACCCCTTGCCCCTTACCAAGTACTCCTAAACGTATTCCGTGATATTATGCTATACTATATAATATAATAGTTTACTATTAGTTATATTTATGTTTATAGGGTTTATACTTATATTTATGTTTATAGGGTTTATACTGTTATAATTTATGTTATATTAAGGTAAAATTTACTTATCAATCGGGCCACCAATGCCGAACATTAAAATTTAGCACCCGTCTATACTCATTAAAATTTAGCACCGTCTATACTCACCGTTAAATTTAAGCACATTTTAGTACTAATAAATACTCATCGCTAAATTTTCAATACTCAAGGTAAATTTTAAAAAAAGAAGAGGAAGCTGCAAGGTGAGGCCAAGACCTGTTCCATGCTGAGATTTTTTTTATCTCAAAATTTCAGCTGATGCAACTGCAGTGTGATGTGACTTTAGAGAAGGTGATGATAGCATGACTTGTCTTCTATTGCATTGTTTGTAGTTATGCAGACTAAGTGTCTGTGAAAGCTTGTTTGCAATTTCATGAAGCTTGGTAGTAGTTTTGGTGCGAGGAACTTTTGTCTTGTCTTCGCATGGCTGCCAAAGGCATGCATATGGAGACTACGCGTCAAGTAGAGAAGTCTGATGGCAGCAACTTCACATTATGGAAGTTGAAGCGAAAATCTTTTCTCATTGACAAAGGGTTGTGGAAGTTTGTGAAAAATGGACTTCCAGATGGCGCTTCTGAAAAGGGTATAGACAAAGAGACGAAAGCCTTGGCTAATATTATCCTGAATGTGTCAGATGACCTTCTCTCACAATTGAGCGAGTATGTCTCTTCGCAGGATGCATGGAAAATTCTTTACATAACATACGAGAAGAAGAGCATTGTGAGCGAAATGATGCTGGAAAGTCAATTCTCCAACTTCATGAAATTGGAGAATTGACTCGTAGTGTAAGATGGCTGAGGGCGACACCGTTCAACATGTCAACAAGTTGAAAAGCTTGGTTGATCAAACGAGGGAGGCAGAGTTCAAACCTTCAGAGGGCAAGGTGATCACTGGTGCTGCTGAGTAGTTTGTCACCATCCTGTAGCAATTTTTATTGTCCTATACGGGCATCCGTAGCAATACGTCCAAGTGACAATCAACCAACGTTTGATGAGGTGGTTGGATTGCTCGTACAATCCAACCACCTCATAAGGCGCTGTTCTACGAAACCAGAGATTTTGGGTTTGATCCTAGTGTGGTCGTTTGAGGTCACGCATTCTGTTGATTGGGAACGCATTTTTCATCCCCTTTCCAACCGACAACTTGCTTGGACATACACGCACGGTCCAACGCACTTGGTGGTGGCCCCTCCTGTTTGAAGTGTTTTGTTTTGGTCTCTTTTACCTGGGATGATAAAAAGCTCTTGAGAGTGGTGCTAGTCATCCACGATCCAAGGCACGTACCTGGGCATCCTGCCATACATACACAGGTAGTTTGCAGATGAGACGTCCCATCTCAGCATATCTACAAAGTCTCTGCGCTCTTCTTGTTTGCTGTTAGCCTCATCTTCCGACAGCGCCCCCTGAACTATGGCCACAGTGTGGCAGCCGGATCCGGTCTGGACCCAACAAATTGGTGTGTTTCCAGGGGTTCTACGAGGAGCTCCCGCTCACCTCACCTTAGGGGGTCTACCCGTGGCAAACAACCAAGCCTCCAGGTGCAGCAGTGTATCGAGCCCAGCACTTCCACTTGCCAGAAACTGTGTGGGTGGGGGCGAATTTTCCACCGATGGTGCTCGCAAGGTGCAGGAGCACTTGTGGCAACAATTTTTTCTGGAGCCTACCATGTGGTGGGACGACAGACGAGATAAGAAGAGTTCCCGTGCGCCTGATTTCCGGCGTAAGGGGTCCAGCGAGGTCCTGTGGTTAAACAGCACGCTCAAGCCAGCTTGGGTTGATGAGCAACTCGTTTCTTTGGATATGCTGATGGGTCAACGTGCCTCTCCTTCCAAGTCGAGCTCTGTGGATAATCCTAAACGTGGGAGGCTTGCAGGATCGGAAATGGGCGCCGTAACGACTGTAACCGTGCACACGTTATGTCAGCAGGGGAAGCTTTCTGAGGCCGTTGGAGCCTTGGAATCTCTGGCGCAGACAGACTCTGCTATCTCTCAGTCTCTGGTTTACACTGTGCTAAAACTGTGTACAGCTAAGAAGGATCTGATTATGGGGCAACGAGTTCATGACCTCGTTGTCGAACTTGGGTACGAGTCGGATCCATACTTGGGGAACCATATCTTGCGCATGTATGCATCTGGAGGTAGGCTGCAGGCGGCCATGGATGTGTTCAACAGGGTGGGAAAACCAAATGTCTTCATGTGGTTCTCCATAATCTCTTCACATGCTAAACACGGGAAACCAATCGAGGCCATACAACTGTACCATGAGATGCGTAGGTCAGGAGTGAAGGCGGATGGCCACGTCTTTGTAGCTGCCCTTCAAGCTTGTGCATTTGCCGCCGACTTGGAATCAGGAAGAAAAGTGCACGGTGATGTTTTGCAGAGTGGCATTCCTCCTGACTTGTTCGTTGGAAACTGCCTTGTTGACATGTATGTAAAGTGTAAAGCACTGGGAGATGCACGCCAGGTTTTTGAAAGCTTGGCCACAAAGGATGTGGTGACATGGACTGCGCTGATTGCTGGGTATGCACAGCAAGGTCTCGGGCAAGAGGCGCTTGTTGTGTTCGAGCGAATGGAGCAGGAGGGCCTGATTGTGGGTGACCGAGTTACTTTTGCTTGCCTTCTCAAGGCCTGTGCAAGCACTGGTGCTTTACAGAAGGGCAGGCATCTGCACTCACAGATTGTAAAACGAGGGCAGCTCGACGACATACTGGTAGGCAACTGCCTGGTGGACATGTATGCAAAATGTGGTGAACTCGAATGCGCACGAGGGGTTTTTGAAAGCTTGGGCAAAAAGGACGTGGTGACATGGACGACGCTGATTGCTGGGTATGCACAGCAAGGGCTTGGGCAAGAGGCGCTTGTTGTGTTTGAACGAATGGAGCAGGAGGGTCTAATTGTGGCTGACCATGTTACTTTTGCGTGCCTTCTGAAAGCTTGTGCAGGCACAGGTGCCTTACAGAAGGGCAGGCATCTGCACTCACAGATCGTAGAACGAGGGCAGCTAGATAACATACTGGTTGCTAACTGCCTAGTGGACATGTATGCAAAATTTGGTGAACTGGAATGTGCTCGAAGGGTTTTTGAAAGCTTGGCCACGAAGGATGTGGTGACGTGGAATGCACTGTTATCTGGATATGCAAAGCAAGGGCTCGGCCAAGAGGCGCTTCTTCTGTATGGACAAATGGAGCAAGATGGCCTCATTTTGGCTGACTGCGTTACTTTTGCTTGCCTTCTGAGGGCCTGTGCAAGCACTGGTGCCTTACGGCAGGGCAGGCAGCTGCACTCAGAGATCCTCAAAAGAGGACTGCTGCATGACCTGCTGGTGGGCAACTGCCTAGTGGACATGTATGCCAAATGTGGCGAACTGAAAGATGCACACCAGGTTTTTGACAGCTTGGCCACAAAGGATGTGGTGACATGGAATGCACTGATAGCTGGATATGCACAGCAAGGACTCGGCAAAGAGGCGCTCGTTCTGTATGGACAAATGGAGGAAGAGGGCCTCATTTTGGCTGACCATGTTACTTTTGCTTGCCTTCTGAAGGCCTGTGCAAGCACTGGTGCCTTACAGAAGGGCATGCAGCTGCACTCACAGATTGTCGGAAGAGGACTGGTGGATAATGTAGGGTTGGGCAACTGCCTGGTGGACATGTATGCAAAATGTGGTGAACTAGAAGATGCACGCCAGGTTTTTGACAGCTTGGCCACAAAGGATGTGGTGACATGGAATGCCCTGATAGCTGGGTATGGACAGCAAGGACTCGTTCAAGAGGCGCTTATGCTGTATGGACAAATGGAGCAAGATGGCCTCATTGTGGCTGACCATGCTACTTTTGCTTGCCTTCTGAAGGCCTGTGCAAGCGCTGGTGCCTTGCAGAAGGGCAGGCAGTTGCACTCACAGATTGTCGAAAGAGGACTGCTGGATAATGTAGTGTTGGGCAACTGCCTGGTGGACATGTATGCAAAATGTGGTGAACTAGAAGATGCACGCCAGGTTTTTGACAGCGTGGACACTAAGGATGTGGTGACATGGAACGCCCTGATAGCTGGGTATGTAGAGCAAGGACTCAGCCAAGACGCACTTGTTCTGTATGGGCAAATGGAGCAAGAAGGCCTCATTTTGGCTGACCATGTTACTTTTGCTTGCCTTCTGAAGGCCTGTGCAAGCACCTGTGCTTTACAGAAGGGCAAGCAGCTGCACTCACAGATTGTTGAAAGAGGACTGCTGGATGATGTAGTGTTGGGCAACTGCCTGGTGGACATGTATGCAAAATGTGGTGAAATGGAAGATGCACGCCAGGTTTTTGACAACTTGGCAACGAAGGATGTGGTGACATGGACTGCCCTGATATCTGGGTATGGTACTTGTGATGATGGTCACAGAGCACTAGCTTGTTTTGAGGAGATGTTAGTTGCCGGTATTCAGCCTGATGGTGCTACTTTTACTTGCCTTTTAGTAGCATGCAGTCATGAGGACTGGTAGATGAGGGTCGTAAGCTCTTTGAGTCCATCGCTGAACAGCATGGGATCAAACCTACTACGGAGCATTACAATTGCATGATTGATCTTCTTGGGCGTGCAGGCCTGTTAGATGAGGCTGAGAACATGCTCTTATCTTGCAAGGGCCAAAGCAATGTTGTGGGATTGACGTCCTTGCTGAATGCCTGCAAAAGTCACGGGGATCTGGAGAGGGCGATGCGGTGCTTTGACAGCCTTGTCAGACTGGACCCTCAATGGGCGCCTGCATATGTGCTCATGGCCAATGCCTACGCAGATGCAGGTAGGTGGACCGACGTAGAGAGGATTGAAGCACAGAGAATGGTAGCAGGGGCTAACAAGAAACCTGCAGTGGCAAGCATTGAGGTGAATAAGCAGGTGCATAGATTTCTGGTGGGAGAAAGGAGAGAAGATATTGCTCTCAAGGTAGAGAGCACGAATGCCCGTCTGAAGGAGGAAGGAGGCCACGTACCTCACACAAAGTTGGTGTTGAAGCCGCTGGGTGAGAAGGAAAAGGAAGATGCGCTTTGTGGGCATGCTGAGAAGCTGGCTCTGGCGTTTGGTCTCTTGAACACTCCGAGTGGCACACCTCTGGTGGTAACGAAGAATTTACGCATGTGCAGTGATTGCCACAGTTCCACGGAGATCATGTCAAGGCTTGAAAAGAGAGACATTGTTGTAAGGGATGGGTACCGTGTTCATCGATTCGCAAATGGTTGTTGCAGTTGTAATGGCCGACCGTGAGAATAATGAAGAAGTAGCTAGTTGTGAAGTATCTACGCCAGGAACGTTCCTTTTTTCCTCGGAGGTGAATGTGCTGGCCATTCATGTGCTCGCCATCCCTGTCCAAACTGAGACATGGACACGATCGCAAACACTGATGCACTCCTGTCACAACGCAGATAGTTCATGAGAATCGAATGAGTCTCCTCCCGTACATGTGATTGCAAGCTGGAACGACGCTATCCTTTTGTCCGGTGTATCGCCCACCGGTCTGAGGATCCTGGAAAAATCGGAGCCTGCTGCCCTTGCCGCTCCCTTGTCATTCCGGATCTGCGCTCTTGCACTTGCGCGAGTGGAAGAGCGGAACATTTTCCCGCAGCAGCACGGAACTGCTCCGCCTGCACCATTGCCATGGAACCTCTGAGTGGCTTGCCTCCCTGGACTTGAAGTTCCGGAAGGGAAGGGAAGGGAAGGGCAGGCATCTGATGGATCCGCGAAACCTGATGGATCCGTTAAAAGGCCTCTGATGGATCCGTGAAAAGTCTATAGATCCGTGAAACCTGTCAATGCCGATCCGTTCATGACCAAAACCCTCCGATGGAAGAGGGATGAAGCAGGGCATCCAACACAAGCTTAGAGGGAGGAATGACCAGACTAGCATCTAGGATCACGACACTGGTGCTTTTGTAAACTGGGGACAATTCGTTGAGCTTGCTTCCTCTAAACTTTTTGTCCAAAGTCATGACACCCATTTGACAACCACCTTAGGCAACCCCTGTTCCATTTTGTTTTGGTGTCCTACGCCATGCGCACCTAACAACAAACCGTCGTCACGGTGGTGTGGTCATGCATGTCTACGCATCCTGCATAGTTTGTTGTGCCTTGTGCCGTCTTCCCACAGCGGTCCCCGGACGATGGTCACAGTCTGGCAACCAGACCCGTTTTGGACCCAGCAAATTGGTGTCTCTCCAGGGATTCTACGAGGAGCTCCCGCTCATCTCACTCAAGGGAGTCACCCAGTGGCAAACAACCAATCCTCCAGGTGCAGCAGTGTCAGGAGCCCAGCACTTCCACTTCCGAGAAAACTTGTGGGTGGGGAGGGATTCTCCAGTGATGGTCGTCTCCAGGAGCAGGAGCACTTGTGGGAACGATTTTTTCTGGACCCTACCATGTGGTGGGACAACAGAAAAGATAAGAAGAGCTCCCGTTCGCCTGACTTCCGGCACAAGGTGTCCGGGGAAGTCCTGTGGTTGAACAGCATGCTCAAGCCAGCTTGGGTTGATGAGCAGCTCGTTTCTTTGGATATTGTGATGGGTCAAGGTGTTTCTCCTTCCAAGTCGATCTCTCCGGATAATCCTGAACCTGGCACGCATGCAGCATCGAAAATGGGCGCCGTGACGGCTGTGACTGTGATCGCATTATGTCAGCAGGGGAAGCTTTCTGAGGCCGTTGGAGCCCTGGAATTTCTGGCGCAGACTGAGTTTGCTATTTCTCAGTCTCTGATTTACACTGTGCTAAAACAGTGTGCAGCTAAGAAGGATCTGGTAGTGGGACGACGTGTTCATGAGCTCATTGTTAAACTTGGGTACGAGTGGGATTCATACTTGGGGAACCATATCCTGCGCATGTATGCATCTGGAGGTAGGCTGCAGGAGGCCATGGACGTGTTCACCAGGGTGGGCAGACCAGATGCCTTCATGTGGTTTTCCATGATCTCCGCATACACTCAGCATGGGAAACCTGAACAGGCCGTACAACTGTACCATGAGATGCGGAGGTCAGGAGTGAAGGCGACTGCCCACGTCTTTGTAGCTTCCCTTCAAGCTTGTGCATTTGCTGCCGACTTGGAATCTGGCAGAAAAGTGCACTGTGATGTGTTGCAGAGTGGCATTCCTCCCGACATGTTTGTTGGAAACTGCCTGGTGGACATGTATGCCAAATGTGGCGAAGTGAAAGATGCACGCCAGGTTTTTGACAGTTTGGCCACAAAGGATGTGGTGACATGGAATGCCCTGATAGCTGGGTATGCTCAGCAAGGACTCGGCCAAGAGGCGCTTGTTTTGTATGGACAAATGGTGCAAGAGGGCCTCTTTGTGGCTGACGATGTTACTTTCGCTTGCCTTCTGAAGGCCTGTGCAACCACTGGTGCCTTACAGAAGGGCAGGCAGCTGCACTCACAGATTGTCGAAAGAGGACTGCTAGATAACGTTGTGTTAGGAACCTGCCTGGTGGACTTGTATGCAAAATGTGGCGAGCTGGAAGTTGCACGCCAGGTTTTTGACAGCTTGTCCACCAAGAATGTGGTGACATGGAATGCTTTGATAGCTGGGTATGGTACTTGTGATAGAGGTCACACCGCAAGAGCTTGTTTTGAAGAGATGTTAGTCGCCGGTATTCGGCCTGACGATACTACTTTTACTTGCCTCTTAGCAGCTTGCAGTCATGAGGGGCTGGTGCATGAGGGCCTCAAGCACTTCAACTCCATGGACGATCATGGCATCAAACCTACTATTGAGCATTACAGTTGCATGATTGATCTTCTTGGGCGTGCAGGCCATTTAGATGGGGCGGAGAAGATTCTATTATCATGTGAGGACCAAAGCAATGTTGTGGGGTTGACGTCCTTGCTGAATGCCTGCAAGAGTCACGGGGATATAGAGAGGGCGACGCGTTGTTTTGAAAGTCTGGTGAAACTGGAACCTCAGAGTGCATCGCCATATGTGCTCATGGCCAATGCCTATGCAGATGCAGGTAGGTGGAACGATGCAGAGAAGATTGAAGCGCAGAGAATGGTAGCTGGAGCGAACAAGAAACCTGCAGTGTCGAGCATTGAGGTGAAGAAGCAGGTACATACATTTGTGGTGGGGGAAAACAGAGATGATCTTGCGCTCAAGGTGGAGAGTATGAGTGCACGTCTGAAGCAGGAAGGGGCCATGTACCTCACACAAAGTTGGTGTTGAAGCCACTTGGTGAGAAGGAAAAGGAAGATGCGCTTTGCGGGCATGCTGAGAAGCTAGCTCTGGCGTTTGGTCTCTTGAACACTCCAGTGGCACACCTCTGGTGGTAACCAAGAATCTACGCATGTGCAGTGACTGCCACAGTTCCACGGAGATCATGTCAAGGGTTGAAAAGAGACATTGTCGTAAGGGATGGGTACCGTGTGCATCGATTTGCAGCTGGTTGTTGCAGTTGCAAGGGTCGACCGTGAGAGTGAAGAAAACCTATGCAGTCCCTGGAAGGTGAACTGTTGCGTGTGGTAGTCAGGAAATTGGTCCAAAAGAAGGAGGCCGCTGTAAGACGAAGGTTTGTGCCGTGCCCTACTTTCGACAAGCAGCCAACAGGGTGTGCCAAACGGCAGCATCAGGCAATTTGGCTTTGATGTTATGAAAGCTAGTGCCTCATCAAGTTCTGCAGCTCGACCCAGAAGATTCACCAGGCTTGTGCATTGGAGGGATCCTCCGTGGAAGTGATCCAGTGTTGTCTGTTGATACCCTTCGGCCATTTCGTCACTAGACCCACATGACTGCATACTGCATGTAGCTAGCTGCCTCCCAAGATGCGAAGCAGCATATTGCGGCGGGTACACGAATATCACACACTCGCCGCTGCACACAAATGCCCTCTTCTTGCACAGAAACACAGAGAATGGTAGCTGGAGCGAACAAGAAACCTGCAGTGTCGAGCATTGAGGTGAAGAAGCAGGTACATACATTTGTGGTGGGGGAAAACAGAGATGATCTTGCGCTCAAGGTGGAGAGTATGAGTGCACGTCTGAAGCAGGAAGGGGGCCATGTGCCTGACACGAAGTTGGTGTTGAAGCCACTTGGTGAGAAGGAAAAGGAAGATGCGCTTTGCGGGCATGCTGAGAAGCTAGCTCTGGCGTTTGGTCTCTTGAACACTCCGAGTGGCACACCTCTGGTGGTAACCAAGAATCTACGCATGTGCAGTGACTGCCACAATTCCACGGAGATCATGTCAAGGGTTGAAAAGAGAGACATTGTCGTAAGGGATGGGTACCGTGTGCATCGATTTGCAGCTGGTTGTTGCAGTTGCAAGGGTCGACCGTGAGAGTGAAGAAAACCTATGCAGTCCCTGGAAGGTGAACTGTTGCGTGTGGTAGTCGGAAATTGGTCCAAAAGAAGGAGGCCGCTGTAAGACGAAGGTTTGTGCCGTGCCCTACTTTCGACAAGCAGCCAACAGGGTGTGCCAAACGGCAGCATCAGGCAATTTGGCTTTGATGTTATGAAAGCTAGTGCCTCATCAAGTTCTGCAGCTCGACCCAGAAGATTCACCAGGCTTGTGCATTGGAGGGATCCTCCGTGGAAGTGATCCAGTGTTGTCTGTTGATACCCTTCGGCCATTTCGTCACTAGACCCACATGACTGCATACTGCATGTAGCTAGCTGCCTCCCAAGATGCGAAGCGGCCACACTTGCATATTGCGGCGGGTACACGAATATCACACACTCGCCGCTGCACACAAATGCCCTCTTCTTGCACAGAAACACAGAGAGGGGGGACCTTCTGCCCCAGGCTATGCTTGGAATACCCCTTCTTTTATGGCAGCCCAAGTCACCGCATCCTGGAGTCCATGAAGGAACGAGGGATGTTTAAAAAAGGATGGCTCGGCCATCATTCTGCACAGGCTCAAACGAAGTGGGACAGGAGAAAACTAGACTCTGTCTTTCTATTGTACCAACAGCATCCCACCAGCCTGCTTTAGCATAGATGCTACCCAACAACACATACGCACTTGAATTTTCTGGTTCCAGCTCTACAAGATGGTCAAAGCATCGATGCCCACGCTTTACATCACCGTGGCTATTGCAAGCACTCAGCAAAGCTTTCGAGCCCACGGCCACATTCGTACATGAGGGCCTCATCCAGATAACCTGACCGACCAAGGAGACTGACTATGCAACTACTGATACTCAGTGGCTGTGATTGCATGTGATTCTCGGAGCAGAAGGTGATCTCAGGATGGGCGATCACGGGGTCCGAGACATCCTCGCAGCAGTAGGTAATTTCAGGATGGGTGATCGCGGGGACTGGCGGGCTAGTCCCCTTGGCCTGGTGTCCTCCAAAGGGTTGTTCCCTCCGTCTCTGTGAAAGAGTGCAACTCTAGCCCACTAAATTAGGCAAAGGGTTTTAGCGACGTTTCGTGAAAGACATAAGACAGTCTTGTTTGTATTTCTACTCACTTCAATTATGCAAAGCATCGTGTGCAAGTCTCGTACGACTTTTGCTTTGTCACTTGGTATCAGAGCAGGCAGATGTATGGGCTCTGAATGTCCATGATCTATGGATGCGTGATCTGCCAATGCCTATGATGCTGCGCATCGCGTGCGCGCTGTCTGCTTCTCCAATTGACTTAAAAAATGCATAGGAGACGGAGAGGCGCACGGTGCGTGGCCCCTCCCATTTCACAGGTGCCAAGGGAACAATTCCATAACAATTCTCACAGGAATTGGGTGCCTTCACAGCGTGATCAAGGGAGGGTCACTACCCATCGAAATTGGGTACCCCGTGCTAGGGAGCAGGCGGGGCGGGTCTCTGAAATTCTTAGTGAAAGAAGGCGATTATGCGCATTGGGAGAATCCTAACAACCAAATTGCAGCACGGGAACAACACGGCCTTACCTTGCCCAGGCAAGGAGATGCGCCTCCTTACATCAATCCCAGAGTAATGGTTCATTGTTTCAATGAGATCAATGAAAGGATTGATCTTGTAATCTCTATGCTTGAGAGCTGCGAACCGAGGGAGGAAACCCTAAATGTTGGAAGCCGACGCCTCCACCACGAAAACTCAAGCGGTAAAACTTAAGCATCGTTTGGAGCCACAAGACACACCCGGAGAAGGTCACGTCATTGGTGGTGAATTGGCTTCATGTGAAGCTTAAAATACCTAGAAGGTTGTTCTTGTGGCCGGTCTTTGTGAGAATCATAATTCAACCCACCCACGCACAACAGTAAGGTGGTATTAACACACTTCTTCGCAATGGCTACTAACACAACATATCGAGTCGATTAGAGATCGATTCAACGGAACTAAGTATAACATCTGGAGAATAAGAATGAAGACTGCACTTGAGTTTAAAGAGGTATGGCAGTAAGGTGGACACTGTAGGCTATTACACCGGCCTGCGACAAGGATTGGACCTGACACCCTATTATTATCTTTCATCCTTTCGCAAAACACAGAAGAACGCGCCAACCAACGGAACTAAGTATAACATCTGGAGAATAAGAATGAAGACTGCACTTGAGTTTAAAGAGGTATGGCAGTAAGGTGGACACATGGCTATTACACTGCGACAAGGATTGGACGACACCCTATTATTATCTTTCATCCTTTCGCAAAACACAGAAGAACGCGCCAACCAACGGAACTAAGTATAACATCTGGAGAATAAGAATGAAGACTGCACTTGAGTTTAAAGAGGTATGGCAGTAAGGTGGACACTGTAGGCTATTACACTGGCCTGCGACGAGGATTGGACCTGACACCCTATTATTATCTTTCATCCTTTCGCAAAACACAGAAGAACGCGCCAACGGGATTCGAACCCACGACCTCCATCTTTCGCATGGAAGAACTAACCACTACACCAAGTCAACGACAAAATAGTACTTTCCAAGCTTAAGTGGGAGCTTCCAAGTGGCGAGAGTGGATGAAGCTAATCTGAATTAGATCCAATCGTCAAGTCACTTAGGAGTCCTTTAAGCAACCTTAGTGAGCCTAGAGCTGAGTGGGAGTGTGAAAGAGTGCAACTCTAGCCCACTAAATTAGGCAAAGGGTTTTAGCGACGTTTCGTGAAAGACATAAGACAGTCTTGTTTGTATTTCTACTCACTTCAATTATGCAAAGCATCGTGTGCAAGTCTCGTACGACTTTTGCTTTGTCACTGTCTCGAGGTAGATGGGATTTCCTGAGGCTTTTTTAATGTAAAGTCTCTACGTTCCTTCCACACCACGATACATAGAAAGGCAGCAGGTGCTGTGAAGAAGCTTGCAAAGGCATGCATTGAAGTGAAGAACGAGGTGCACGAGTTCACAGTAGGGGAGAAGAGGGCTGACAATTTTGAGAACGCTAACAAGTATGCACTCCGGGTTGAAGGATGCAGGAGGCCATGTGCCACAAACAGAATTAGTCTTGAGGGCTTTGTCTAAAGGTGGAGAAGGAGGATGCGAGGCCTTGTCGTATGGTCTAGCACACGGATGGCACAACTTTGGTAGTGACCGAGAACTGCGCATGTGCAATGATCGGCGAGTAACCAAAATCATGTCACGGCTTGAGAATCGAGAGATTGTGGTGAGGGATTCGCATCGAGTGCATCGGTTCCTAGATGGGTCTTGTTCATGCAGGGATCGGTGTTGAGAGTCCATCGGGAAATATGTCAGAAGATTTGAGGGCATCTTCGACAGCTGCTGGCGAACCCATTATCCAGTCAACGGAATCGCGTAGCGTCAATCAAGATCCTGCTTCACTCCACAAGTCACTCGGCGTGGTAAGAGCTTCTAGATCCTTTTCAAAGCGGAGACGACCAAAGAAGCGAGATAAGCACAATGAACTTATGAACCGCTTTTCCTCGTGCTTGAGTGCCTCCGTGGTCAAGGCTGACGCCAAAATGTTGCTGCTATCCGGAGATGTTGCTGCTGATGTCGTGTGTAGGGCCGTCAAAAGGCAATCTGCCCGGAGATGCCGCAACCATGGAATGGCATGAAGAAAGCAGTCTTTGTGAAGAAGCTTGCAAAGGCATGCATTGAAGTGAAGCAGGTGCACGAGTTCATGAGGGGAGAAGAGGCGACAATTTTGAGAACGCTAACAAGTATGCACTCGGGTTGAAGGATGCAGGAGGCCATGTGCCACAAAGCAATTAGTCTTGAGGGCTTTGTCGGCGAGAAGGAGGATGCGTTGTATGGGCATGCAGAAACGCCTTGTCGTGTAGTGGTGAGCACACGGATGGCACAACTTTGGTAGTGACCAGAACTGCGCATGTGCAATGGCTGCGGCAGTGGCACCAAAATCATGTCACGGCTTGAGAATCGAGAGATTGTGGTGAGGGATTCGCGCATCAGTGCATCGGTTCCTAGATGGGTCTTGTTCATGCAGGATCGGTGTTGAGAGTCCATCGGGAAATATGTCAAGATTTGAGGGCATCTTGACGGTTCTTGGCGAACCCATTATCCATCAACGGAATCGCGTGGCGTCAATCAAGATCTGCTTCACTCCACAAGTCACTCGGCGTGGTAAGAGCTTCTAGATCCTTTTCAAAGCGGAGGCGACCAAAGAAGCGAGATAAGCACAATGAACTTATGAACTTTTCCTCGTGCTTGAGTGCCTCGTGGGTCAAAATGACGCCAAAATGTTCGCTATCCGAGATGTTGCTGCTGATGTCGTGTGTAGGGCCGTCAAAAGGCAATCCTGTCGGAGATGCCGCAACCATGGAATGGCATGAAAAGCAGCCAAACTCAATGTGAAAAGGCGCACATACATGTGGGCGCGTGCATCCTTGAGGCGTGCCTACATGCTTGAGAGCGTGCTCGCAAGTGTGCATCGGCCGCTGTTGGGCGCGCCTCACACCTGCGGCCGTGCCCCTTGGTCACCAGTGTTGCCACTTTCGTGAAGATGCCTATATCGAGTTCATGTCTTTTTTGCACACCTGCACACAAAAGTTGTTGGATCGATATGCATGACGCTCGTTCGATTCATCGGTTATGAGGCAAACCGGATAGGCGATGAATGGTTCGGTCGGTGGCGTGTCCACGAAGGGTCGACCTTATCTAATGACATGATGTGGAATGTGTGGGCTTGGTAATATTGTTGGAGAAAATGGTGATAAAAAGAAAAAGGTAACATAGGCGATTTGATTTCCCTTGAGTGTATTAAGGCGATTATCTTCTTTCTCTAATGTGGTTGAAAAGCATGTGCCTAACGATGTATGATCGTTTTGTGTAGCCGATGCTCGTAAACACACCTTGGCCTACGTGTGAGAAGGTGGTGGCCAAGCCTATTGGAAACAATTTGGGGTTCTACAACCACAGCTGCTCCCACCGGGTGATTATGAAAGAAGGTTTATGTGATTTCCCTAGGAGTAGGTGACAAGAATGCCATCGTCCCAGTTGCTACGTGTGTGAAGAGGCTGGTATCCATGTGATGAGAATTGCATGTGTCCCATGTGAAGCGTTTGAGGGCATACCAAGCACGTTTTCCGTAAGTGCCTATGGTGCTAAAATACTATATTTGTAATATCAAGGCTACACGGAGTGCAAGGTGGGTGGAGGGAGGCCGCCATTGCCGCCACCGCGCCGAGGTGTGTAGAGTACCGAGAGCCGCCGTGCCTCGCAATATAGGTGCTCTCGTGGTCGATTTGCAGGCGCCATGGCCACGCTTGCATCAGCCAGCCAACACCTATCATAGATGGATTGCAACAGTTTCCCTATGCACCCGTTTTCGGTTGGTAGATGGGCCATCCGACATTATTCCGTTTATTTTAAGCAATTGATATTCCGGGATACTCATATTGAGCTATCTAGGCATTTCCGTATTCATGTTTTCCTTGTATTTAAAACATATTTTTGGAAATGTTTTCCTCTAGCTTAATTCATTTCTTTATGAACTTAAGGTTGGAGTATGTTCTTAAGCACCTAGTTTCTGTTTAGTGGGAGTTAGGCTCTGTCGTTTGGCTCTTTAGGTAGCTAATTTTCATCCCTACTTCATAGTGAGTGAGAGTGGTGAAATAGTGGGTGAGAGTGCTGAAATATTTGACATATTAAGGCCCAATTCATAAGGTATCCTTTAAATTCTAGAATTAACATTATTTATTTCTTATTTTATTTTCCTTCTATTTTGGTAGATCACGTGAGGTCAAGATCCAAGGAGATATTTGTATGCTATATATGTATGTCTTGGTGGAAAAGACTATCATAAAAAGTAGTTACACTTCTAAGATAGTATGCTATACATGCATGTCTTAGTATGAAAGACTACCATAAAGAGTGATTCCTCACTTGAGATAATATGCTATATATATGTATATCATGGTAGGAAAAGACGATATATCATATAAAGTGAGTATACAGTTCTTGCAAAAAATAGCACTTGTTCTTGCAAACCAAATTGATAGTTCAAAATGAAATCAAAACAAAGCTCCATGAACTTTCTAAAGCCGTTGGGTCTTAGAAGTAATGCATGTGATGAGGATAGCAATGGAAAAGAAAGCAAGAAGCCTATGAAAGGGTACATAGTTGTGGAGGTGGGGATGAAAGGATTAGGTTTCCTCTTTCATTGGACGAGCTCAACCATGCCTTGTTCAGCCCTTATTAGACTATCTGAGGCTGAGTTTGGCTTTCTTCAAAAGGCAACTTTCATATTCCTTGCAATGTAGAGTTGTTCAAGAGATTGCTTCAATTTATCGTGAGTAAGCCACCCATACCAACTTCAACCTATCAAAGCATTCTTCATTATCATTGCACACGGAAGTTGGCTTTATGTCACAAGTGTCGGAGCTGAACCCGATGACAAAAAAATTATTGAGTAGATTCCTATTTCATAATGTTGTAGTCCCTAGTAGTTGGCTCACGTAATGATGGGAGAATGCTCGAAAATCGCAGACCACGGACCGCCACATTGTTTAGTATACCAAGTCTGCAGTTGGTGTTGAATGATATTGATATTTTAGAAATTAAAATTATTTAATTTTAGGACTAGAAGTAATTTAATTAGTTACTTAATTGGTTATTTGGTTACAACAACCTATAACACACCTACTTCACACAAATATTATGTACTTTCTATTATTATAATCAATGCATAAGATCCTTTGAGCAAGTCCTTGATTCTCTTCATGGTTTGAGCCATGATTTTTGTACTAGTGTAGAGGGTACATCCTGTATCATCAATGACACATATTGCAAGATGCTAAAACCCAAGACTTTGACGCGGTCCACGCTAATGTGTGATCCGAGGGAGGATCTCAATAACACCACCGCCTGCTCGACTCATCTACTCGGACCGCGAGGGCAAAGCTCAACGATTTCCTCGTGCCGCCACTCCGATCCTCATTATCCGATCAGCGGAATCGCGTGGCGTCAATCAAGATCCCGCTTCACTCCACAAGTCACTCGGCGTGGTAAGAGCTTCTAGATCCTTTTCAAACGGAGCGACCAAAGAAGCGAGATAAGCACAATGAACTTATGAACCGCTTTCCTCGTGCTTGAGTGCCTCCGTGGGTCAAAGCTCTGACGCCAAAATGTTGCTGCTATCCGTAGATGTTGCTGTTGATGTCGTGTGTAGGGCTTCCAAAAGGCAATCTGTCGGAGATGCCGCAACCATGGAATGGCATGAAGAAAGCAGCCAAACTCAATGTGAAAAGGCGCACATGCATCTGTGTGGGCGCGTGCATCCTTGAGGGCGTGCCTACATGCTTGAGGCGTGCGCAAGTGTGCATCGGCCGCTGCTGGGCAAGCGCGCCTCACACCTTGCGGCCGTGCCCTTGGTCACCAGTGTTGCCACTTCGTGAAGATGCCTATATCGAGTTCATGTCTTTTTGCTGCTCGCACACAAAAGTTGTTGGATCGATATGCATGACGTTCGATTCATCGGCTATGAGGCAAAGCGGATAGGCGATGAATGGTTCGGTCGGTGGCGTGTCCACGAAGGGTCGACCTTATCTAATGACATGATGTGGAATGTGTGGGCTTGGTAATATTGTTGGAGAAAATGGTGATAAAAAGAAAAAGGTAACATAGGCGATTTGATTTCCCTTGAGTGTATTAAGGCGATTATCTTCTTTCTCTAATGTGGTTGAAAAGCATGTGCCTAACGATGTATGATCGTTTTGTGTAGGCGATGCTCAGTAAACACACCTTGGCCTACGTGTGAGAAGGTGGTGAGCCAAGCCTATTGGAAACAATTTGGGGTTCTACAACCGGCCTGCTCCCACCGGTGATTATGAAAGAAGGTTTATGTAATTACCCTAGGAGTAGGTGACAAGAATGCCATCGTCCCAGTTGCTACGTGTGTGAAGAGGTATCCATGTGATGAGAATTGCATGTGTCCCATGTGAAGCGTTCGAGGGCATACCAAGCACGTTTTCCGTAAGTGCCTATGGTGCTAAAAATACTATATTTGTAATATCAAGGCTACGGAGTGCAAGGTGGGTGGAGGGAGGCCGCCATTGCACCAGCCGAGGTGTGTGATAGAGCCGCCGTGCCTCCCGCAATATAGGTGCTCTCGTGGTCGATTTGCAGGCGCCATGGCCACGCTTGCATCAGCCAGCCAACACCTATCATAGATGGATTGCAACAGTTTCCTATGCACCCGTTTTCGGTTGGTAGATGGGCCATCCGACATTATTCCGCTTATTTTAAGCAATTGATATTCCGGGATACTCATATTGAGCTATCTAGGCATTTCCGTATTCATGTTTTCCTTGTATTTAAAACATATTTTTGGAAATGTTTTCCTCTAGCTTAATTCATTTCTTTATGAACTTAAGGTTGGAGTATGTTCTTAAGCACCTAGTTTCCTGTTTAGTGGGAGTTAGGCTCTGCGTTTGGCTCTTTAGGTAGCTAATTTTCATCCCTACTTCATAGTGAGTGAGAGTGGTGAAATAGTGGGTGAGAGTGCTGAAATATTTGACATATTAAGGCCCAATTCATAAGGTATCCTTTAAATTCTAGAATTAACATTATTTATTTCTTATTTTATTTTCCTTCTATTTTGGTAGATCACGTGAGGTCAAGATCCAAGGAGATATTTGTATGCTATATATGTATGTCTTGGTGGAAAAGACTATCATAAAAAGTAGTTACACTTCTAAGATAGTATGCTATACATGCATGTCTTAGTATGAAAGACTACCATAAAGAGTGATTCCTCACTTGAGATAATATGCTATATATATGTATATCATGGTAGGAAAAGACGATATATCATATAAAGTGAGTATCTGATTCTTGCAAAAAAATAGCACTTGTTCTTGCAAAGAACCAAATTGATAGTTCAAAATGAAATCAAAACAAAGCTCCATGAACTTTCTAAAGCCGTTCTGGGTCTTAGAAGTAATGCATGTGATGAGGATAGCAATGGAAAAGAAAGCAAGAAGCCTATGAAAGGGTACATAGTTGTGGAGGTGGGGATGAAAGGATTAGGTTTCCTCTTTCATTGACGAGCTCAACCATGCCTTGTTCAGCCCTTATTAGACTATACGGAGGCTGAGTTTGGCTTTCTTCAAAAGGCAACTTGCATATTCCTTGCAATGTAGAGTTGTTCAAGAGATTGCTTCAATTTATCAGAGTAAGCCACCCATACCAACTTCAACCTATCAAAGCATTCTTCATTATCATTGCACACGGAAGTTGGCTTTATGTCACAAGTGTCGGAGCTGAACCCGATGACAAAAAAATTATTGAGTAGATTCCTATTTCATAATGTTGTAGTCCCTAGTAGTTGGCTCACGTAATGATGGGAGAATGCTCGAAAATCGCAGACGCGACCGCCACATTGTTTAGTATACCAAGTCTGCAGATTTGGTGTTGAATGATATTGATATTTTTAGAAATTAAAATTATTTAATTTTTAGGACTAGAAGTAATTTAATTAGTTACTTAATTGGTTATTTGGTTACAACAACCTATAACACACCTACTTCACACAAATATTATGTACTTTCTATTATTATAATCAATGCATAAGATCCTTTGAGCAAGTCCTTGATTCTCTTCATGGTTTGAGCCATGATTTTTGTACTAGTGTAGAGGTACATCCTGTATCATCAATGACACATATTGCAAGATGCTAAAACCCAAGACTTTGACGCGGTCCACGCTAATGTGTGATCCGAGGAGGATCTCAATAACACCACCGCCTGCTCGACTCATCTACTCGGACTTCGCGAGGGCAAAGCTCAACGATTTCCTCGTGCCGCCACTCCGATCCTCATTATCCAACGGAATCGCGTGGCGTCAATCAAGATCCCGCTTCACTCCACAAGTCACTCGGCGTGGTAAGAGCTTCTAGATCCTTTTCAAAGCAGGCGACCAAAGAAGCGAGATAAGCACAATGAACTTATGAACCTTTTCCTCGTGCTTGAGTGCCTCCGTGGGTCAAAGCTTCTGACGCCAAAATGTTGCTGCTATCCGAGAGATGTTGCTGCTGATGTCGTGTGTAGGGCTTCATCCAAAAGGCAATCCTGTCGAGAGATCGCAACCATGGAATGGCATGAAGAAACGGCAGCCAAACTCAATGTGAAAAGGCGCACATGCATACGTGTGGACGCGTGCATCCTTGAGGGCGTGCCTACATGCTTGAGGCGTGCAAGTGTGCATCGGCCGCTTGGAACCGGCGCGCCTCACACCTTGCGGCCGTGCCCCTTGGTCACCGTGTTGCCACTTTCGTGAAGATGCCTATATCGAGTTCATGTCTTTTTTGCACACCGCACACAAAAGTTGTTGGATCGATATGCATGACGTTCGATTCATCGGCTATGAGGCAAAACCGGATAGGCGATGAATGGTTCGGTCGGTGGCGTGTCCACGAAGGGTCCGACCTTATCTAATGACATGATGTGGAATGTGTGGGCTTGGTAATATTGTTGGAGAAAATGGTGATAAAAAGAAAAAGGTAACATAGGCGATTTGATTTCCTTGAGTGTATTAAGGCGATTATCTTCTTTCTCTAATGTGGTTGAAAAGCATGTGCCTAACGATGTATGATCGTTTTGTGTAGGCGATGCTCAGTAAACACACCTTGGCCTACGTGTGAGAAGGTGGTGACGCCAAGCCTATTGGAAACAATTTGGGGTTCTACAACCGCTGCTCCCACCGGGTGATTATGAAAGAAGGTTTATGTAATTACCCTAGGAGTAGGTGACAAGAATGCCATCGTCCCAGTTGCTACGTGTGTGAAGAGGTATCCATGTGATGAGAATTGCATGTGTCCCATGTGAAGCGTTTGAGGCATACCAAGCACGTTTTCCGTAAGTGCCTATGGTGCTAAAAATACTATATTTGTAATATCAAGGCTACACACGTGCAAGGTGGGTGGAGGGAGGCCGCCATTGCCGCCACCGCCGAGGTGTGTAGAGTACCGAGCCGCCGTGCCTCCTGCAATATAGGTGCTCTCGTGGTCGATTTGCAAGGCGCCATGGCCACGCTTGCATCAGCCAGCCAACACCTATCATAGATGGATTGCAACAGTTTCCCTATGCACCGTTTTCGGTTGGTAGATGGGCCATCCGACATTATTCCGCTTATTTTAAGCAATTGATATTCCGGGATACTCATATTGAGCTATCTAGGCATTTCCGTATTCATGTTTTCCTTGTATTTAAAAACATATTTTTGGAAATGTTTTCCTCTAGCTTAATTCATTTCTTTATGAACTTAAGGTTGGAGTATGTTCTTAAGCACCTAGTTTCTTAGTGGGAGTTAGGCTCGTTTGGCTCTTTAGGTAGCTAATTTTCATCCCTACTTCATAGTGAGTGAGAGTGGTGAAATAGTGGGTGAGAGTGCTGAAATATTTGACATATTAAGGCCCAATTCATAAGGTATCCTTTAAATTCTAGAATTAACATTATTTATTTCTTATTTTATTTTCCTTCTATTTTGGTAGATCACGTGAGGTCAAGATCCAAGGAGATATTTGTATGCTATATATGTATGTCTTGGTGGAAAAGACTATCATAAAAAGTAGTTACACTTCTAAGATAGTATGCTATACATGCATGTCTTAGTATGAAAGACTACCATAAAGAGTGATTCCTCACTTGAGATAATATGCTATATATATGTATATCATGGTAGGAAAGGCGATATATCATATAAAGTGAGTATACAGTTCTTGCAAAAAAATAGCACTTGTTCTTGCAAAGAACCAAATTGATAGTTCAAAATGAAATCAAAACAAAGCTCCATGAACTTTCTAAAGCCGTTCTTTGGGTCTTAGAAGTAATGCATGTGATGAGGATAGCAATGGAAAAGAAAGCAAGAAGCCTATGAAAGGGTACATAGTTGTGGAGGTGGGGATGAAAGGATTAGGTTTCCTCTTTCATTGGACGAGCTCAACCATGCCTTGTTCAGCCCTTATTAGACTATCGGAGGCTGAGTTTGGCTTTCTTCAAAAGGCAACTTGCATATTCCTTGCAATGTAGAGTTGTTCAAGAGATTGCTTCAATTTATCGAGTAAGCCACCCATACCAACTTCAACCTATCAAAGCATTCTTCATTATCATTGCACACGGAAGTTGGCTTTATGTCACAAGTGTCGGAGCTGAACCCGATGACAAAAAAATTATTGAGTAGATTCCTATTTCATAATGTTGTAGTCCCTAGTAGTTGGCTCACGTAATGATGGGAGAATGCTCGAAAATCGCAGACGCCGGACCGCCACATTGTTTAGTATACCAAGTCTGCAGATTTGGTGTTGAATGATATTGATATTTTAGAAATTAAAATTATTTAATTTTTAGGACTAGAAGTAATTTAATTAGTTACTTAATTGGTTATTTGGTTACAACAACCTATAACACACCTACTTCACACAAATATTATGTACTTTCTATTATTATAATCAATGCATAAGATCCTTTGAGCAAGTCCTTGATTCTCTTCATGGTTTCGAGCCATGATTTTTGTACTAGTGTAGAGGGTACATCCTGTATCATCAATGACACATATTGCAAGATGCTAAAACCCAAGACTTTGACGCGGTCCACGCTAATGTGTGATCCGAGGGAGGATCTCAATAACACCACCGCCTGCTCGACTCATCTACTCGGACTTTCGCGAGGGCAAAGCTCAACGATTTCCCTTGAGGCGTGCACCGCCACTCCGATCCTCATTATCCGATCCAACGGAATCGCGTGGCGTCAATCAAGATCTGCTTCACTCCACAAGTCACTCGGCGTGGTAAGAGCTTCTAGATCCTTTTCAAACGGAGACGACCAAAGAAGCGAGATAAGCACAATGAACTTATGAACTGCTTTTCCTCGTGCTTGAGTGCCTCCGTGGGTCAAAGCTCTGACGCCAAAATGTTGCTGCTATCCGGAGATGTTGCTGCTGATGTCGTGTGTAGGGCTTCATCCAAAAGGCAATCCTGTCGAGATGCCGCAACCATGGAATGGCATGAAGAAACGGCAGCCAAACTCAATGTGAAAAGGCGCACATGCATCCGTGTGTGGACGCGTGCATCCTTGAGGGCGTGCCTACATGCTTGAGGCGTGCAGTGTGCATCGACGCACGCTGTTGGAACGGCGCGCCTCACACCTGCGGCCGTGCCCTTGGTCACCGTGTTGCCACTTTCGTGAAGATGCCTATATCGAGTTCATGTCTTTTTGCACACCGCACACAAAAGTTGTTGGATCGATATGCATGACGCTCGATTCATCGGCTATGAGGCAAAACCGGATAGCGATGAATGGTTCGGTCGGTGGTGTCCACGAAGGGTCGACCTTATCTAATGACATGATGTGGAATGTGGGCTTGGTAATATTGTTGGAGAAAATGGTGATAAAAAGAAAAAGGTAACATAGGCGATTTGATTTCCCTTGAGTGTATTAAGGCGATTATCTTCTTTCTCTAATGTGGTTGAAAAGCATGTGCCTAACGATGTATGATCGTTTTGTGTAGTGATACTCAGTAAACACACCTTGGCCTACGTGTGAGAAGGTGGTGAGCCAAGCCTATTGGAAACAATTTGGGGTTCTACAACCCCTGCTTCCCACCGGGTGATTATGAAAGAAGGTTTATGTAATTACCCTAGGAGTAGGTGACAAGAATGCCATCGTCCCAGTTGCTACGTGTGTGAAGAGGTATCCATGTGATGAGAATTGCATGTGTCCCATGTGAAGCGTTCGAGGGCATACCAAGCACGTTTTCCGTAAGTGCCTATGGTGCTAAAAATACTATATTTGTAATATCAAGGCTACGGGTGCGAGGCAAGGTGGGTGGAGGAGGCCGCCATTGCCGCCACCGCCGAGGTGTGTAGAGTACAAGGCCGCCGTGCCCTTGGTCACCGTGTTGCCACTTTCGTGAAGATGCCTATATCGAGTTCATGTCTTTTTTTGCTGCACACAAAAGTTGTTGGATCGATATGCATGACGTTCGATTCATCTGGCTATGAGGCAAAACTGGATAGCTGATGAATGGTTCAGGTCAGGTGGTGTGTCCACGAAGGGTCTGACCTTATCTAATGACATGATGTGGAATGTGTGGGCTTGGTAATATTGTTGGAGAAAATGGTGATAAAAAAGAAAAAGGTAACATAGGCGATTTGATTTCCCTTGAGTGTATTAAGGCGATTATCTTCTTTCTCTAATGTGGTTGAAAAGCATGTGCCTAACTCGATGTATGATCGTTTTGTGTAGTGATACTCAGTAAACACACCTTGGCCTACGTGTGAGAAGGTGGTGAGCCAAGCCTATTGGAAACAATTTGGGGTTCTACAACCTCCCACCGGGTGATTATGAAAGAAGGTTTATGTAATTACCCTAGGAGTAGGTGACAAGAATGCCATCGTCCCAGTTGCTACGTGTGTGAAGAGGTATCCATGTGATGAGAATTGCATGTGTCCCATGTGAAGCGTTCGAGGCATACCAAGCACGTTTTCCGTAAGTGCCTATGGTGCTAAAAATACTATATTTGTAATATCAAGGCTACGGGTCACGAGGCAAGGTGGGTGGAGGAGGCCGCCATTGCCGCCACCGCCGAGGTGTGTAGTAAGAGCCGCCGTGCCTCCTCGCAATATAGGTGCTCGTGGTCGATTTGCAAGGCGCCATGGCCACGCTTGCATCAGCCAACACCTATCATAGATGGATTGCAACAGTTTCCCTATGCACCGTTTTGGTTGGTAGATGGGCCATCCGACATTATTCCGCTTATTTTAAGCAATTGATATTCCAGATACTCATATTGAGCTATCTAGGCATTTCCGTATTCATGTTTTCCTTGTATTTAAAACATATTTTTGGAAATGTTTTCCTCTAGCTTAATTCATTTCTTTATGAACTTAAGGTTGGAGTATGTTCTTAAGCACCTAGTTTCTGTTTAGTGGGAGTTAGGCTCTGCTTGGCTCTTTAGGTAGCTAATTTTCATCCCTACTTCATAGTGAGTGAGAGTGGTGAAATAGTGGGTGAGAGTGCTGAAATATTTGACATATTAAGGCCCAATTCATAAGGTATCCTTTAAATTCTAGAATTAACATTATTTATTTCTTATTTTATTTTCCTTCTATTTTGGTAGATCACGTGAGGTCAAGATCCAAGGAGATATTTGTATGCTATATATGTATGTCTTGGTGGAAAAGACTATCATAAAAAGTAGTTACACTTCTAAGATAGTATGCTATACATGCATGTCTTAGTATGAAAGACTACCATAAAGAGTGATTCCTCACTTGAGATAATATGCTATATATATGTATATCATGGTAGGAAAAGACGATATATCATATAAAGTGAGTATACGGTTCTTGCAAAAAATAGCACTTGTTCTTGCAACCAAATTGATAGTTCAAAATGAAATCAAAACAAAGCTCCATGAACTTTCTAAAGCCGTTCTGGTCTTAGAAGTAATGCATGTGATGAGGATAGCAATGGAAAAGAAAGCAAGAAGCCTATGAAAGGGTACATAGTTGTGGAGGTGGGGATGAAAGGATTAGGTTTCCTCTTTCATTGGACGAGCTCAACCATGCCTTATTCAGCCCTTATTAGACTATACGGAGGCTGAGTTTGGCTTTCTTCAAAAGGCAACTTGCATATTCCTTGCAATGTAGAGTTGTTCAAGAGATTGCTTCAATTTATCGAGTAAGCCACCCATACCAACTTCAACCTATCAAAGCATTCTTCATTATCATTGCACACGGAAGTTGGCTTTATGTCACAAGTGTCGAGCTGAACCCGATGACAAAAAATTATTGAGTAGATTCCTATTTCATAATGTTGTAGTCCCTAGTAGTTGGCTCACGTAATGATGGGAGAATGCTCGAAAATCATGACGGCCGGACCGCCACATTGTTTAGTATACCAAGTCTGCAGATTTGGTGTTGAATGATATTGATATTTTTAGAAATTAAAATTATTTAATTTTTAGGACTAGAAGTAATTTAATTAGTTACTTAATTGGTTATTTTGGTTACAACAACCTATAACACACCTACTTCACACAAATATTATGTACTTTCTATTATTATAATCAATGCATAAGATCCTTGAGCAAGTCCTTGATTCTCTTCATGGTTTCGAGCCATGATTTTTGTACTAGTGTAGAGGGTACATCCTGTATCATCAATGACACATATTGCAAGATGCTAAAACCCAAGACTTTGACGCGTCCACGCTAATGTGTGATCCGAGGAGGATCTCAATAACACCACCGCCCGTTGGACTCATCTACCGGTCGCGAGGGCAAAGCTCAACGATTTCCTCGTGCGCCACTCCGATCCTCATTATCCGATCAACGGAATCGCGTGGCGTCAATCAAGATCCTTCACTCCACAAGTCACTCGGCGTGGTAAGAGCTTCTAGATCCTTTTCAAAGCGGAGGCGACCAAAGCGAGATAAGCACAATGAACTTATGAACTTTTCCTCGTGCTTGAGTGCCTCCGTGGGTCAAAGCTGACGCCAAAATGTTGCTATCCGAGATGTTGCTTTGTTGATGTCGTGTGTAGGGCTTCATCCAAAAGGCAATCTGTCCGAGATGCGCAACCATGGAATGGCATGAAGAAAGCAGCCAAACTCAATGTGAAAAGGCGCACATGCATCGTGTGGACGCGTGCATCCTTGAGGCGTGCCTACATGCTTGAGGCGTGCAAGTGTGCATCGGACCTTACGCTGTTAGGAAAGGCGCGCCTCACACCTGCGGCCGTGCCCCTTGGTCAGTGTTGCCACTTTCGTGAAGATGCCTATATCGAGTTCATGTCTTTTTCTGCACACAAAGTTGTTGGATCGATATGCATGACGTTCGATTCATCGGCTATGAGGCAAACGGATAGTCGATGAATGGTTCGGTCGGTGGCGTGTCCACGAAGGGTCGACCTTATCTAATGACATGATGTGGAATGTGGGCTTGGTAATATTGTTGGAGAAAATGGTGATAAAAAGAAAAAGGTAACATAGGCGATTTGATTTCCCTTGAGTGTATTAAGGCGATTATCTTCTTTCTCTAATGTGGTTGAAAAGCATGTGCCTAACGATGTATATTTATGCTTTGTGTAGCCGATGCTCTTTGTAAACACACCTTGGCCTACGTGTGAGAAGGTGGTATTGCCAAGCCTATTGGAAACAATTTGGGGTTCTACAACCCGGCCCTCCCACCGGGTGATTATGAAAAGAAGGTTTATGTAATTACCCTAGGAGTAGGTGACAAGAATGCCATCGTCCCAGTTGCTACGTGTGTGAAGAGGCGGTATCCATGTGATGAGAATTGCATGTGTCCCATGTGAAGCGTTCGAGGCATACCAAGCACGTTTTCCGTAAGTGCCTATGGTGCTAAAAATACTATATTTGTAATATCAAGGCTACGAGTGCAAGGTGGGTGGAGGAGGCCGCCATTGCCGCCACTCCGATCCTCATTATCCGATCAACGGAATCGAAGCGTCAATCAAGATCCCGCTTCACTCCACAAGTCACTCGGCGTGGTAAGAGCTTCTAGATCCTTTTCAAACGGAGGCGACCAAAGAAGCGAGATAAGCACAATGAACTTATGAACCCTCGTGCTTGAGTGCCTCCGTGGGTCAAAGCTCTGACGCCAAAATGTTGCTGCTATCCGAGATGTTGCTTTGCTGTTGATGCGTGTAGGGCTTCATCCAAAAGGCAATCATCCGAGATGCGCAACCATGGAATGGCATGAAGAAAGCGGCAGCCAAACTCAATGTGAAAAGGCGCACATGCATCCGTGTGTGACGCGCGTGCATCCTTGAGGCGTGCCTACATGCTTGAGAGCGTGCTGCAAGTGTGCATCGACGCGCTGTTGGCGGCGCGCCTCACACCTTGCGGCCGTGCCCCTTGGTCACCGTGTTGCCACTTTCGTGAAGATGCCTATATCGAGTTCATGTCTTTTTGCACACCTGCACACAAAGTTGTTGGATCGATATGCATGACGTTCGATTCATCCGGCTATGAGGCAAAACCGATAGTGATGAATGGTTCGGTCGGTGGCGTGTCCACGAAGGGTCGACCTTATCTAATGACATGATGTGGAATGTGTGGGCTTGGTAATATTGTTGGAGAAAATGGTGATAAAAAGAAAAAGGTAACATAGGCGATTTGATTTCCCTTGAGTGTATTAAGGCGATTATCTTCTTTCTCTAATGTGGTTGAAAAGCATGTGCCTAACTGATGTATGAGTGCGTTTTGTAGCGATGCTCACACACCTTGGCCTACGTGTGAGAAGGTGGTGGCGCCAAGCCTATTGGAAACAATTTGGGGTTCTACAACCGGCCCTCCCACCGGGTGATTATGAAAAGAAGGTTTATGTAATTACCCTAGGAGTAGGTGACAAGAATGCCATCGTCCCATTGCTACGTGTGTGAAGAGGTGGTATCCATGTGATGAGAATTGCATGTGTCCCATGTGAAGCGTTTGAGGCATACCAAGCACGTTTTCCGTAAGTGCCTATGGTGCTAAAAATACTATATTTGTAATATCAAGGCTACGAGTGCGGGCAAGGTGGGTGGAGGGAGGCCGCCATTGCATACCGCCGAGGTGTGTAGAGTACCGAGGCCTGTGCCTCACAATATAGGTGCTCGTGGTCGATTTGCAAGGCGCCATGGCCACGCTTGCATCAGCCAGCCAACACCTATCATAGATGGATTGCAACAGTTTCCCTATGCACCGTTTTCGGTTGGTAGATGGGCCATCCGACATTATTCCGTTTATTTTAAGCAATTGATATTCCGGGATACTCATATTGAGCTATCTAGGCATTTCCGTATTCATGTTTTCCTTGTATTTAAAAACATATTTTTGGAAATGTTTTCCTCTAGCTTAATTCATTTCTTTATGAACTTAAGGTTGGAGTATGTTCTTAAGCACCTAGTTTCCTTTAGTGGGAGTTAGGCTCTGCTTGGCTCTTTAGGTAGCTAATTTTCATCCCTACTTCATAGTGAGTGAGAGTGGTGAAATAGTGGGTGAGAGTGCTGAAATATTTGACATATTAAGGCCCAATTCATAAGGTATCCTTTAAATTCTAGAATTAACATTATTTATTTCTTATTTTATTTTCCTTCTATTTTGGTAGATCACGTGAGGTCAAGATCCAAGGAGATATTTGTATGCTATATATGTATGTCTTGGTGGAAAAGACTATCATAAAAAGTAGTTACACTTCTAAGATAGTATGCTATACATGCATGTCTTAGTATGAAAGACTACCATAAAGAGTGATTCCTCACTTGAGATAATATGCTATATATATGTATATCATGGTAGGAAAAGACGATATATCATATAAAGTGAGTATCTGATTCTTGCAAAAAATAGCACTTGTTCTTGCAAAGAACCAAATTGATAGTTCAAAATGAAATCAAAACAAAGCTCCATGAACTTTCTAAAGCCGTTCTGGGTCTTAGAAGTAATGCATGTGATGAGGATAGCAATGGAAAAGAAAGCAAGAAGCCTATGAAAGGGTACATAGTTGTGGAGGTGGGGATGAAAGGATTAGGTTTCCTCTTTCATTGGACGAGCTCAACCATGCCTTGTTCAGCCCTTATTAGACTATACGGAGGCTGAGTTTGGCTTTCTTCAAAAGGCAACGAGATATATTCCTTGCAATGTAGAGTTGTTCAAGAGATTGCTTCAATTTATCGAGAGTAAGCCACCCATACCAACTTCAACCTATCAAAGCATTCTTCATTATCATTGCACACGGAAGTTGGCTTTATGTCACAAGTGTCGGAGCTGAACCCGATGACAAAAAAATTATTGAGTAGATTCCTATTTCATAATGTTGTAGTCCCTAGTAGTTGGCTCACGTAATGATGGGAGAATGCTCGAAAATCATGACCCGGACCGCCACATTGTTTAGTATACCAAGTCTGCAGATTTGGTGTTGAATGATATTGATATTTTTAGAAATTAAAATTATTTAATTTTAGGACTAGAAGTAATTTAATTAGTTACTTAATTGGTTATTTGGTTACAACAACCTATAACACACCTACTTCACACAAATATTATGTACTTTCTATTATTATAATCAATGCATAAGATCCTTTGAGCAAGTCCTTGATTCTCTTCATGGTTTGAGCCATGATTTTTGTACTAGTGTAGAGGGTACATCCTGTATCATCAATGACACATATTGCAAGATGCTAAAACCCAAGACTTTGACGCGGTCCACGCTAATGTGTGATCCGAGGAGGATCTCAATAACACCACCTGCTCGACTCATCTACTCGGACCGCGAGGGCAAAGCTCAACGATTTCCTCGCACCACTCGATCCTCATTATCCGATCAATCGTAGCGTCAATCAAGATCTGCTTCACTCCACAAGTCACTCGGCGTGGTAAGAGCTTCTAGATCCTTTTCAAAACGGACGACCAAAGAAGCGAGATAAGCACAATGAACTTATGAACCGCTTTTCCTCGTGCTTGAGTGCCTCCGTGGGTCAAAGCTTCTGACGCCAAAATGTTGCTGCTATCCGTAGATGTTCTGTTGATGTCGTGTGTAGGGCTTCGCCCAAAAGGCAATCCTGTCCGGAGATGCCGCAACCATGGAATGGCATGAAGAAACGGCAGCCAAACTCAATGTGAAAAGGCGCACATGCATCCGTGTGTGGACGCGTGCATCCTTGAGGGCGTGCCTACATGCTTGAGGCGTGCTGCAAGTGTGCATCGGCGCACCTGTTGGGCGGCGCGCCTCACACCTTGCGGCCGTGCCCCTTGGTCACCAGTGTTGCCACTTTCGTGAAGATGCCTATATCGAGTTCATGTCTTTTTGCACACCGCTGCACACAAAAGTTGTTGGATCGATATGCATGACGCTCGATTCATCGCTATGAGGCAAAGCGGATAGGTGATGAATGGTTCAGTCGGTGTGGCGTGTCCACGAAGGGTCCGACCTTATCTAATGACATGATGTGGAATGTGTGGGCTTGGTAATATTGTTGGAGAAAATGGTGATAAAAAGAAAAAGGTAACATAGTGATTTGATTTCCCTTGAGTGTATTAAGCGATTATCTTCTTTCTCTAATGTGGTTGAAAAGCATGTACCTAACTCGATGTATGATCGTTTTGTGTAGCGATGCTCGTAAACACACCTTGGCCTACGTGTGAGAAGGTGGTGATGCCAAGCCTATTGGAAACAATTTGGGGTTCTACACAGCCCTCCACCGGGTGATTATGAAAAGAAGGTTTATGTAATTACCCTAGGAGTAGGTGACAAGAATGCCATCGTCCCATTACTACGTGTGTGAAGGGTATCCATGTGATGAGAATTGCATGTGTCCCATGTGAAGCGTTTGAGGCATACCAAGCACGTTTTCCGTAAGTGCCTATGGTGCTAAAAATACTATATTTGTAATATCAAGGCTACACGAGTGCGGGCAAGGTGGGTGGAGGAGGCCGCCATTGCCGCCACCGCCGAGGTGTGTAGAGTACCGAGCCGCCGTGCCTCGCAATATAGGTGCTCTCGTGGTCGATTTGCAAGGCGCCATGGCCACGCTTGCATCAGCCAGCCAACACCTATCATAGATGGATTGCAACAGGTTTCCCTATGCACCCGTTTCGGTTGGTAGATGGGCCATCCGACATTATTCCGTTTATTTTAAGCAATTGATATTCCGGGATACTCATATTGAGCTATCTAGGCATTTCCGTATTCATGTTTTCCTTGTATTTAAAAACATATTTTTGGAAATGTTTTCCTCTAGCTTAATTCATTTCTTTATGAACTTAAGGTTGGAGTATGTTCTTAAGCACCTAGTTTCTGCTTAGTGGGAGTTAGGCTCTGCGTTTGGCTCTTTAGGTAGCTAATTTTCATCCCTACTTCATAGTGAGTGAGAGTGGTGAAATAGTGGGTGAGAGTGCTGAAATATTTGACATATTAAGGCCCAATTCATAAGGTATCCTTTAAATTCTAGAATTAACATTATTTATTTCTTATTTTATTTTCCTTCTATTTTGGTAGATCACGTGAGGTCAAGATCCAAGGAGATATTTGTATGCTATATATGTATGTCTTGGTGGAAAAGACTATCATAAAAAGTAGTTACACTTCTAAGATAGTATGCTATACATGCATGTCTTAGTATGAAAGACTACCATAAAGAGTGATTCCTCACTTGAGATAATATGCTATATATATGTATATCATGGTAGGAAAAGACGATATATCATATAAAGTGAGTATACGTTCTTGCAAAAAAATAGCACTTGTTCTTACGGCAAATTGATAGTTCAAAATGAAATCAAAACAAAGCTCCATGAACTTTCTAAAGCCGTTGCTGGGTCTTAGAAGTAATGCATGTGATGAGGATAGCAATGGAAAAGAAAGCAAGAAGCCTATGAAAGGGTACATAGTTGTGGAGGTGGGGATGAAAGGATTAGGTTTCCTCTTTCATTGGACGAGCTCAACCATGCCTTGTTCAGCCCTTATTAGACTATCTGAGGCTGAGTTTGGCTTTCTTCAAAAGGCAACATATTCCTTGCAATGTAGAGTTGTTCAAGAGATTGCTTCAATTTATCGAGTAAGCCACCCATACCAACTTCAACCTATCAAAGCATTCTTCATTATCATTGCACACGGAAGTTGGCTTTATGTCACAAGTGTCGGAGCTGAACCCGATGACAAAAAAATTATTGAGTAGATTCCTATTTCATAATGTTGTAGTCCCTAGTAGTTGGCTCACGTAATGATGGGAGAATGCTCTGAAAATCGCAGACGCCGACCGCCACATTGTTTAGTATACCAAGTCTGCAGATTTGGTGTTGAATGATATTGATATTTTAGAAATTAAAATTATTTAATTTTTAGGACTAGAAGTAATTTAATTAGTTACTTAATTGGTTATTTGGTTACAACAACCTATAACACACCTACTTCACACAAATATTATGTACTTTCTATTATTATAATCAATGCATAAGATCCTTTGAGCAAGTCCTTGATTCTCTTCATGGTTTCGAGCCATGATTTTTGTACTAGTGTAGAGGGTACATCCTGTATCATCAATGACACATATTGCAAGATGCTAAAACCCAAGACTTTGACGCCGGTCCACGCTAATGTGTGATCCGAGGAGGATCTCAATAACACCACCGCCCGTCGACTCATCTACTCGGACCGTCGCGAGGCAAAGCTCAACGATTTCGTGCACCGCCACTCCGATCCTCATTATCCGATCAGCGAATCGCGTAGCGTCAATCAAGATCCCGCTTCACTCCACAAGTCACTCGGCGTGGTAAGAGCTTCTAGATCCTTTTCAAAGCGGAGACGACCAAAGAAGCGAGATAAGCACAATGAACTTATGAACTTTCCTCGTGCTTGAGTGCCTCCGTGGGTCAAAGCTTCTGACGCCAAAATGTTGCTGCTATCCGGAGATGTTCTTTGTTGATGTCGTGTGTAGGGCTTGGTCCAAAAGGCAATCCTCCCGAGATGTCGCAACCATGGAATGGCATGAAGAAAGCGGCAGCCAAACTCAATGTGAAAAGGCGCACATGCATCGTGTGGACGCGTGCATCCTTGAGGGCGTGCCTACATGCTTGAGGCGTGCTCGCAAGTGTGCATCGACGCACGCTGGAACCGGCGCGCCTCACACCTGCGGCCGTGCCCCTTGGTCACCGATGTTGCCACTTTCGTGAAGATGCCTATATCGAGTTCATGTCTTTTTTGCTGCTGCACACAAAAGTTGTTGGATCGATATGCATGACGCTCGATTCATCGGCTATGAGGCAAAACCGGATAGTCGATGAATGGTTCAGTCGGTGGCGTGTCCACGAAGGGTCCGACCTTATCTAATGACATGATGTGGAATGTGTGGGCTTGGTAATATTGTTGGAGAAAATGGTGATAAAAAGAAAAGGTAACATAGGCGATTTGATTTCCCTTGAGTGTATTAAGGCGATTTGATTTCCTTGAGTGTATTAAAGCGATTATCTTCTTTCTCTAATGTGGTTGAAAAGCATGTGCCTAACGATGTATGATGTCGTTTTGTGTAGGATGCTCGAACACACCTTGGCCTACGTGTGAGAAGGTGGTGCCAAGCCTATTGGAAACAATTTGGGGTTCTACAACCCTGCTCCCACCGGGTGATTATGAAAAGAAGGTTTATGTAATTACCCTAGGAGTAGGTGACAAGAATGCCATCGTCCCAGTTGCTACGTGTGTGAAGAGGTGGTATCCATGTGATGAGAATTGCATGTGTCCCATGTGAAGCGTTTGAGGGCATACCAAGCACGTTTTCCGTAAGTGCCTATGGTGCTAAAAATACTATATTTGTAATATCAAGGCTACACGGAGTGCAAGGTGGGTGGAGGGAGGCCGCCATTGCCGCCACCGCCGAGGTGTGTAGAGTACCGAGAGCCTGCCTCCGCAATATAGGTGCTCTCGTGGTCGATTTGCAAGGCGCCATGGCCACGCTTGCATCACCAGCCAACACCTATCATAGATGGATTGCAGGTTTCCCTATGCACCCGTTTTCGGTTGGTAGATGGGCCATCCGACATTATTCCGCTTATTTTAAGCAATTGATATTCCAGGATACTCATATTGAGCTATCTAGGCATTTCCGTATTCATGTTTTCCTTGTATTTAAAAACATATTTTTGGAAATGTTTTCCTCTAGCTTAATTCATTTCTTTATGAACTTAAGGTTGGAGTATGTTCTTAAGCACCTAGTTTCTGTTTAGTGGGAGTTAGGCTCTGCGTTTGGCTCTTTAGGTAGCTAATTTTCATCCCTACTTCATAGTGAGTGAGAGTGGTGAAATAGTGGGTGAGAGTGCTGAAATATTTGACATATTAAGGCCCAATTCATAAGGTATCCTTTAAATTCTAGAATTAACATTATTTATTTCTTATTTTATTTTCCTTCTATTTTGGTAGATCACGTGAGGTCAAGATCCAAGGAGATATTTGTATGCTATATATGTATGTCTTGGTGGAAAAGACTATCATAAAAAGTAGTTACACTTCTAAGATAGTATGCTATACATGCATGTCTTAGTATGAAAGACTACCATAAAGAGTGATTCCTCACTTGAGATAATATGCTATATATATGTATATCATGGTAGGAAAAGACGATATATCATATAAAGTGAGTATACAGTTCTTGCAAAAAAATAGCACTTGTTCTTTGAACCAAATTGATAGTTCAAAATGAAATCAAAACAAAGCTCCATGAACTTTCTAAAGCCGTTCTGGGTCTTAGAAGTAATGCATGTGATGAGGATAGCAATGGAAAAGAAAGCAAGAAGCCTATGAAAGGGTACATAGTTGTGGAGGTGGGGATGAAAGGATTAGGTTTCCTCTTTCATTGGACGAGCTCAACCATGCCTTGTTCAGCCCTTATTAGACTATATGAGGCTGAGTTTGGCTTTCTTCAAAAGGCAACTTGCATATTCCTTGCAATGTAGAGTTGTTCAAGAGATTGCTTCAATTTATCGAGTAAGCCACCCATACCAACTTCAACCTATCAAAGCATTCTTCATTATCATTGCACACGGAAGTTGGCTTTATGTCACAAGTGTCGGAGCTGAACCCGATGACAAAAAAATTATTGAGTAGATTCCTATTTCATAATGTTGTAGTCCCTAGTAGTTGGCTCACGAATGATGGGAGAATGCTCGAAAATCGCAGACGCCAGACCGCCACATTGTTTAGTATACCAAGTCTGCAGATTTGGTGTTGAATGATATTGATATTTTAGAAATTAAAATTATTTAATTTTTAGGACTAGAAGTAATTTAATTAGTTACTTAATTGGTTATTTGGTTACAACAACCTATAACACACCTACTTCACACAAATATTATGTACTTTCTATTATTATAATCAATGCATAAGATCCTTTGAGCAAGTCCTTGATTCTCTTCATGGTTTCGAGCCATGATTTTTGTACTAGTGTAGAGGGTACATCCCGTATCATCAATGACACATATTGCAAGATGCTAAAACCCAAGACTTTGACGCGGTCCACGCTAATGTGTGATCCGAGGAGGATCTCAATAACACCACCGCCTGCTCGACTCATCTACTCCCGATCGCGAGGGCAAAGCTCAACGATTTCACGCACCGCCACTCCGATCCTCATTATCCTCAACGGAATCGCGTGGCGCCAATCAAGATCCCGCTTCACTCCACAAGTCACTCGGCGTGGTAAGAGCTTCTAGATCCTTTTCAAAACGGAGACGACCAAAGAAGCGAGATAAGCACAATGAACTTATGAACTGCTCCTCGTGCTTGAGTGCCTCCGTGGGTCAAAGCTACTGACGCCAAAATGTTGCTGCTATCCGAGATGTTGCTGCTGTTGATGTCGTGTGTAGGGCTTCATCCAAAAGGCAATCCCTGTAGATGCGCAACCATGGAATGGCATGAAGAAACGGCAGCCAAACTCAATGTGAAAAGGCGCACATGCATACGTGTGTGGACGCGTGCATCCTTGAGGGCGTGCCTACATGCTTGAGCGTGCGCAAGTGTGCATCGACGCCGCTGTTGGGCGGCGCGCCTCACACCTTGCGGCCGTGCCCTTGGTCACCAGTGTTGCCACTTTCGTGAAGATGCCTATATCGAGTTCATGTCTTTTTGCACCGCCGCACACAAAAGTTGTTGGATCGATATGCATGACGCTCGATTCATCCGGCTATGAGGCAAAACCGATAGGTGATGAATGGTTCAGTCGGTGGCGTGTCCACGAAGGGTCCGACCTTATCTAATGACATGATGTGGAATGTGTGGGCTTGGTAATATTGTTGGAGAAAATGGTGATAAAAAGAAAAAGGTAACATAGTGATTTGATTTCCTTGAGTGTATTAAGGCGATTATCTTCTTTCTCTAATGTGGTTGAAAAGCATGTGCCTAACGATGTATGATGCGTTTTGTGTAGCCGATACTCAGAACACACCTTGGCCTACGTGTGAGAAGGTGGTGAGCCAAGCCTATTGGAAACAATTTGGGGTTCTACAACCGGCCTGCTCCCACCGGGTGATTATGAAAAGAAGGTTTATGTAATTACCCTAGGAGTAGGTGACAAGAATGCCATCGTCCCATTACTACGTGTGTGAAGAGGCTGGTATCCATGTGATGAGAATTGCATGTGTCCCATGTGAAGGCGAGGCATACCAAGCACGTTTTCCGTAAGTGCCTATGGTGCTAAAAATACTATATTTGTAATATCAAGGCTACACGGAGTGCGGGCAAGGTGGGTGGAGGAGGCCGCCATTGCCGCCACCGCCGAGGTGTGTAGAGTAAGCCAGGCCGGTGCCTCGCAATATAGGTGCTCTCGTGGTCGATTTGCAAGGCGCCATGGCCACGCTTGCATCAGCCAGTAACACCTATCATAGATGGATTGCAACAGTTTCCCTATGCACCGTTTTCGGTTGGTAGATGGGCCATCCGACATTATTCCGTTTATTTTAAGCAATTGATATTCCGGGATACTCATATTGAGCTATCTAGGCATTTCCGTATTCATGTTTTCCTTGTATTTAAAACATATTTTTGGAAATGTTTTCCTCTAGCTTAATTCATTTCTTTATGAACTTAAGGTTGGAGTATGTTCTTAAGCACCTAGTTTCCTGCTTAGTGGGAGTTAGGCTCATGGTTTGGCTCTTTAGGTAGCTAATTTTCATCCCTACTTCATAGTGAGTGAGAGTGGTGAAATAGTGGGTGAGAGTGCTGAAATATTTGACATATTAAGGCCCAATTCATAAGGTATCCTTTAAATTCTAGAATTAACATTATTTATTTCTTATTTTATTTTCCTTCTATTTTGGTAGATCACGTGAGGTCAAGATCCAAGGAGATATTTGTATGCTATATATGTATGTCTTGGTGGAAAAGACTATCATAAAAGTAGTTACACTTCTAAGATAGTATGCTATACATGCATGTCTTAGTATGAAAGACTACCATAAGAGTGATTCCTCACTTGAGATAATATGCTATATATATGTATATCATGGTAGGAAGACGATATATCATATAAAGTGAGTATACAGTTCTTGCAAAAAAATAGCACTTGTTCTTGCAAGAACCAAATTGATAGTTCAAAATGAAATCAAAACAAAGCTCCATGAACTTTCTAAAGCCGTTCTGGGTCTTAGAAGTAATGCATGTGATGAGGATAGCAATGGAAAAGAAAGCAAGAAGCCTATGAAAGGGTACATAGTTGTGGAGGTGGGGATGAAAGGATTAGGTTTCCTCTTTCATTGACGAGCTCAACCATGCCTTGTTCAGCCCTTATTAGACTATACGGAGGTGAGTTTGGCTTTCTTCAAAAGGGCACACGAGATATATTCCTTGCAATGTAGAGTTGTTCAAGAGATTGCTTCAATTTATCGAGTAAGCCACCCATACCAACTTCAACCTATCAAAGCATTCTTCATTATCATTGCACACGGAAGTTGGCTTTATGTCACAAGTGTCGAGCTGAACCCGATGACAAAAAAATTATTGAGTAGATTCCTATTTCATAATGTTGTAGTCCCTAGTAGTTGGCTCACGTAATGATGGGAGAATGCTCGCAGACGGCCGGACCGCCACATTGTTTAGTATACCAAGTCTGCAGATTTGGTGTTGAATGATATTGATATTTTAGAAATTAAAATTATTTAATTTTTAGGACTAGAAGTAATTTAATTAGTTACTTAATTGGTTATTTTGGTTACAACAACCTATAACACACCTACTTCACACAAATATTATGTACTTTCTATTATTATAATCAATGCATAAGATCCTTTGAGCAAGTCCTTGATTCTCTTCATGGTTTCGAGCCATGATTTTTGTACTAGTGTAGAGGGTACATCCTGTATCATCAATGACACATATTGCAAGATGCTAAAACCCAAGACTTTGACGGTCCACGCTAATGTGTGATCCGAGGAGGATCTCAATAACACCACCGCCCGTTGGACTCATCTACTCGAGGGCAAAGCTCAACGATTTCCTCGTGCCACTCCGATCCTCATTATCCGATCAGCGGAATCGCGTGGCGTCAATCAAGATCCCGCTTCACTCCACAAGTCACTCGGCGTGGTAAGAGCTTCTAGATCCTTTTCAAAGGAGGCGACCAAAGAAGCGAGATAAGCACAATGAACTTATGAACCGCTTTTCCTCGTGCTTGAGTGCCTCGTGGGTCAAAGCTACGACGCCAAAATGTTGCTGCTATCCGAGATGTTCTTTGTTGATGTCGTGTGTAGGGCTTGTCATCAAAAGGCAATCCTGTCGAGATCGCAACCATGGAATGGCATGAAGAAAGCAGCCAAACTCAATGTGAAAAGGCGCACATGCATCGTGTGTGGACGCGCGTGCATCCTTGAGGGCGTGCCTACATGCTTGAGAGCGTGCTGCAAGTGTGCATCGGCCACGCTGTTGGGCGGCGCCTCACACCTGCGGCCGTGCCCCTTGGTCACCAGTGTTGCCACTTTCGTGAAGATGCCTATATCGAGTTCATGTCTTTTTGCACCTGCACACAAAAGTTGTTGGATCGATATGCATGACGCGTTCGATTCATCCGCTATGAGGCAAACCGGATAGTCGATGAATGGTTCAGTCGGTGGCGTGTCCACGAAGGGTCGACCTTATCTAATGACATGATGTGGAATGTGTGGGCTTGGTAATATTGTTGGAGAAAATGGTGATAAAAAGAAAAAGGTAACATAGGCGGTTGATTTCCTTGAGTGTATTAAGGCGATTATCTTCTTTCTCTAATGTGGTTGAAAAGCATGTGCCTAACTTTGATGTATGATTTGTTTTGTGTAGGTGCCATCTGTAAACACACCTTGGCCTACGTGTGAGAAGGTGGTGGTGCCAAGCCTATTGGAAACAATTTGGGGTTCTACAACCGCCTGCTCCCACCGGGTGATTATGAAAAGAAGGTTTATGTAATTACCCTAGGAGTAGGTGACAAGAATGCCATCGTCCCAGTTACTCGTGTGTGAAGAGGTGGTATCCATGTGATGAGAATTGCATGTGTCCCATGTGAAGCGTTCGAGGGCATACCAAGCACGTTTTCCGTAAGTGCCTATGGTGCTAAAATACTATATTTGTAATATCAAGGCTACGGTCTGCGGTGTGGTAGGGAGAATCGGGGCACTCCCGGGTCCTCCCACTATAAGCGTACACTTATCCCATTGTCGCCCGTCGTTGGGTTTCGTCCCATGAGACTTGTGTGAAAGTTCGAGGCCTTGTGGTCACCAATCGCTACTGCACACTCTCGGCCTTCTCAACAAGCAAGGCGCCCTACTCTCCCTCTCACGGCTGCACCACTTGCACCGCTCGAAAATCGCCAACCTCGACCCACACACAAAACAATTGCGGGTCAGCCTCGTGACAAAGGCCTACCAGGCGCCGGGGACCCCAGTTCACAGCGATTTCGTCCCTACTTCTAAGACCAAACTTGACCTAGCGACACAACACAATTGCGGGTCAGCCTCGGTGAAAGAGCCTACCACGGGCGGGGACCCCAGTTCACACATGATTCGTCCCTACTTCTAAGACTACTCTTCTCCACTCGGGGCGCTCGTTTACTTGATTTGGGATTCGTCCCTTAGGCTCTGCACGTGGCCTTCCACTAACACCTACACCTCTAATCCTCTACTCATCTTCTCATCTCCTCATCCTCTTCCTCCTAGTCTAACCTCGATTCGGGCTTCTTGGTTTCGACTCGCCCTTACGGCTGGCACACAGGTCGCCTCCACCAGCAAGTTCTTCCTTGGGCGGTTGCTATGAGTTTGACACGGCGAGAACCTCCAGTCTTTCCTGTAGTCTACCCTCAAGCCGAGAGTTCTCAGGCATTTGCCACACACCCAAAGCAAAGCAATTTCACGGCAACCATTCACAAGGGAGCAACTCGTTTAGGCACTTGCGAGCAAGTCCTCCACCAAGCACTCCGACCACCGCGACTTCCTCTCTACAGAATGTGTTGGCTCCTGACGAAATTCCTCTGTAATGGCAAAGGACTCGAGGTGGCGTGGGCGCAAGACATGATACTTTACTTTGTGAAATCCTCCTCCTCTTATAGGAGGCCTTCCACATACAACCTCCCTTGGGTGACCCTCTGCGGTCACCTTTTCCAATTCTATTATTTCCTACCTTGACATTTAATGTCGGCACCTAAGTCTATTATGTCCTTGGTAAATTCTATTCTAGCAACTTCACCTAAGTCTATCCTCGAAGGATGTCGATTACATCACATCCTTCCTATTCTTCTACCTAGCATTTATGGTCCCTTGACCATATCTAGTCTTCACCATTTGGGGTGGTGACGTGTCCGTGGTGGATTGGCTCCCTCGCCCTCCTTTTGCTCTTGCCCCTTCCCGGCCTTTGTCGCTTCCTAATGTGTGGGGCAAGTACAATCTTGCCCTTCCTCCATCTCCATGGGCGGCGATTCCTGGCCCTCCGCAATCGCGCTTCCCGCGCGCACCTAGGCGCCTTCCTCCATCTCTCGCCTCGTCGCGATCATTTTCGCACCCTACGGTGGTCGGACTAAAGGTGGTGACCTACCATCGTGGTAGTCGGCCCCTAACTCCTTCCTTCTTTCTCCGCTCGGTGAGGGTTTCTTGGGTCGGGATCTTCATTGCTCTTGCCTTTTGGTTGTCCATACCTATCATAGAGCACCCTTCATCCCCATCGCCCACCATGCGGATTTTGCCTAATCTCTCGGGCCCTTTTGCGTTGGACTCCTCCTCGGGTCCGGTTCCTCCCTTACGTGGGATAAGATTCCTCACCCTTCCTTCCTCGGCGGGTCGGACCCGTCCTTAGTTTCCTCCGGTGGGGTTGTCTCTCCCACCACCCAGGCTCCTTAGGTGGTATCTTCTGCCCGGCCTTTCCATCTTGATTGGGCCGCGTCCCAACTCCCAACAACGTGCCGCGGGCTGCCTCGGTGATCAGCGGACTACCGGCGTGGTGGTTGTCCCCGCGGTGTCAGCGGACTACGTGGTGGTGGTCTGGTAGGGTGACCCCTGGGGGCCCCTCCTTGCTCTCGCGCCGTCTCCCGATCACGGTGTCGCGGTGGCTCCTTCACCTCGACTCCTCAGTTCCTCGGAGTCCATTTCGATGGCCTCATCAAAATCGGAGGCCTCTGGCTGCACTTGTTGCGGCTCCTTCATCATCATCATGAGGACCCAATGTCCTCCTTTGGCCAACCGTAAGACTTCGTTGTTGGCCTTCAAGATCTGGAGGTGAGCCCCAAGTTGTGATATTGCATTTGGAGATCATCAATCTCCGTGGGCCACTCCATCCTCGCACCTACCTTGTAGGCATCTCTTGCAATTCTCCCACCTTCACATGGAGGTTACATTCTCCTCCCTCACTTCCTTTATGGCTGGCCAATTTTGCACGAAGGGCATAGTCGCCCAAAATCGCCGCTTCCTCACTACCGATTCTATGCACCACCTTCTTGTGGCGCCTCCTCGAGACCTCCTTTGTTCCAGTTCTAATGGCAAGCCCCTCTTTCTCCGCTTGCCAATTCCTCGGCCTCCGCCCTGGTCTTGTGCTTCTCGCTCCGCGCGCTCCTCTTCCAAATTGTACCGGGTCCTTCTCAACTCCTCTCCCATATCCCGGATTTTGATAGCTTGAGTAGCCATCACCTGCTCATGTGCGGCCACTTGCTGAGTTGCCTGCTTCTCCTTTCCTAGTGCCTCAGCCTTGCTTTTCCTTCTTGCTCCAGTTGGGCAAAATGCTCTTCCGCCTTTTGCCTCCAAGAATCCTTTTGGGTTGTTGCCCGAATGGCTCTTTCTTGACTTGACAACTTCCCTCCGCTTTCTCCGTCGCTTGTTCTATGAGGTCGCTACGAGCTTCTCCTGACCTTTTCCAATTTGGCTGCCTTTTCATCGACTCCATGGCTTCCAATTGCCACTTAGTCCTGCCTTTCTTCCGCCATGTCTTGAGATTTCACTTCCTCTTGGCATGCCCACAAGGAGGCTGCTAGGTCCCTAGCCCCTTCAAATCCACGGTGAGTGCTTCACAAGCTCCCAGAATTCTCCTAGGGGTCCTAATTCCACCCTCCTGTCTTCTTGCTGGAAATTTCCAGCTCGCTTTCCACGCGCTGGTCCCTTGACCATATCTAGTCTTCACCATTTGGGGTGGTGACGTGTCCGTGGTGGATTGGCTCCCTCGCCCTCCTTTTGCTCTTGCCCCTTCCCGGCCTTTGTCGCTTCCTAATGTGTGGGGCAAGTACAATCTTGCCCTTCCTCCATCTCCATGGGCGGCGATTCCTGGCCCTCCGCAATCGCGCTTCCCGCGCGCACCTGCGCCCTTCCTCCATCTCTCGCCTCGTCGCGATCATTTTCGCACCCTACGGTGGTCGGACTAAAGGTGGTGACCTACCATCGTGGTAGTCGGCCCCTAACTCCTTCCTTCTTCTCCGCTCGGTGAGGGTTTCTTGGGTCGGGATCTTCATTGCTCTTGCCTTTTGGTTGTCCATACCTATCATAGAGCACCCTTCATCCCCATCGCCCACCATGCGGATTTTGCCTAATCTCTCGGGCCCTTTTGCGTTGGACTCCTCCTCGGGTCCGGTTCCTCCCTTACGTGGGATAAGATTCCTCACCCTTCCTTCCTCGGCGGGTCGGACCCGTCCTTAGTTTCCTCCGGTGGGGTTGTCTCTCCCACCACCCAGGCTCCTTAGGTGGTATCTTCTGCCCGGCCTTTTCCATCTTGATTGGGCCGCGTCCCAACTCCCAACAACGTGCCGCGGGCTGCCTCGGTGATCAGCGGACTACCGGCGTGGTGGTTGTCCCCGCGGTGTCAGCGGACTACGTGGTGGTGGTCTGGTAGGGTGACCCCTGGGGGCCCCTCCTTGCTCTCGCGCCGTCTCCCGATCACGGTGTCGCGGTGGCTCCTTCACCTCGACTCCTCAGTTCCTCGGAGTCCATTTCGATGGCCTCATCAAAATCGGAGGCCTCTTGCACTTGTTGCGGCTCCTGTCATCATCATGAGGACCCAATGTCCTCCTTGGCCAAGTAAGACTTCGTTGTTGGCCTTCAAGATCTGTTGTGGAGGTGAGCCCCAAGTTGTGATCTGCATTTGGAGATCATCAATCTCGTGGGCCACTCTCCATCCTCGCACCTACCTTGTAGGCATCTCTTGAGGTGGTCAATTCTCCCACCTTCATGGAGGTTACATTCTCCTCCCTCACTTCCTTTATTTGGCTGGCCAATTTTGCACGAAGGGCATAATGCCCAAAATCGCGCTTCCTCACTACCGGCATTCATGCACCACCTTCTTGTGGCTCCTCCTCCAGACCTCCTTTGTTCCAGTCGCTAATTCTTGGGCAAGCCCCTTCCTCTCGCTTGCCAAGCATCTTTCGCGCTCCGACTCACAGTCTTGTGCTTCTCGCTCGCGCTCCTCTTCCAAATTGTCGGGTCCTTCTCAACTCCTCTCCCATATCCGGATTTTGATAGCTTGAGTAGCCATCACACTGCTCATGCGTACTTCTTTGGTGCTTCTCCTTTCCTAGTGCCTCGGCCTTGCTTTTCCTTCTTGCTCTAATTGGGCAAAATGCTCTTCCGCCTTTTGCCTCCAAGAATCCTTTTGGGTTGTTGCCGAATGGCTCTTTCTTGACTTGTGACAACTTCCCTCGACCTTCTCAGCGCGCTGTTCTATGAGGTCGTGGAGCTTCTCCACCTTTTCCAATTTGGCTGCCTTTTCATCGGACTCCATGGCTCCAATTGCCATTTGGTCCCTGCCTTTCTTCCGGCCATGTCTTGAGATTTCACTTCCTCTTGGCATGCCCACAAGGAGGCTGCTAGGTCCCTAGCCCCTTCAAATCCACCACTGAGTGCTTCACAAGCTCGGCAATTCTCCTAGGGGTCCTAATTCCACCCCTCTCTTCTTCTTTGAAATTTCCAGCTCTCCACCCGGGCCATCGGCCTTGGTCCCTTCACCTCGCTCCATCCGCTCTCCCACCCGGTAGCGGAGATGGTGGCCTCGGCGCCGCTCGCGGCACCTCGCGTTCTTCTCCTTCCTTCCACCTGGTAGCTGGCGTGGGGTGACCCCTGCGGTGGCTCCCCTGGTAGTGCCTACCTACCATGGTGGTGGTGGCTACCTGACCCTTGGGTGGGCGCCTCCCCTCGGGTCAGCCGGGGTGCCTCTCTCGTAGGCACAAAGGAGATGGTGGGGACTCCCCACTCGGGCATCACCCCTCCTGGTCCTTCTCTCATAGACCACCATTGCCTTCCTCGGCGGTTCTTGCTCCTCTCCCTTATCCCGGATTTTGATAGCTTGAGTAGCCATCACTGCTCATGCGGCCACTTCTTTGGACGCTTCTCCTTTCCTAGTGCCTCGGCCTTGCTTTTCCTTCTTGCTCTAATTGGGCAAAATGCTCTTCCGCCTTTTGCCTCCAAGAATCCTTTTGGGTTGTTGCCGAATGGCTCTTTCTTGACAGACAACTTCCCTCAGGGCTTTCTCCGTGCGCTGTTCTATGAGGTCGTTGGAGCTTCTCCTGACCTTTTCCAATTTGGCTGCCTTTTCATCGGACTCCATGGCTCCAATTGCCATTTGGTCCCTGCCTTTCTTCCGGCCATGTCTTGAGATTTCACTTCCTCTTGGCATGCCCACAAGGAGGCTGCTGGGTCCCTAGCCCCTTCAAATCCACGGTGAGTGCTTCACAAGCTCAGCAATTCTCCTAGGGGTCCTAATTCCACCTCTTCTTCTTGCTGGAAATTTCCAGCTCTCCACCCGGGCCATCAGCGGTGTGGTCCCTTCCGTCGCTCCATCCGCTCTCCCCAGCGCGGAGATGGTGGCCTCGGCGCCGCTCGCGGCACCTCGCGTTGCTTCTCCTTCCCTTCCCCGCCAGAGGCTGTTTTGGCGTGGGGTGCACCCTAGCGGTACTCCCCTGGTAGTGCCTACCTACCATGGTGGGGTGGCCTCTGATGGCTGCCCACCCCTTGGGTGGGCGCCTCCCTCAGGGTAGTCAGGTGCCTCTCTCGTAGGCACAAAGGAGATGGTGGGGACTCCCCACTCGGGCATCACCCCTCTGGTCCTTCTCTCATAGACCACCATTCGGCCTTCCTCGGCCTTCTTGCTCTCTCCCTTGCTCTGTGGGGAAAGATTCCCACTCGGCAACCTTGTTGCCTCGCATCTTCTCCTCTTGCTTCTAGCATGCTTGTGGAGTCGACCTCCCACCGTCTTCGCAATGCAAAGGTAAAGGCCTTTCCAACCTCGGTGGAGGTGGATGACCTCAAAGGGATGCCATGCATCTTCAAGCTCCTTGCTTGTGAAGTCCCTCGGTTTCCCAAATGCACCAAATAGGTGCTAAGTAGCAGGCCTTGGCCTTCCTCATCCACAATTTGGCTTGAGGAGCTTCTCTCGATGGTGGATGTAGGCCTCATACATGATAGTCCCCAATCGGCTTGGCTCCCATGGAAATCTTCCACAAAAATTGGAGGAAGTTGGTCTTTGAAATAAGAAGTGCGTTGGTAATTTACCAACAGCACAATCTTTGCGAAGAGCCTCCACTTGACTCCTTGATGCTCTCGGTCTTCCGACCATTCTTGGCGTGGGCCTTCCTCCATCCATCATGTCAAGGAACTCCTGCGGGATGTCGAGGCTGTCCTCTTCCTCCATTCGACCTTTCGAGGAGAGCAATTCGAGCTCTCCTCCTCCAGACCTCCTTTGTTCCAGTCGCTAATTCTTGGGCAAGCCCCTTCCTCTCGCTTGCCAAGCATCTTTCGCGCTCCGACTCACGGTCTTGTGCTTCTCGCTCGCGCTCCTCTTCCAAATTGTACCGGGTCCTTCTCAACTCCTCTCCCATATCCGGATTTTGATAGCTTGAGTAGCCATCACTGCTCATGTGCGGCCACCGAGTTGCTCGCTTCTCCTTTCCTAGTGCCTCCTTGCTTTTCCTTTCTTGCTCTAATTGGGCAAAATGCTCTTCCGCCTTTTGCCTCCAAGAATCCTTTTGGGTTGTTGCCGAATGGCTCTTTCTTGACGACAACTTCCCTCAGGGCTTTCTCCGCGTACCATGAGGTCGTTGGAGCTTCTCCTGACCTTTTCCAATTTGGCTGCCTTTTCATCGGACTCCATGGCCTCCAATTGCCATTTGGTCCCTGCCTTTCTTCCGGCCATGTCTTGAGATTTCACCTCTTGGCATGCCCACAAGGAGGCTGCTAGGTCCCTAGCCCCTTCAAATCCACGCCGAGTGCTTCACAAGCTCCCCAGAATTCTCCTAGGGGTCCTAATTCCACCCCTCTCTTCTTGCTGGAAATTTCCAGCTCTCCACACTTCGGGCCATCGGCGGCGCTGGTCCCTTCACTCGCGCTCCATCCGCCTCCCACCCAAGCGGAGATGGTGGCCTCGGCGCCGCTCGCGGCACCTCGCGTTCTTCTCCTTCCCTTCCCCGCCAGAGGCTGCGCGGCGAGGGGTGCCCGCCACTGCGGAGGCTGCTCCCCGTGGTAGTCTGCCTACCTACCATGGTAGGCTGACTGCCTACCACGGTAGTCCGCCCACCCCTTGGGCGCCTCCAGGTAGTCTGGGTGCCTCTCTCGTAGGCACAAAGGAGATGGTGGGGACTCCCCACTCACACCCCTCCTGTGGTCCTTCTCTCATAGACCACCATTCGGCCTTCTCGGCCTTGCTCCTCTCCCATATCCCGGATTTTGATAGCTTGAGTAGCCATCACTGCTCATGCGGCCACTTCGTTGCACGCTTCTCCTTTCCTAGTGCCTCGGCCTTGCTTTTCCTTTCTTGCTCTAATTGGGCAAAATGCTCTTCCGCCTTTTGCCTCCAAGAATCCTTTTGGGTTGTTGCCGAATGGCTCTTTCTTGACAGACAACTTCCCTCAGGGCTTTCTCCGTGCGCTGTTCTATGAGGTCGTTGGAGCTTCTCCTGACCTTTTCCAATTTGGCTGCCTTTTCATCGGACTCCATGGCTCCAATTGCCATTTGGTCCCTGCCTTTCTTCCGGCCATGTCTTGAGATTTCACTTCCTCTTGGCATGCCCACAAGGAGGCTGCTAGGTCCCTAGCCCCCTTCAAATCCACGCGGCTGAGTGCTTCACAAGCTCCCAGCAATTCTCCTAGGGGTCCTAATTCCACCCCTCCTGTCTTCTTGCTGGAAATTTCCAGCTCTCCTGCCTTCGGGCCATCGCGCGGCGGCGCGGGTCCCTTCACTGTCGCTCCATCCGCTCTCCCACCCAGCGCGGGAGATGGTGGCCTCGGCGCCGCTCGCGGCGCCTCGCGTTCTCCTTCCCTTCCACCGCTGGTCTTCTGGCGTGGGGTGCACGCCTACAGCGGTGGCTCCCCGTGGTAGTGCCTACCTACCATGGTGGGGGCGCCCTGCATGATGCCCACCCCTTGGGTGGGCGCCTCCCCTGGGTGATCAGGGGTGCCTCTCTCGTAGGCACAAAGGAGATGGTGGGGACTCCCCACTCTCGGTCACCCCTCCTGGTCCTTCTCTCATAGACCACCATTCGGCCTTCCTCGGCGGTTCTCCTCTCCCTTGCTTGCTCACTGTGGGGAAAGATTCCCACTCGGCAACCTTGTTGCCTCGCATCTTCTCCTCTTGCTTCTAGCATGCTTGTGGAGGTCGACCTCCCACCGTCTTCCAATGCAAAGGTAAAGGCCTTTCCAACCTCTGGAGGTGGATGACCTCAAAGGGATGCCATGCATCTTCAAGCTCCTTGCTTGTGAAGTCCTCGGTTTCCCATAAATGCACCAAATAGGTGCTAAGGTAGCGGGCCTTGGCCCTTCCTCATCCAATTTGGCTTGAGGAGCTTCTCGATGGTGGATGTAGGCCTCATACATGATAGTCCCCAATCGGCTTGGCTCCCATGGAAATCTTCCACAAAAATTGGAGGAAGTTGGTCTTTGAAATAAAGTGCGTTGGTAATTTACCGCACAATCTTTGCGAAGAGCCTCCACTTGACTCCTTGATGCTCTCGGTCTTCCAGCCATTCTTGGCGTGGGCTTTCACTCCTCCATCCATCATGTCAAGGAACTCCTGCGGGATGTCGAGGCTGTCCTCTTCCTCCGACCTTTCGAGAGCAATTCGAGCTCTCTTCCTCCGGTCTTCCATACACTGCCGAATACTTGGGTCCAAGCGGGATCGTTCGCATTCCTCTCCGGTAGTGCGGCAGGCGCTTCCGATTGATGGAGGTTGATGTAACACTCCTCAATCAATTCCAAATTGGTGTAGGCCCATTGGCGGCCATACACCCATCCTAGTTGGATGTTCTCCTCCTCCGCCCGAAAATCAACCAAATCTCGGGGTTGAGCTGCAAAGCAAGTGAATTGAGGCATCACCTCACCCCTCACTGGCGCGGCTCCACCTTCTTTTCCTTTCCTCCTCGCGAGGCCTTGCTGGCGGCTCCTTCCCTTGCCTTTTCCTTCCGGCCATGTCTTGAGATTTCACTTCCTCTTGGCATGCCCACAAGGAGGCTGCTAGGTCCCTAGCCCCTTCAAATCCACGGTGAGTGCTTCACAAGCTCCCGGCAATTCTCCTAGGGGTCCTAATTCCACCCCTCTCTTCTTCTTTGAAATTTCCAGCTCTCCACCTTCGGGCCATCGGCGGGTCCCTTCCTTGTCGCTCCATCCGCTCTCCCACCCGGTAGCGGAGATGGTGGCCTCGGCGCCGCTCGCGCTCTGCTTCTCCTTCCCTTCCAGCTGGTGCTGGCGCGTGGGGTGCACCGCCTACTGGTGGTGCTCCCCGTGGTAGTGCCTACCTACCATGGTGGTGGCGCCTACCTGATGCTGCCCACCCCTTGGGTGGCGCCTCCCTACAGGGTAGTCGTGGGGTGCCTCTCTCGTAGGCACAAAGGAGATGGTGGGGACTCCCCACTCTGGGGCATCACCCCTCCTGTGGTCCTTCTCTCATAGACCACCATTCGGCCTTCTCGGCGGTTCACCTTCTCTCCTTGCTCTGTGGGGAAAGGATTCCCACTCCGGCAACCTTGTTGCCTCGCATCTTCTCCTCTTGCTTCTAGCATGCTTGTGGAGTCGACCTCCCACCGTCTTCCTGATGCAAAGGCAAAGGCCTTTCCAACCTCGGTGGAGGTGGATGACCTCAAAGGGATGCCATGCATCTTCAAGCTCCTTGCTTGTGAGAAGTCCTCGGTTTCCCATAAATGCACCAAATAGGTGCTAAGGTAGCGAGCCTTGGCCCTTCCTCATCCACGAATTTGGCTTGAGGAGCTTCTCTCGATGGTGGATGTAGGCCTCATACATGATAGTCCCCAATCGGCTTGGCTCCCATGGAAATCTTCCACAAAAATTGGAGGAAGTTGGTCTTTGAAATAAAGTGCGTTGGTAATTTACCAACCCCAGCACAATCTTTGCGAAGAGCCTCCACTTGACTCCTTGATGCTCTCGGTCTTCCAGCCATTCTTGGCGTGGGCTTTCACTCCTCCATCCATCATGTCGAGGAACTCTGCGGGATGTCGGAGAGTCCTCTTCCTCCATTCGACCTTTCGAGAGAGCAATTCGAGCTCTCCTCCTCGGTCTTCCATACACTGCCGAATACTTGAATCCGGCGGATCAGCATTCTCTTAGTGCGGCAGGCGCTTCCGATTGATGGAGGTTGATGTAACACTCCTCAATCAATTCCAAATTGGTGTAGGCCCATTGGCGGCCATACACCCATCCCAGTTGGATGTTCTCCTCCTCTGCCGAAAATCAACCAAATCTGGGGTTGAGCTGTGACCAGTGAATTGAGGCATCACCTCACCCCTCTGGCGGCTCCACCTTCTTTTCCTTTCCTCCTCGCGAGAGAGCCTTTGTGGCTCCTTCCCTTGCCTTTCCACTCGAGGCATGGTGGCGTCCTTCCCTCCAAGGAAGGAAATTACTCTCAATTTGAGAGCTTCAAATTTCACCTTGAACACTCTTCCTTGTTGGTAACACACTCTGCACACACGTTAGGCTTGAAGTCTTGCGCCAACCTTCTCTCCGTGGCCTTGTGGCGTGCCACCAATTCTCGCTCTTCGCTCTCAATTTCACCTTGCTCTCCAAGTGCTCCGCCTTCTTGGCGCTTCCACACTTCCTCTTCCGGTGGTTGGGCGTGGTGCTCCCTTCCTTGCTTCGGTACTCGCTTTCTTCCTTCCCGGTCTCCCTCGCTGGGTGGGTCCTTCTCGATGGGCGCGCGGCTCCGCCTCGCTCGGCTTGCTGGCGCTTCCTTCCTTCTGCGTCTTACGCTCCAACTCCAGCTCTCGTTCTAGCTCTCGCGAAGTGGAAGCGCGCCCAAAGCGCACTTTGCCTCCTTTGGATGTGCCACTGGGCCAACCCTAGATTGGTTCATCATTCCAAAATCCTAATTCTATCTAAACTACCTATTTTCCTATCACGCTATCCTAATTAACCGCTTCTAATTACTCTATATATTTATTCCCTATTGGTGAGCATATATAGTGGATATCCCCCTCTATTCTAAATTTCCTTTTTGGCGAGATTGTCGACCTACCACGGTGATGCGCTTACATGATGATGCGCTTCCTTCTCGACCTACGGCGTGTGTGGCGACCTACGGCGTGATCTCGACCTACCAACCTTTGGTGCCCTCACGCGCTGCGGTCGTTTGACCCGTTCTTCTTCTGGGATATCCTCTTCATCTTCCTAACAATATCCTACAACTCCGACTTCAAGATTCTCGAAAATTTCTTGGCATGCTCCTCTTCAATCGTTCTAGCCAAAAAAATCAAACTTGTTTGTCTTGGCTCTTTTGGGCTGGTTGCCCAAACTTTTCGTTCACATACTCCCCACCTCATTTTGCGTCCTCGCAAACAACAGTACCTCGGGTGGAGGTACTTCTTGACCTTCCACCCATTGACTCACGGTGGCGATGGTCGCCGCCCAATGCGAGTTGCAGATCCATTCTCGTATCTGCGACCACCTCGTAGGTCCCATCCATCTCGGCTAAGCTTCCTGGAAAGTCTAGGTACCGACTATCATATAGAAGAACCAAATCCCGTCCACGATAGTCTGCTTCCTCAACTTCCCATCATGCCGATCTTTTACGAGTTCACGAATCCAGTGTTTCTTCTAAAGCATCCTCCCTATGCTCCTCTGCTCTATGAAGCTTCTAACCTAGCTACGACTATCCTCTCTGATGCGTTCATCCTCCATGATCACAGGTAGGTACTTCAAATTCCACGGGCATCACGGAGACATACCATATGTTAGATAATATAAGGGTCTTCTTGGTGGTTACCTTCTCCATGATCCTGTAGGCCCACAATGCGAATGCAACTTAGCATCCCAATCATACATGTGCGTCCAGTTACCTTGGTGAGGATTGTGCGAGCAACCCATTCGTCTTCTCCGTCATCCATTTGCCTTTGGGTTGTAGGAGTCGTCTTCGATGCGGATGTTGAAGTAGGTGGTTAGGGACTCGGCGACCGAGTTGAGGAAATGTGTCCCCGATCGTGACCAACTCTAAAGGACATCCATACCTCGTTATGATGTTCTCGAATAAAATTTGGCCCTGCGGTCGTCATCCTTCCTTGTCGCCCGCTTCCACCATCTTTGTACAATAATCCGTAGCCACCAAAATGTCTTGCTTCTTAGTCCATTGCGTTGGTGGTTTGATCGGTCCTCTGATCGATTCCCCACTTCTCGAAGGTGCGGTGGTAAGATGTAGGTAAGAGGCCATTGTGTACAACGTGGGCCGTCCAACCCTCGACCGCGTCACACCTCGGTGAACTCCACACATCCTTTTGCATCGTAGCCCACGAATCCGCATTCAAAATCTTCTTAACGGTCACTGTGCGAATAGTGTCCACCACCTCTTACGCATGTAATGCCTCCGTGACGAGTGAAGCTTCTTCAGCGTCGAGGCATCTCGAATTTTCGTCGGACCTTGTTTGTACAGGACACCGCCCTCAAGCGATGGGGGCGAGGCTTTATGGAGAAAGATCGCCCCTCCACAACAACCATCCGGGCATGGTTCCATGCTCCGAGAATTTGCGTACCTCCCATTCAACAATATCTCGGACACGAACGCCCCTCGCGTTCCAATCTCCTCCTCCCGGGCGTACCACGTCGCCTCACCTCGTCGTGGCAGCCCCAAGTGGCGTGGATCTATCCGTAAATCCATCGCCTCCTTGCTTCTCCCTAGGTTCACATCCCCGGTTTGCACTCATCGCATACTCCTCTTCCGGCAATGGGCGACTTCGCCTTCTTACGCGGCTGGCCTCACGGCTTGGCCCTTCATGGTGCCTCATGGGCGATTTCCCATGAACACCATTTCCTTCTCCTGCGGTTTTCTTCAAGCTTGTCATGGGATGCATCTCCTTCCTGTTGCCAACTCGTGGCCTCCACTTGCAGTACTCACTGCTCACCCTTGAGGAGCATTTGGTCTCCTCCTCCTTGCGGCCCGCGCCTCTCCCCTCGGATCTCCAGTTGTCCTGCTGCTTTTCACACTGGCGTTCCCTTCTTGCTCACTTGGCCTCGTGCCCCCATGGTGCCTCATGGGCGATTTCCCATGAACGCCATTTCCTTCTCCTGCGGTTTTCTTCAAGCTTGTCATGGGATGCATCTCCTTTGCCAACTCGTGGCCTCCACTTGCAGTACTGTTGCTCACCCTTGAGGAATTTCAGCCTCCTCCTCGCCCTTGGCGCCTCTCTCCCCTCGGATCTCCAGTTGTCCTGCTGCGGCTTTTCACACTGCGTTCCCTTCTTGCTCACTTGGCCTCTCTTCTAGCAACAAGACTTGCTGATCACTTCTCAGGCCGTCTTCATTATGCTCGTGTCCTTCTCCTTCGACCCAGGTCGTGGCGACCAACTCCTCGTCAGGAAATCGGTCATCTGTTGCCTCAAGTCGCTCTCCAGTTTTCAGACGAGAAATGAAATCAGCGTTCTGATGTTGCTTTCACAGGTCTGGTTTCGACGTCGTAGTCAAACTCTTGCAGCAGTAGTACCCACGGCAATCCTTCAAATCGGCTTGTTGACAAGATACTTCAGCAAAATGGTCAACATGAAGCGTCACCTTGCAAGCAAGCGGATAGTGTCTAAACTTCTTACGAGTAAATGATACCAAGACCCTCCGCTCCGTGGTTGAGTAGTTCTTTTCGGTGTCGTGGTCATCTCGCATAGAAAATCGGATGGTCCGTTTCTTCTCGTCTTCGGCTTAAGGCGGTCCCAATGGCGGACACATCTATACATGAAGCGGTTTTCCCAATCAGCAAGTTGGCGCGCTCACCAAGCTGTCCTTCAAGCTGAAAAGCCTCACCTCGCGTTGTCCATTCGAGCGGTGTATCCTTCTTGGTCAATTGTGTCAACAAGGCTGCCTTCTTGGCGAAATCCTTGATGAACCTCACGTAATATCCTACCAGCCCTACAAAAGCACTTTGCCTCACCGTTTGTGGTCGTCCATCTCGACTATGCTACCTTCTCCTTATCTACACCGCAATCCTCGCTCTGAAACTCGATGTGCCAAGATACCCTCATCATGCCAAAATAACACTTCCACGGATGAAGTTTCATGTTCGATTCTGCATCTCTGGGCATTGTCTTAAATGATCTAGATGCGGTTCCTCCCAACACGAAATCATCTAGGAATACTCCATGAACTTGTAAAATCTCGGAATATAGCGTTCACCACTCGTTGAAAGGTGGCGGGGCGTTACACAACCGAAGGGAGCTTGGAATAAGCGTAAGTTCCCCAATCGGTTGTGAGCGTGTCTTATCTGATCCTCCTTCCTCGAAATCGATTGTAACCAGTACCCATCGAGCATACATTTCATGGCCTCATGTCTACATGTCCATGAAAGGCAAGGTGATGATCCTTCTTCGTTGCTTCATTAAGTTTCACGAAATCTTGACACCGAACCTTTCCTGTTGCTTCTTGGGTACAATTCACGATGGGAGCAACCCACTCCGGTAAGCCGGATAAATCACCCACCTCCAAGTATTGGTCGATTGATCCTTAACAACCATGGAATACTTGGGATTCGGCATTGCTTGATCCTTACGGTGTCTTGCCCTCCTTCAAATCAATTCGATGTATCCCCAGTTCTTCGAATTCTGTCATGTCGGTAATCTTGAAGGCAAACACATCGACATACTCCCTAAGCATGCTCTGAACTCTTCCTTTGCCAACTCGTGGCCTCCACTTGCAGCTCACTGCTCACCCTTGAGGAGCATTTCAGCCTCCTCCTCGCGCCCTGGCCGCCTCTCCCCTCGGATCTCCAGTTGTCCTGCTGCGGCTTTTCACTGCGCGTTCCCTTCTTGCTCACTTGGCCTCTCTTCTAGCAACAAGACTTGCTGATCAATTCTTAGGCCGTCTTCATTACATGCTGTCCTTCTCCTTGACCCGGTCGTGGCGACCAACTCCTCGTCGAAATCGGTCATCGTGCCTCAAGTCGCTCTCCGGTTTCGACGAGAAATGAAATCATTCGATGTTGCTTTCTGATGCGGTTTCGTCGTAGTCAAACTCTTGCAGCGGTAGTACCCACGGCAATCCTTCGACAAATCGGCTTGTTGACAAGATACTTCAGCAAAATGGTCAACATGAAGCGTCACCTTGCAAGCAAGCGGATAGTGTCTAAACTTCTTACGAGTAAATGATACCAAGACCCTCCGCTCCGTGGTTGAGTAGTTCTTTTCGGTCGTGAGTCTACGCATAGAAAATCGGATGGTCCTTCTTCTCGTCTTCGGCTTAAGGCGGTCCCAATGGCGTGGCGGACACATCTACGTATACATGAAACGGTTTTCCCAATCGGTGGTTGTAAGTTGGCGCTCACCAAACATCCTTCAAGCTGAAAAGCCTCACGCCTCGCGTTGTCCATTCGAGCGGTGTATCCTTCTTGGTCAATTGTGTCAACAAGGCTGCCTTCTTGGCGAAATCCTTGATGAACCTCTGTAATATCCTACCAGCCCTACAAAAGCACTTTGCCTCACCGTTTGTGGTCGTCCATCTCGACTATGCTACCTTCTCCTTATCTACACGCAATCCTCGCTCGAAACTCGATGTGCCAGATACCCTCCGTCATACCAAAATAACACTTCCACGGATGAAGTTTCATGTTCGATTCTGCATCTCTGCTGTCAAATGATCTAGATGCGGTTCCTCCCAACACGAAATCATCTAGGAATACCTCCATGAACTTAGAAAATCTCGGAATATCGCGTTCACCACTCGTTGAAAGTGGCGGGGCGTTACACAACCCGAAGGGAGCTTGGAATAAGCGTAAGTCCCCAATCGGTTGTGAGCGTGTCTTATCTGATCCTCCTTCCTCAGCGAAATTTGTCGATACCCATCCGAGCATACATTTCATGGCCACATGTCTAACGCTGTCCATGAAAGGCAAGGTGATGATCCTTCTTCGTTGCTTCATTGAGTTCGAAATCGACACACCGAACCTTTCCTGTTGCTTCTTGGGTACAATTACGATGGGAGCAACCCACTCCAGGTGAACCGGATAAATCACCCACCTCCAAGTATTGGTCGATTGATCCTTAACAACCATGGAATACTTGGGATTGACTGCTTGATCCTTCGGTGTGCCCTCCTTCAAATCAATTCGATGTATCCCCGGTTCCTATCTGTCATGTCGGTAATCTTGAAGGCAAACACATCGACATACTCTAAGCAGGACTCTGAAACTCTTCCTTTCCACGCCTAGATACCTAGAAATCTTGACTACCTTGCTAGGTTCTAACTCTAAGTCCTCCACCGCGTCGGATCTACATAGGTTCCTTGGATGCTGCCTATCTTGGTTCGGATCCCTCTTGGAAAGTCTCGCTCATAAGCTTTGCCCTTCCAAAAGGCTACTCCTTCTCTATGGGCCTCATCTTGATTCTTCTATGACTTCCTCTATATGTAAGCAGTATACACCAAAATCACTCTTTATTTGACCTTGAGGACCCCGATATGCTCGATCCTTTGCAGGAGCTTACCCCGTGCTACAGGTGTACCGTCGGTGGGTTGCAGACTCCCCTCATAAGGAGCCTTACTCCATGACACAAAAGCAATCGCCGCAGTCCGTGTCTCTTGGACTTGAAGGTGATGCCACTCGACCAAAATCAAAAACACAGCGTACCATACAACCAAGGCCTACCTATCAAAACCTTATAGCCTAGATCCGAAACCGCATCACAATGTAGGTAAGATGGAAGGTGAGTCCCCAATTCGGTGGGCACGCCCGGCACCCAGTGGCTTTCTCCTTATGCAGTCGGCCATCCGTAAAAATACTCGGGCGGGTGAAACTCGGTGAACCCGAGTTGATGAGCCGTCTCCTCCGTCATCAAGTTGACTCGATCCGAATCTAATGGCACGTCGGGCACCAAACACCGCAATTTCAACCTCAATCTCGGGTGCCCCAAAATCAATGAGTTCGACCACATTTACCTCCGCCGGCGCTTTCTCCCTCCTACTTGATTCCCACGATCGCCTCCTTCACAATTTTGCGGGATCTCGGACTCAGCAAGCAAGCATCTCAGGCCACAAATTCGCGGTCAAGTAATGCGTCGTAGCCCGGAATTTTATCGACAAGGTTTCCTCCCGCTTGCAGCCACAGCTGGTCGACTCCGACCTTATTGGTAAAGCTTCGATTCCATGATCCTCCTATCGGTTGGGACCCATACCCGGCGGATCAATAATTTCCGCCACCATTCGTCTTCCATCGGGTGAGCTGTTTAGCTCATCTTCCAGCATCGCCGCTACTTCTCGGCTGATGTCGGGAGGAAACGTGGTTCGTTCCTCCCTCTCCTTGACCTGCTTCCGCCCCGGGTGGGCGTGTCTACTTTGGGGGTGGGCCTGCTCCCCCTCTCCTCACGCGCTTGGACGCCGCGCGTCTCTGGAGGCCAGGGTGAGTCGTCCCTCACCCTTCTCCGCTTCCTTTCCTCCTGTTCCCGCCGTTTTTCCGTACCTCGGCCTTTCTCCCGCGATCGGTGGTCACCAGCCACCATCAATCCTTCATCCGCACTCATCTCTCCTTCATACCCCTCTTCCACGATCCACGATGTCACCTTTGGATCCGTCGAGAATCATCCGCCTCCACCTTCGTTCGTCCATTCGAGCGGTGTATCCTTCTTGGTCAATTGTGTCAACAAGGCTGCCTTCTTGGCGAAATCCTTGATGAACCTCTGTAATATCCTACCAGCCCTACAAAAGCACGCACTGCCTCACCGTTTGTGGTCGTCCATCTCATATGCTACCTTCTCCTTATCTACACCGCAATCCTCGCTCTGGCTCGATGTGCCAGATACCCCTCTGTCATACCAAAATAACACTTCCACGGATGAAGTTTCATGTTCGATTCTCACGCATCTCTGGGCATTGTCAAATGATCTAGATGCGGTTCCTTCTCCCAACACGAAATCATCTAGGAATACCTCCATGAACTTCGGAAAATCTCGGAATATAGCGTTCACCACTCGTTGAAAGGTGGCGGGGCGTTACACACAAAGGGAGCTTGGAATAGCGTAAGTGTCGGTTGTGAGCGTGTCTTATCTGATCCTCCTTCCTCAGCGAAATTTGATTGTAACAGTACCCATCGAGCTGTACATCTCCATGCATGTCTCGCTGTGTCCATGAAAGGCAAGGTGATGGTCCTTCTTCGTTGCTTCATTAAGTTTCACGAAATCTTACACACCGAACCTTTCCTGCTTCTTGGTACAATTACGATGGGAGCAACCCACTCCGGTAAGCCGGATAAATCACCCACCTCCAAGTATTGGTCGATTGATCCTTAACAACCATGGAATACTTGGGATTCACGTATTGCTTGATCCTTACGGTGTCTTGCCCTCCTTCAAATCAATTCGATGTATCCCCAGTTCTTCGAATTCTGTCATGTCGGTAATCTTGAAGGCAAACACATCGACATACTCTAAGCACTCGAAACTCTTCCTCCACGCCTAGATACCTAGAAATCTTGACTACCTTGGGTTCTAACTCTAAGTCTTCTCCAGGGATCTACATAGGTTCCTTGGATGCTGCCTATCTTGGTTCGGATCCCTCTTAGGAAAGTCTCGCTCATAAGCTTTGCCCTTCCAAAAGGCTACTCCTTCTCTATGGGCCTCATCTTGATTCTTCTGACTTCCTCTATGTAGCAGTATACACCAAAATCACTCTTTATTTGACCTCATTGAGGACCCCGATATGCTCGATCCTTTGCAGGAGCTTACCCCGTGCTACAGGTGTACCGTCGGTGGGTTGCGGACTCCCCTCATAAGGAGCCTTACTCCATGACACAAAAGCAATCGCCGCAGTCCGTGTCTCTTGGACTTGAAGGTGATGCCACTCGACCAAAATCAAAAACACACGCGACCATACAACCAAGGCCTACCTATCAAAACCTTATAGCCTAGATCCGAAACCGCGCATCACAATGTAGGTAAGATGGAAGGTGAGTCCCCAATTGGTGGGCACGTCCTTGACACCCCTAGTGGCTTTCTCCTTGTCGGCCATCCGTAAAAATACTCGGGCGGGTGAAACTCGGTGAACCCGAGTTGATGAGCCGTCTCCTCCGTCATCAAGTTGACTCGATCCGAATCTAATGGCACGTCGGGCACCAAACACCCGCAATTTCAACCTCAATCTCGGGTGCCCCAAAATCAATGAGTTCGACCACATTTACCTCCGGCGCTTTCTCCCTCCTACTTGATTCCCTGATCGCCTCCTTCACAATTTTGCGGGATCTCGGACTCAGCAAGCATCTCAGGCCCGACCACAAATTCGCGGTCAAGTAATGCGTCGTGGCCGGAATTTTATCGACAAGTTTCCTCCCGCTTGCAGCCACGGCTGGTCGACTCCGACCTTATTGGTAAAGCTTCGATTCCATGATCCCTCCTATCGGTTGGGACCCAATACCCGGCGGATCAATAATTTCGGCTCGCATTCGTCTTCCATCGGGTGAGCTGTTTAGCTCATCTTCCAGCATCGCCGCTACTTCTCGGCTGATGTCGGGAGGAAACGTGGTTCGTTCCTCCCTCTCCTTGGCCCCGCCGCCCCGGTAGGCGGCAAGTCTACTTTGGGGGTGGGCCTCCCCTCTCCTCACGCGCTTGGCGTCTCGGAGGCCAGGTGAGTCGTCCCTCACCTTCTCCTTCCTTTCCTCATCGCCGTTTTCCGTACCTCGGCCTTTCTCCCCGCGATCGGTGGTCACCTTGGCCACCATCAATCCTTCATCCGCACTCATCTCTCCTTCATACCCCTCTTCCACGATCCACGATGTCACACCGGATCCGTCGAGAATCATACTCGCCTCCACCTTGACCGGTGTCGTGGTCACGTGATCGCGGTTTGAGTTGGGCCTTGCCTCCTCTACCACTGGTTCCGTCGGCTGGTGCCACTCGCGCCACACCCGAGCACACAGGATCCCCATTTTATGTCCCCAATTCCTTGCATACTTGACAAAGGGTACATAGCCCACTTGTTTTCGTGGTTACGGACATTCATTTGAGTAGTGACACTGGTGCTCCATTGTAACAACACCCTGTGGAATTGCCATCGGCCTCTGCGATGGATCGGTCTCCATGGTCCGGCGATGTCGGTCGCGATCCATACCTCGAGGGGCGGTGTAGTCGGTTGGTAAGTCGCCCTCATGGATTGAGGTGGCCGACTCGGTGACCGCTTGCACGATAAGCTTCATCCACATACCAATAATCTCCGGCATGGCGGTGTCCACATGGTTTACGCGTGTGGTGCCGAATACATTCCGGTTGGTGTGTCCCGTTTGATGACAAATTGAGCAATACACCAAGCGCCTTGCGTGAGGAGATCTTCGTGGAGCTTGATTCTTCACTTTGACCTCTAACTCGGTCAATCTTTTGGTCAAAGCCTCCACTTGTCCCGCAATTCCTCCACTGCTGCAGACGTTTCTCCTCCTCCATCCACGGACCGTCTTCCCTTCCTCTCCTTCTCCAGTGCGCGTTCCGCTTCTTCCTGCCTTCGCTTGACCTTCTCCAGGTCCTTCTTTATTCGCCGTTCGTAGGCCTTTTCGATTCCTCATCCGATGTGGAGCTTTCTTGAGTTCGCTATCCTCCCGATGAGGGCGGTGAGCTGGAGGAGGTGGCGGAAGGCGAGCTAGATCTCTCGATCCTTTCCTCTTCTTATGACCGCCTCTTCTTCTTCTCCTCCCTAACTCGGCGGACTCCCATTCCTCTAAGCGGAGGCCCTTAGCGTCTTCGTCCCGCTGCGTGTACCTCCATTTTCGAGACAAGCCACTCACAAACCAATCCAGCGCTTGCTCTTGTGAGTACCAGTGGGTGGATCCCTCGGCCTCTCGGGTGCACATTTGAACTCGATCCGATATCCATAAAACCTCTCCACATAATCAAACAAAGATCTCGTTTCTTCCTCGAAGGGTCCTCAACTTTGCTAAAGTGTGGTGTGCATGCGAGCCCTCGAACCTTCAGAAGGCTGCTTTGAGAGCTTCCCACGGCGACCGAATTATAGGTGCGACCATACCTTGTGCATGCCCTCTCAGATCCGGAAAGATCGTGATCGATCGGCGACTCCATCCTCCAAGTTAGCGTGGGAGACATGCTCAAAGTTCTTACAAGCGCTTATCATCTCCCTTCTTCTTCTCGAATTTGGCGTATTCTTTGGCGTATTCTTGGCGACTATGAAGTTGGCGGTCCTCCTCCTCCACCAACTCCACTCATGTTGCTCGGTCGTGTCCACGCTGGACCAACACTCCTCTCGCCGGGTAACAGAAACCGTCGGGATCCTTGAGGAGTAGCGACCTCCCTCTAGTTCGTCCCAAAGATCAATCGACCAGCGATTCGATCAGTCGTTCCGCCAAATCCTCCGACCAAGCACGAAACTCCCGCTCGGCGACCTCGTCGTCCTGTCGATTCGGCGGAGATGAGGTGGTGTCACCGCTTTGAGAAGCAAAGCGTCGCGGGCGTTCGCGGCGGTGGTGGGCGGTAACGTGCTCGGAGGAGCGCCCTTCCTCACTTTGGTCACCAGCTTCTCTTCTCGACCTCCTTCCTCTCGGTCGGTGATCTCGCCTCTTCCTCCTCCACTTTTGATCAGCCGTTCCGCACCTCGTCGCCTTGAGGTCAAGGCGACTTCTTCCGTCTCGTGCTCTACTTCCTCCGCTGCCTCAGTGGCGGTGGCGGTCTCTTCCACGGATTTCTTCAAGGCTCGTAAATCTCTTGCGGTGTGGCGGTGGTGACCTTCGCGTGTATCCCCTAGATCGACCACACATACGCAACCATCCTCATGTCCTCCAACCCACAGTGTTAAGAAGGAAGCAAACCACACCCCTCTAGTGTCTCAACCATTCACCCGATGACAACTAAAGGTCGTGGCTTCTTCCTCACAACACATGGTGACCCTCGGTCCCTTCTCAAGCATGCTACACCCTAGCGATGGAAACCACAAAACTTCAACCTTTCAACAACAATCCCGACAGCGCCAAAAATGTGGTAGGAGAATCGGGCACTCCCGTCCTCCCACTATAGCGGCCACACTTATCCCCCTTTGTCGCCGTCGTTGGGTTTCGTCCCATGAGACTTGTGTGAAAGTTCGAGGCCTTGTGGTCACCAATCGCTACACACAACTCTCGACCTTCTCAACAAGCAAGGCGCCCTACTCTCCCTCTTTGTGCACCACTTGCCTTTTGCTTGAAAAATCGCCAACCTCGACCCACAGCGACACAAAACAATTGCGGGTCACCTCGTGACAAGGCCTACCACGGGCGCCGGGGACCCCAGTTCACACGATTTCGTCCCTACTTCTAAGACCAAACTTGACCTACAACGACACAACACAATTGCGGTCCTCGGCAAGAGCCTACCACGGGCGCCGGACCCCAGTTCACACCGATTTCGTCCCTACTTCTAAGACCACTCTTCTCCACTCGGGGCTCGTTTACTTGCAGTTGGGATTCGTCCCTTAGGCTCTGCTGTGGCCTTCCACTAACACCTACACCTCTAATCCTCTACTCATCTTCTCATCTCCTCATCCTCTTCCTCCTAGTCTAACCTCGATTCGGGCTTCTTGGTTTCGACTCGCCCTTACGGCTGGCTGGGGTCGCCTCCACCAGCAAGTTCTTCCTTGGGCGGTTGCTATGAGTTTGACACGGCGAGAACCTCCAGTCTTTCCTGTAGTCTACCCTCAAGCCGAGTTCTCAGGCATTTGCCACACACCCAAAGCAAAGCAATTTCACGGCAACCATTCACAAGGGAGCAACTCGTTTAGGCACTTGCAGCAAGTCCTCCACCAAGCACTCGACCACGCGACTTCCTCTCTACAGACTGTTGGCTCACGGCACGAAATTCCTCTGTAATGGCAAAGGACTCGGTGGCGTGGAAGCGCAAGACATGATACTTTACTTTGTGAAATCCTCCTCCTCTTATAGGAGGCCTTCCACATACAACCTCCCTTGGGTGACCCTCTGCGGTCACCTTTTCCAATTCTATTATTTCCTACCGACATTTAATGTCCGGCACCTAAATCTATTATTTCTTGGTAAATTCTATTCTAGCAACTTCACCTAAGTCTATCCTCGAAGGATGTCGATTACATCACCTATCCTTCCTATTCTTCTACCTAGCATTTATGGTCCCTTGACCATATCTAGTCTTCACCTACTTTGGGGTAGGGACGTGTCCGTGGTGGATTGGCTCCCTCGCCCTCCTTTTGCTCTTGCCCTTCCCGATCTTGTGGCTCCTTCCTAATGTGTGGGGCAAGTACAATCTTGCCCTTCCTCCATCTCCAGGCGGCGTCTGGATTCCTCGGCCTCCGGCAATCGCGCTTCCGCGCACCTAGGCGCCTTCCTCCATCTCCGTCGCCTCGTCGCGATCATTTATTCGCACCCTACGCGGTAGTCGGCGGACTAGGGTAGGTGACTACCATCGTGGTAGTCGGCCCCTAGCTCCTTACTTCCTTCTTTCCCTTTCTCATCGGTGAGGGTTTCTTGGGTCGGGATCTTCATTGCTCTTGCCTTTTTGGTTTGTCCATACCTATCATAGAGCACCCTTCATCCCCATCGCCCACCATGCGGATTTTGCCTAATCTCTCGGGCCCTTTTGCGTTGGACTCCTCCTCGGGTCCGGTTCCTCCCTTACTCGTGGGATAAGGGATTCCTCACCCCTTCCTCCTCCGGGTCGGACCGTCCTTAGTTTCCTCCGGTGGGGTTGTCTCTCCCACCACCCGCTCCTCCTTAGGTATATCTGCACCCCGGCCTTTCCATCTTGATTGGGCTTCGTCCCAACTCCCCAACAGCTCCGTGCGCACTGCCCCTCCGGTAGTCTGGCGGACTACGGCGTGGTGGTTGTCCCCACGGTAGTCTGGCGGACTACCGTGGTAGGTGACTACCATCGTGGTAGGTGACCCCGGAGGTGGGCTGTCCCTCCTTGCTCTCGCGCCGTCTCCCGATCCTGTCGCGGTGGCTCCTTCACCTCGACTCCTCAGTTCCTCGGAGTCCATTTGATGGCCTCATCAAAATCGGAGGCCTCGGCTGCACTTGTTGCGGCTCCTTCATCATCATGAGGACCCAATGTCCTCCTTTGGCCAACCGTAAGACTTCGTTGTTGGCCTTCAAGATCTGTTGTGGAGGTGAGCCCCCAAATTGTGATACTGCATTTGGAGATCATCAATCTCCGTGGGCCACTCTCCATCCTCGCACCTACCTTGTAGGCATCTCTTGCGGTGGTTAATTCTCCCACCTTCACATGGAGGTTACATTCTCCTCCCTCACTTCCTTTGGTTGGCCAATTTTGCACGAAGGGCATAATGCCAAAATCGCTTCCTCACTACCGGCATTCATGCACCACCTTCTTGTGGCGCTCCTCCTCCTGAGACCTCCTTTGTTCCAGTCCTAATTCTTGGGCAAGCCCCTCTTTCTCGCTTGCCAAGCATCCTTTCTCGCTCCTCCTCTTGCTTCTCGCTCGCGCTCCTCTTCCAAATTGTCGGGTCCTTCTCAACTCCTCTCCCATATCCGGATTTTGATGGCTTGAGTAGCCATCACTGCTCATGCGGCCACTTTTGAGTTGCACGCTTCTCCTTTCCTAGTGCCTCTTGCTTTTCCTTTCTTGCTCTAATTGGGCAAAATGCTCTTCCTTTTGCCTCCAAGAATCCTTTTGGGTTGTTGCCGAATGGCTCTTTCTTGACTTGACAACTTCCCTCAGACCTTCTCCGTCTGTTCTATGAGGTCGTTGGAGCTTCTCCTGACCTTTTCCAATTTGGCTGCCATCGGACTCCATGGCCTCCAATTGCCACTTAGTCCTGCCTTTCTTCCGCCATGTCTTGAGATTTCACTTCCTCTTGGCATGCCCACAAGGAGGCTGCTAGGTCCCTAGCCCCTTCAAATCCACGCGGTGAGTGCTTCACAAGCTCAGCAATTCTCCTAGGGGTCCTAATTCCACCCCTCTCTTCTTGCTGGAAATTTCCAGCTCTCGCACTTCGGGCCATCGGCCTTCCTCGGGTCCTTCACTGTCGCTCCATCCGCCTCCCACCCAGCGGAGATGGTGGCCTCGGCTGCACTTGTTGCGGCTCCTTCCCTTCCTCATCCACAATTTGGCTTGAGGAGCTTCTCCTTGCTTGCTGGCGTGGGGTGCCCGCCACCGCGTGAGGGTGCTCCCCTGGTAGTGCCTACCTACCATGGTAGGTGACGCCTACCACGGTAGTGCCCACCCCTTGGGTAGACCGCCTCCCTACCGGTAGTCTGCCGGGTGCCTCTCGTAGGCACAAAGGAGATGGTGGGGACTCCCCACTCTCGGGCATCACCCCTCCTGTGGTCCTTCTCTCATAGACCACCATTCGGCCTTCCTCGGCTTCTTGCTCCTCTCCCTTGCTTGCTGTGGGGAAGAGATTCCCACTCGGCAACCTTGTTGCCTCGCATCTTCTCCTCTTGCTTCTAGCATGCTTGTGGAGGTCGACCTCCCACCGTCTTGCAATGCAAAGGCAAAGGCCTTTCCAACCTCGGAGGTGGATGACCTCAAAGGGATGCCATGCATCTTCAAGCTCCTTGCTTGTGAGGAGTCCCTCGGTTTCCCATAAATGCACCAAATAGGTGCTAAGGTAGCAGGCCTTGGCCTTCCTCATCCACGAATTTGGCTTGAGGAGCTTCTCGGTGGTGGATGTAGGCCTCATACATGATAGTCCCCAATCCGGCTTGGCTCCCATGGAAATCTTCCACAAAATTGGAGGAAGTTGAAATAAGAAGTGCGTTGGTAATTTACCAACCCCAGCACAATCTTTGCGAAGAGCCTCCACTTGACTCCTTGATGCTCTCGGTCTTCCACCATTCTTGGCGTGGGCTTTCACTCCTCCATCCATCATGTCAAGGAACTCTGCGGGATGTCGGAGAGGCTGTCCTCTTCCCTTCCACCTTCTCCGCGCTGTTCTGAGGTCGTGGAGCTTCTCCTGACCTTTTCCAATTTGGCTGCCTTTTCATCGACTCCATGGCTCCAATTGCCACTTAGTCCTGCCTTTCTTCCGGCCATGTCTTGAGATTTCACTTCCTCTTGGCATGCCCACAAGGAGGCTGCTAGGTCCCTAGCCCCTTCAAATCCACGGTGAGTGCTTCACAAGCTCGGCAATTCTCCTAGGGGTCCTAATTCCACCCCTCTCTTCTTCTTTGGAAATTTCCAGCTCTCACACACCGGGCCATCGTGGCCTTGGTCCTTCACTGTCGCTCCATCCGCTCTCCCACCCAGTAGCGGAGATGGTGGCCTCGGCGCCGCTCGCGGCTCCTTCCCTTCCCTTCCTCCTCCGGTCTTCCACCATTCTTGGCGTGGGGTGCACCTCTGTGGTGCTCCCCTGTGGTAGTCGCCTACCTACCATGGTGGGCCGAGTGATGCCCACCCCTTGGGTGGGCCTCCCTCCTTGCTTGCTGGCGTGGGGTGCCTCTCGTAGGCACAAAGGAGATGGTGGGGACTCCCCACTCTCGCATCACCCCTCCTGTGGTCCTTCTCTCATAGACCACCATTCGGCCTTCCTCGGCTTCTTGCTCCTCTCCCTTGCTTGCTCCTGTGGGAAAGATTCCCACTCGGCAACCTTGTTGCCTCGCATCTTCTCCTCTTGCTTCTAGCATGCTTGTGGAGGTCGACCTCCCACCGTCTTCGCAATGCAAAGGCAAAGGCCTTTCCAACCTCGGTGGAGGTGGATGACCTCAAAGGGATGCCATGCATCTTCAAGCTCCTTGCTTGTGAGAGTCCCTCGGTTTCCCATAAATGCACCAAATAGGTGCTAAGGTAGCAGGCCTTGGCCCTTCCTCATCCACAATTTGGCTTGAGGAGCTTCTCGATGGTGGATGTAGGCCTCATACATGATAGTCCCCAATCCGGCTTGGCTCCCATGGAAATCTTCCACAAAATTGGAGGAAGTTGGTCTTTGAAATAAAGTGCGTTGGTAATTTACCAACCCCAGCACAATCTTTGCGAAGAGCCTCCACTTGACTCCTTGATGCTCTCGGTCTTCCGGCCATTCTTGGCGTGGGCCTCCCTCCATCCATCATGTCAAGGAACTCCTGCGGGATGTCGAGAACTCTGCGGGATGTCGGAGAGGCTGTCCTCTTCCTCCATTCGACCTTTCGAGAGAGCAATTCGAGCTCTCCTCCTCCGGTCTTCCATACACTGTCGAATACTTCTCCGGTCCAGCGGATCCGTTCTAGCATTCCTCTCCCACCGGTAGTGCGGCAGGCGCTTCCGATTGATGGAGGTTGATGTAACACTCCTCAATCAATTCCAAATTGGTGTAGGCCCATTGGCGGCCATACACCCATCCTAGTTGGATGTTCTCCTCCGCCTTGCCGAAAATCAACCAAATCTCGGGGTTGAGCTGCCCGCAAAGCAAGTGAATTGAGGCATCACCCCTCGGCGCAGCTCCACCTTCTTTCCTTTCCTCCTCGCGAGGAAGAGCCTTTACTGGCGGCTCCTTCCCTTGCCTTTCCCTCGAGGCATGGTGGCGTTCCTTTCAAGCGCTCAAGGAAGGAAATTACTCTCAATTTGAGAGCTTCAAAATTTCACACTTCGCACCTCTTCCTTGTTGCGGTAACCCTCTCTGCACGTTAGCCACGGCAGAATTTCTTGGCTCGCGCTTTCCTTCTCTCCGTGGCCCTTCCTTGAGGCATCACCAATTCTGGCTCTTCCGCTCTCAATTTTACCGCCACGCCTCCAAGTGCTCCGCCTTCTTGGTCGCTTCACACTTCCTCTTCCGTGGTTGGGCGGCGTGGTGAGCTCCCTTCCTTGCTTGCGGTACTCGCGCTTTCTTCCTTCCACCGGTCTCCGTCTTGCTGGGTGAGTCACCAATTCTCGCTCTTCCGCTCTCAATTTTCACGGCTCTCCAAGTGCTCCGCCTTCTGGGCTCTCGCTTCACACTTCCTCTTCCAGTGGTTCGGGGCGCGTGGTGAGCTCCCTTCCTTGCTTGCGGTACTCCGCGCTTTCTTCCTTCCTTGCTTGCGGTACTCGCGCTTTCTTCCTTCCACCGGTCTCCTTTCTCGATGGGCGCGCTCCGCCTCGCTCCCAGCTTGCTCGCGGCGATGGCAGCTCCGTGGCGATGGTAGCCTTCCTTCCTTCTGCGTCTTACGCTCCAACTCCAGCTCTCGTTCTAGCTCTTGCGAAGTGGAGGAAGCGCGGTCCGAAAACTGCACTTTGCCTCCTTTGGATGTCCGCCACTGGCGGTGCACAACCCTAGATTGGATTCATCATTCCAAAATCCTAATTCTATCTAAACTACCTATTTTCCTATCTTTCGTTATCCTAATTAACGCTTCTAATTACTCTATATATTTATTCCCTATTGGTGAGCATATATAGTGGATATCCCCTCTATTCTAAATTTCCTTTTAGCGAGATTTCGACCTACCACGGTGATGCCGACCATGATGATGCTTCCCTTCTCGACCTACCGGCGTGGTGTGGCGACCTACGGTGATGCCGACCTACCAACCTTTGGTTGCCCTCACGCCTCGTCGGGGTCGTTTCGACCCGTTCTTCTTCTGGGATATCCTCTTCATCTTCCTAACAATATCCTACAACTCCAGCTTCAAGATTCTCAGAAAATTTCTTGGCATGCTCCTCTTCAATCGTTCCTAGCCAAAAAAAATCAAACTTGTTTGTCTTCGGGCTCTTTTGGGCTGGTTGCCCAAACTTTTGCGTTCCACAGCAAGGTGGGTGGAGGAGGCATATTTGCAATGTGGGGTGTTTCAACTTATTATATTTGCAGAGGAGGCCATGGTGCCTCCTGCAATATAGGTGCTCTCGTGGTCGATTTGCAAGGCGCCATGGCCACGCTTGCATCAGCCAGCCAACACCTATCATAGATGGATTGCAACAGGTTTCCCTATTGTGGAACGCAAAAGTTTGGGCAACTGGTTTAAGTGAGTTGTTTTTGAACAGGTCCAAATTCTTTTGATAGAAATGGTTTGGTGGAAACATGCGAGAAATGTTTTTGTTCCGATTGAAGCTGGAGCTGTAGGATGCTATCAAGAAGGCAGAGAGGATACTTAGGGGAAAAGAAACGGATCGAAATGACCTTCTAGTGAGGAGGGTAGGAGACATATGTGAACGGTAGGAGATGTCCTACCGTGGTAGGACGTATCCTACCACCGTAGGAGAAACTCCTACCACGGTAGGCTAAGTGGAGAACTCCTACCCCATAGGTATGGGTAGGAGAATGTCCCCGTGGGTGGCCCGGCCTAGCTAGCGTTTTGATGACCTACCACCGTGGGAGTAGCTCCTACCACGGTAGGCTAAGTGAGAGAACTCCTACCCCGTGGGTATGGGTGGGAGAATGTCCCACCACCGTGGGTGGCCTAGCTAGCGTTTTGATGACCCTCACCGGCGTGGGAGTAGCTCCTACCACGGTGGGAAAAGGGTGAAGGCAATTAAGCCAAGGAAGTAGCTTGAGGTTGCTGCACAAGCTGTTGATAGGCTTGCAGAGGCAAAGGCCGATTATTGGGGGCCACCACCAAGTTTGAGGAAGGCAAAGTAATTTGCCACATGTGTGGAAGAAGTGAGACATGGGCGGTGCTCATATTGCTGAGATTTTGCGATGGGAGGACTGCTAGGTAGAGATGTGTGGCAAGGGTTGCTGCGGGAAGATGGGCCAAGTGCGTAATGGTGGAATTGTCAGGATCTGCTGCGGGGCTCTAGGTTGGGAGCTCGGCATGCGAGAGGAGGCGACAATCGGTGCAAGGATGGGGCGAGCTCATGTTCGGTGAGCAGCCACAAGGGTTGCAGAGGAGGCCATGGTAGGGCACTCACGGCGGGCTGAATTTGCGGTGGGGCTGCAAGATGGAGGTGTGGCCAAACCATAGGAAGGCAGTGTTGCAGGTGGGCTGCAACATGGTGAAGGGATCACAACGGGTCGTGCATCATGACGGCGGAATTTGCAGTGGGGCTGCAAGTCAAAGTGAAGGGAGGCCGTGTGATGGCCGCGAGGAGACATGGATAGCAAGGAGGGTTGGTACGAGATGTTGTGGAGGCGTGAGAAGTTCACCGAGGGATAAGTTCATTTTATTCTTGATGAGTGTTATGCACAAGCCAATTGGGTGTGTTGGACAATGGAATGTAAGAACTCCAGAGTTAAGCGTCCTAGGGTGGATCAGTACCGGGATGGGGCCTTTTGTGTGAGGTGTTTCAACTTATTATATTTGCAGAAGTCATGAGAGCATGAGAGCTAATTGGGAGAGTGTTTGGTGGTGCACCCTACGTCCGTAGGAGGTGTAGGTGTAGGGTGGTAGTGGACGTAGGGCATGGCACCCCACCGTAGGGAGGTGCACCCCACCGTAGGGAGGTGTAGGTGTAGGGTGCAAGGAGAAGGAGGTGTCTCCCTACCGTAGGGAGTGGTGAGGTGACAAGGTGACCCTACATAGATAGGTCATGGGTCCCCATGTATGTGGGTAGACGAGGGGTAGTATGTAGGGTGCAAGTAGTATGTAGATAGGTCATGGGTCCCCACGGGATGTGTGGCAAGGGTTGCAAGAGGAGGCCATGGTAGGAGGTGTGCGTGCATAAGGAGTGTAGGGTGGGGTGACAAAGGTGACCCTACATAGTGGACGTAGGGTGACAAGGTGACCCTACATAGTGGACGTGGGGTGACACCTACTTGGATAGGTAGGTAGGTAGGTAGGATGAGAGTGTCATGAGAGTGTCTCCCTACCGTAGGGAGTGGTGAGGTCTCCCTACGTGGGCAGCAGAAGTGGGGCGCGACACCCTACTTGGATACTTGGGAAGCAAGCTTTTCGTATTAGGCAGGTTTCAACCTAGGAAGTTGTTAAAAAGGGCTGTATATGCAAGGTTGAGGATAAATAGGGTATATTAGGAATAATAATCCATAAATATGTAAGGCAGGTAGTGTAGGGTGTTTATAACAAGTAGGGCTACTAAATCGTATTAGGCAGGTTTCAACCTAGGAAGTTGTTAAAAAGGGCTGTATATGCAAGGTTGAGGATAAATAGGGTATATTAGGAATAATAATCCATAAATATGTAGGGTAGTGTAGGGTGTTTATAACAAGTAGGGCTACTAAATCGAGGCGGTGGAGGCGGTAGGTAGTATGTGGGTGGCCCTACATCCGTAGGAGGTGTAGGGTGCAAGTAGTATGTGGGTAGTATGTAGGGTGTTTATAACAAGTAGGCTACTAAATCGAGGCGGTGGAAATAGTGCCACATGGCAAGGAATCAACGGCCTATATCAAGAGTTTTTGTCACTACCAAAGGGCCATGCAAGCGGTGTGTAGGGAGTGGCACCTAGGAAGCTGAGGAATTGCAGGAAGAGCTTGTGCATGCAGGAAAGCTAGAGCAAGGACTTGGTGGGAGCAGCCGTGTGTGTGCAAGGAGAAGGAGGTGTGCGTGCATAAGGAGTTGTGTGTGAAGGGATTTGAAGCACAACTGTGAAGAGGGCAGCGGCGCTGAATTTTTGTGCCTAGGACCTTGCAAGTGAGGGATTTGGGCGCATAAGGAGCTGTATGCTGTGAGGACATCAAGTTTGAGCTAGGTGGGACTGTGGAGTGAAGAGGAAGTAAGTGGAAAAGGGCTGAAGTTGCTCTCTTGGTGGATTTTGTGTGGCGAGTGAAGAAAGCTTGCAATTGTGTAGAAACTGAGGTGACAACTAGGTGGAAACGAGCACGTGGGCGTGCCCAAGCTTGTCTTGTTTGTGCGATTATTTTGAAGGTACAAGATGGTGAAAGCGCGCACCTAAGAAGGGCAAGTTGGTTGCTAGGGAGCCGGAGAAGAGGAACTTGAGGCGGAGGATAGGGATGCAAGGGCCCGATCGGTCTTGGACAGCCCAACACATCCGACAGGTGTATGGAAGGCCGTGAGGATGACTCGGAGGAGGAAGAGGAAGGCATGGAGCAAGATCCGCTCACGGGAGACCTTCTTGCAGTGGAGAGCGTGGAGGCGGTAGGGCCATAAGAAGTGACCCTACGTCCGTAGGAGGTGTAGAGGGTGGCCCTACATCCGTAGGATCACCAGGCGGTGTGACGGCATCTAGAGGTAATTGAAGGGGTTGGTGGTAGCTTGGAGTGTGGGCTCATTGCTTGGGAGGAGACTTTTCTTTAGAGGAGGACAAGCATTAATGCTTGTCAACCTAGTAGGGTGTGTTGACTAGCTAGATAGGAATGTTGACAGGAGCCATTAAGGCTCACGTAGGTGAGGTTGCTAGAATAGAATTTTACCCAAGATGCTTGGATGTCGAACTTAAAATCGGCGGTAGGATACACTAAAATAAGGAGTGAGGCGGTGCGGAGGGCGCGCTGTATGTGAGGACCTCCCTATAAAAGGAGGAGCTTGTGAAGTAAAATTATCGTCTTGCGCTCCCAAACTCATGAGTCCTTTGCTCCTTGTGAAGGAATTTCGTGCAGTGCAAGCGTGTCTGGTAGAGAGGGAGTTTGCGGTGGTCGGAGTGCTTGGCGGAGGCTCGCTCCTTGCGGGCGCCTCTGCAGTTGCTCCTTGTGAATGGTTCTTTGTGAAATTGCTTTGCTTGGGTGTGTGGCGATGCCCAAGGAACTCTCGGCTTGAGGGTAGACTACAGGGAAAGACTCCCTGGAGGTTCTCACTGTCTGGTGCAAACTCATAGCAACCTGCCCAAGGAAGAACTTGCTGGCTTGTAGGCGGACCCAGGCGGTTGTCGTAAGGGCGAGCTAGGGCGGAGCTTGAAGTAAGGTTAGATTAGGAGGATGAGGAGTTGAGTTGAGGTGAGTGTGTTGAGGAGAATGTGGAGCTGAATGTTGAGTAGAGGAGTAGGTAGAGATTAGGAGTAAGAAGAAGGCCCAAGTCGAGCCTAAGGGAGGGTCCCAAATGCACCAAACCGAGACCGAAGCCGGGCTAAGGTCTCAAAATCACGGGTGGAGAAGTCGCGTTGCAGCGTAGGGGTCCCTATGCGTGAGCGGTGGACCTACCGTAGGGAGTGGTGAGGTGACCCTACGTCCGTAGGATGTCGTTGTAGGTCCGAGTGGTGATTCGGAGGCGGTAGTGTAGGGAGTGGCGCGGCTGCAGTTGGTGGTTGAGGTGTGTTGACTAGCTAGATAGGAATGTTGTGAGAGCCATTAAGGCTCACATAGGTGAATTTGCTAGAATAGAATTTTACCCAAGATGCTTGGATGTCGAACTTAAAATCGGCGGTAGGATACACTAAAATAAGGAGTGGCGGTGCGGAGGGCGCGCCGAGGAGGCTGTGTGAGGACCTCCCTATAAAAGGAGGAGCTTGTGAAGTAAAATTATCGTCTTGCGCTCCCAAACTCATGAGTCCTTTGCTCCTTGTGAAGGAATTTCGTGCAGTGCAAGCTAACGTGTCTGGTAGAGAGGGAGTTTGCGGTGGTCGGAGTGCTTGGCGGAGGGCTCGCTCCTTGCGGCGCCTCTGCAGTTGCTCCTTGTGAATGGTTCTTTGTGAAATTGCTTTGCTTGGGTGTGTGGCGATGCCCAAGGAACTCTCGGCTTGAGGGTAGACTACAGGGAAAGACTCCCTGGAGGTTCTCGCTGTCTGGTGCAAACTCATAGCAACCTGCCCAAGGAAGAACTTGTTGGCTTGTAGGCAGACCCCAGGCAGTTGTGCCGTAAGGGCGAGCTAGGGCCAGTGAGCTTGAAGTAAGGTTAGATTAGGAGGATGAGGAGTTGAGTTGAGGTGAGTGTTGAGGAGAATGTGGAGCTGAATGTTGAGTAGAGGAGTAGGTAGAGATTAGGAGTAAGAAGAAGGCCCAAGTCGAGCCTAAGGGAGGGTCCCAAATGCACCAAACCGAGACCGGAAGCCGGGCTAAGGTCTCAAAATCACGGGTGGAGAAGTCGCGCTACCGAGGGGGTCCCTATGTGCGAGACGGTGGACCTACCATAGGGCGGGACCCACGATCGTAGGATGTCGCTGTAGGTCCAGGAGTGGTGATTCACGAGCAAAGGCGGGAGTGGCGCCGCCGAGTTGGTGGTTGAGGTGCCAATTGTGGGAAGGCGATGGGAAAGGAATAGTGGAAGATCACGGGTGGTGAAGTCGCTGCAACGTAGGGGTCCCTATGCGTGAGCGGTGGACCTACCGCCGTGGGACCTCTGATGGGATGTCGTTGTAGGTCCAGGAGTGGTGATTCGGCGGAGGCGGTGCGGGAGTGGCGCGTCGAGTTGGTGGTTGAGGTGTGCCAATTGTGGGAAGGCGATGGGAAAGGAATAGTGGACGATCACGGGTGGTGAAGTCGCGTTGCAGCGTAGGGGTCCCTACGTGGCGCGACCTCTTGCCGTGGGGTGTGGACCTATAGTCGTAGGGTGTCGTTGTAGGTCTAGAAGCGGTGATTGACGGAGCGGCATGGTGAGGCGTGGGCTGCATCATGGAGTGAGTTGAAGTTGCTCCAGTGTGTGAGGGAGCTTGGGGTGTGAAGAGGCGTGTGGTTTGTGCCTTGGATCTTGGTGACGACAAACAAGAGTCTCATGGGACGAAACCTATTGTACTTAGCGGCGTGGGATAAGTGTGGCCACTAGAGGTGAATCTCTAAGCCCCGGGTTTTCCTCCCACCTATGCACCCGTTTTCGGTTGGTAGATGGGCCATCCGACATTATTCCGTTTATTTTAAGCAATTGATATTCCGGGATACTCATATTGAGCTATCTAGGCATTTCCAGTATTCATGTTTTCCTTGTATTTAAAAACATATTTTTGGAAATGTTTTCCTCTAGCTTAATTCATTTCTTTATGAACTTAAGGTTGGAGTATGTTCTTAAGCACCTAGTTTCTGTTTAGTGGGAGTTAGGCTCTGTCGTTTGGCTCTTTAGGTAGCTAATTTTCATCCCTACTTCATAGTGAGTGAGAGTGGTGAAATAGTGGGTGAGAGTGCTGAAATATTTGACATATTAAGGCCCAATTCATAAGGTATCCTTTAAATTCTAGAATTAACATTATTTATTTCTTATTTTATTTTCCTTCTATTTTGGTAGATCACGTGAGGTCAAGATCCAAGGAGATATTTGTATGCTATATATGTATGTCTTGGTGGAAAAGACTATCATAAAAAGTAGTTACACTTCTAAGATAGTATGCTATACATGCATGTCTTAGTATGAAAGACTACCATAAAGAGTGATTCCTCACTTGAGATAATATGCTATATATATGTATATCATGGTAGGAAAAGACGATATATCATATAAAGTGAGTATACGATTCTTGCAAAAAATAGCACTTGTTCTTGCGACAGCAAATTGATAGTTCAAAATGAAATCAAAACAAAGCTCCATGAACTTTCTAAAGCCGTTCTTTGGGTCTTAGAAGTAATGCATGTGATGAGGATAGCAATGGAAAAGAAAGCAAGAAGCCTATGAAAGGGTACATAGTTGTGGAGGTGGGGATGAAAGGATTAGGTTTCCTCTTTCATTGACGAGCTCAACCATGCCTTGTTCAGCCCTTATTAGACTATACGGAGGCTGAGTTTGGCTTTCTTCAAAAGGCACAGATATATTCCTTGCAATGTAGAGTTGTTCAAGAGATTGCTTCAATTTATCGAGTAAGCCACCCATACCAACTTCAACCTATCAAAGCATTCTTCATTATCATTGCACACGGAAGTTGGCTTTATGTCACAAGTGTCGGAGCTGAACCCGATGACAAAAAAAATTATTGAGTAGATTCCTATTTCATAATGTTGTAGTCCCTAGTAGTTGGCTCACGTAATGATGGGAGAATGCTCGAAAATCATGAGACGGCGGACCGCCACATTGTTTAGTATACCAAGTCTGCAGATTTGGTGTTGAATGATATTGATATTTTTAGAAATTAAAATTATTTAATTTTTAGGACTAGAAGTAATTTAATTTAATTAGTTACTTAATTGGTTATTTTGGTTACAACAACCTATAACACACCTACTTCACAAATATTATGTACTTTCTATTATTATAATCAATGCATAAGATCCTTTGAGCAAGTCCTTGATTCTCTTCATGGTTTTGAGCCATGATTTTTGTACTAGTGTAGAGGGTACATCCCATGTATCATCAATGACACATATTGCAAGATGCTAAAACCCAAGACTTTGTGCGGTCCACGCTAATGTGTGATCCGAGGAGGATCTCAATAACACCACCGCCCGTTGGACTCATCTACTCGGATGTCGCGAGGCAAAGCTCAACGATTTCCCTCGTGCCGCCACTCCGATCCTCATTATCCGATCAGCGGAATCGCGTGGCGTCAATCAAGATCACCTTCCTCCACACCTATGCACCGTTTTCGGTTGGTAGATGGGCCATCCGACATTATTCCGTTTATTTTAAGCAATTGATATTCCGGGATACTCATATTGAGCTATCTAGGCATTTCCAGTATTCATGTTTTCCTTGTATTTAAAAACATATTTTTGGAAATGTTTTCCTCTAGCTTAATTCATTTCTTTATGAACTTAAGGTTGGAGTATGTTCTTAAGCACCTAGTTTCTGTTTAGTGGGAGTTAGGCTCTGCTTTGGCTCTTTAGGTAGCTAATTTTCATCCCTACTTCATAGTGAGTGAGAGTGGTGAAATAGTGGGTGAGAGTGCTGAAATATTTGACATATTAAGGCCCAATTCATAAGGTATCCTTTAAATTCTAGAATTAACATTATTTATTTCTTATTTTATTTTCCTTCTATTTTGGTAGATCACGTGAGGTCAAGATCCAAGGAGATATTTGTATGCTATATATGTATGTCTTGGTGGAAAAGACTATCATAAAAAGTAGTTACACTTCTAAGATAGTATGCTATACATGCATGTCTTAGTATGAAAGACTACCATAAAGAGTGATTCCTCACTTGAGATAATATGCTATATATATGTATATCATGGTAGGAAAGGCGATATATCATATAAAGTGAGTATACGATTCTTGCAAAAAAATAGCACTTGTTCTTGCGACAGCAAATTGATAGTTCAAAATGAAATCAAAACAAAGCTCCATGAACTTTCTAAAGCCGTTCTTTGGGTCTTAGAAGTAATGCATGTGATGAGGATAGCAATGGAAAAGAAAGCAAGAAGCCTATGAAAGGGTACATAGTTGTGGAGGTGGGGATGAAAGGATTAGGTTTCCTCTTTCATTGACGAGCTCAACCATGCCTTGTTCAGCCCTTATTAGACTATACGGAGGCTGAGTTTGGCTTTCTTCAAAAGGCACAGATATATTCCTTGCAATGTAGAGTTGTTCAAGAGATTGCTTCAATTTATCGAGTAAGCCACCCATACCAACTTCAACCTATCAAAGCATTCTTCATTATCATTGCACACGGAAGTTGGCTTTATGTCACAAGTGTCGGAGCTGAACCCGATGACAAAAAAAAATTATTGAGTAGATTCCTATTTCATAATGTTGTAGTCCCTAGTAGTTGGCTCACGTAATGATGGGAGAATGCTCGAAAATCATGAGCACGGACCGCCACATTGTTTAGTATACCAAGTCTGCAGATTTGGTGTTGAATGATATTGATATTTTTAGAAATTAAAATTATTTAATTTTTAGGACTAGAAGTAATTTAATTAGTTACTTAATTGGTTATTTTGGTTACAACAACCTATAACACACCTACTTCACACAAATATTATGTACTTTCTATTATTATAATCAATGCATAAGATCCTTTGAGCAAGTCCTTGATTCTCTTCATGGTTTTGAGCCATGATTTTTGTACTAGTGTAGAGGGTACATCACATGTATCATCAATGACACATATTGCAAGATGCTAAAACCCAAGACTTTGTGCGGTCCACGCTAATGTGTGATCGAGGAGGATCTCAATAACACCACCGCCTGCTCGGACTCATCTACTCGGGGTCGCGAGGCAAAGCTCAACGATTTCCCTCGTGCACGCCACTCCGATCCTCATTATCCGATCAGCGGAATCGCGTGGCGTCAATCAAGATCCCGCTTCACTCCACAAGTCACTCGGCGTGGTAAGAGCTTCTAGATCCTTTTCAAAGCGGAGGCGACCAAAGAAGCGAGATAAGCACAATGAACTTATGAGCTGCTTTTCCTCGTGCTTGAGTGCCTCCGTGGGTCAAAGCTCTGACGCCAAAATGTTGCCGCTATCCGGAGATGTTCGCTGTTGATGTCGTGTGTAGGGCTTCATCCAAAAGGCAATCTGTCGGAGATCGCAACCATGGAATGGCATGAAGAAAGCGGCAGCCAAACTCAATGTGAAAAGGCGCACATGCATACGTGTGTGGACGCGTGCATCCTTGAGGCGTGCCTACATGCTTGAGGCGTGCACGCAAGTGTGCATCGACGCACGCTGGAACCGGCGCGCCTCACACCTTGCGGCCGTGCCCCTTGGTCACCAGTGTTGCCACTTTCGTGAAGATGCCTATATCGAGTTCATGTCTTTTTTGCACACCGCGCACAAAAGTTGTTGGATCGATATGCATGACGTTCGATTCATCGGCTATGAGGCAAAGCGGATAGTCGATGAATGGTTCGGTCGGTGGCGTGTCCACGAAGGGTCCGACCTTATCTAATGACATGATGTGGAATGTGTGGGCTTGGTAATATTGTTGGAGAAAATGGTGATAAAAAGAAAAAGGTAACATAGGCGATTTGATTTCCCTTGAGTGTATTAAGGCGATTATCTTCTTTCTCTAATGTGGTTGAAAAGCATGTGCCTAACTTTGATGTATGATCGTTTTGTGTAGGCGATGCTCGTAAACACACCTTGGCCTACGTGTGAGAAGGTGGTGACCGCCAAGCCTATTGGAAACAATTTGGGGTTCTACAACCACGGCTGCTCCCACCGGGTGATTATGAAAAGAAGGTTTATGTAATTACCCTAGGAGTAGGTGACAAGAATGCCATCGTCCCAGTTACTACGTGTGTGAAGAAATTTGGTATCCATGTGATGAGAATTGCATGTGTCCCATGTGAAGCGTTTGAGGGCATACCAAGCACGTTTTCCGTAAGTGCCTATGGTGCTAAAAATACTATATTTGTAATATCAAGGCTACTGAGTGCAAGGTGGGTGGAGGGAGGCCGCCATTGCCGCCACCGCGCCGAGGTGTGTAGAGTACCGAGAGCCGCCGTGCCTCGCAATATAGGTGCTCTCGTGGTCGATTTGCAAGGCGCCATGGCCACGCTTGCATCAGCCAGCCAACACCTATCATAGATGGATTGCAACAGTTTCCCTATGCACCCGTTTTCGGTTGGTAGATGGGCCATCCGACATTATTCCGCTTATTTTAAGCAATTGATATTCCGGGATACTCATATTGAGCTATCTAGGCATTTCCGTATTCATGTTTTCCTTGTATTTAAAAACATATTTTTGGAAATGTTTTCCTCTAGCTTAATTCATTTCTTTATGAACTTAAGGTTGGAGTATGTTCTTAAGCACCTAGTTTCTGTTTAGTGGGAGTTAGGCTGCTTGGCTCTTTAGGTAGCTAATTTTCATCCCTACTTCATAGTGAGTGAGAGTGGTGAAATAGTGGGTGAGAGTGCTGAAATATTTGACATATTAAGGCCCAATTCATAAGGTATCCTTTAAATTCTAGAATTAACATTATTTATTTCTTATTTTATTTTCCTTCTATTTTGGTAGATCACGTGAGGTCAAGATCCAAGGAGATATTTGTATGCTATATATGTATGTCTTGGTGGAAAAGACTATCATAAAAAGTAGTTACACTTCTAAGATAGTATGCTATACATGCATGTCTTAGTATGAAAGACTACCATAAAGAGTGATTCCTCACTTGAGATAATATGCTATATATGTATATCATGGTAGGAAAAGACGATATATCATATAAAGTGAGTATACAGTTCTTGCAAAAAAATAGCACTTGTTCTTGCAAAGAACCAAATTGATAGTTCAAAATGAAATCAAAACAAAGCTCCATGAACTTTCTAAAGCCGTTCTTTGGGTCTTAGAAGTAATGCATGTGATGAGGATAGCAATGGAAAAGAAAGCAAGAAGCCTATGAAAGGGTACATAGTTGTGGAGGTGGGGATGAAAGGATTAGGTTTCCTCTTTCATTGGACGAGCTCAACCATGCCTTGTTCAGCCCTTATTAGACTATCGGAGGCTGAGTTTGGCTTTCTTCAAAAGGCAACTAGATATATTCCTTGCAATGTAGAGTTGTTCAAGAGATTGCTTCAATTTATCGGAGTAAGCCACCCATACCAACTTCAACCTATCAAAGCATTCTTCATTATCATTGCACACGGAAGTTGGCTTTATGTCACAAGTGTCGGAGCTGAACCCGATGACAAAAAAATTATTGAGTAGATTCCTATTTCATAATGTTGTAGTCCCTAGTAGTTGGCTCACGTAATGATGGGAGAATGCTGAAAATCGCAGACGGCCGACCGCCACATTGTTTAGTATACCAAGTCTGCAGTTGGTGTTGAATGATATTGATATTTTAGAAATTAAAATTATTTAATTTTTAGGACTAGAAGTAATTTAATTAGTTACTTAATTGGTTATTTTGGTTACAACAACCTATAACACACCTACTTCACACAAATATTATGTACTTTCTATTATTATAATCAATGCATAAGATCCTTTGAGCAAGTCCTGATTCTCTTCATGGTTTTGAGCCATGATTTTTGTACTAGTGTAGAGGGTACATCCTGTATCATCATCAATGACACATATTGCAAGATGCTAAAACCCAAGACTTTGACGCGGTCCACGCTAATGTGTGATCCGAGGGAGGATCTCAATAACACCACCGCCTGCTCCCACCGGGTGATTATGAAAGAAGGTTTATGTAATTACCCTAGGAGTAGGTGACAAGAATGCCATCGTCCCAGTTACTACGTGTGTGAAGAAATTTGGTATCCATGTGATGAGAATTGCATGTGTCCCATGTGAAGCGTTTGAGGGCATACCAAGCACGTTTTCCGTAAGTGCCTATGGTGCTAAAAATACTATATTTGTAATATCAAGGCTACACGGAGTGCAAGGTGGGTGGAGGGAGGCCGCCATTGCCGCCACCGCGCCGAGGTGTGTAGAGTACCGAGAGCCGCCGTGCCTCGCAATATAGGTGCTCTCGTGGTCGATTTGCAAGGCGCCATGGCCACGCTTGCATCAGCCAGCCAACACCTATCATAGATGGATTGCAACAGTTTCCCTATGCACCCGTTTTCGGTTGGTAGATGGGCCATCCGACATTATTCCGTTTATTTTAAGCAATTGATATTCCGGGATACTCATATTGAGCTATCTAGGCATTTCCGTATTCATGTTTTCCTTGTATTTAAAAACATATTTTTGGAAATGTTTTCCTCTAGCTTAATTCATTTCTTTATGAACTTAAGGTTGGAGTATGTTCTTAAGCACCTAGTTTCTGTTTAGTGGGAGTTAGGCTCTGCTTGGCTCTTTAGGTAGCTAATTTTCATCCCTACTTCATAGTGAGTGAGAGTGGTGAAATAGTGGGTGAGAGTGCTGAAATATTTGACATATTAAGGCCCAATTCATAAGGTATCCTTTAAATTCTAGAATTAACATTATTTATTTCTTATTTTATTTTCCTTCTATTTTGGTAGATCACGTGAGGTCAAGATCCAAGGAGATATTTGTATGCTATATATGTATGTCTTGGTGGAAAAGACTATCATAAAAAGTAGTTACACTTCTAAGATAGTATGCTATACATGCATGTCTTAGTATGAAAGACTACCATAAAGAGTGATTCCTCACTTGAGATAATATGCTATATATATGTATATCATGGTAGGAAAAGACGATATATCATATAAAGTGAGTATCTGATTCTTGCAAAAAAATAGCACTTGTTCTTGCAAAGAACCAAATTGATAGTTCAAAATGAAATCAAAACAAAGCTCCATGAACTTTCTAAAGCCGTTCTTTGGGTCTTAGAAGTAATGCATGTGATGAGGATAGCAATGGAAAAGAAAGCAAGAAGCCTATGAAAGGGTACATAGTTGTGGAGGTGGGGATGAAAGGATTAGGTTTCCTCTTTCATTGGACGAGCTCAACCATGCCTTGTTCAGCCCTTATTAGACTATCGGAGGCTGAGTTTGGCTTTCTTCAAAAGGCAACGAGATATATTCCTTGCAATGTAGAGTTGTTCAAGAGATTGCTTCAATTTATCGGAGTAAGCCACCCATACCAACTTCAACCTATCAAAGCATTCTTCATTATCATTGCACACGGAAGTTGGCTTTATGTCACAAGTGTCGGAGCTGAACCCGATGACAAAAAAATTATTGAGTAGATTCCTATTTCATAATGTTGTAGTCCCTAGTAGTTGGCTCACGTAATGATGGGAGAATGCTGAAAATCGCAGACGGCCGACCGCCACATTGTTTAGTATACCAAGTCTGCAGTTGGTGTTGAATGATATTGATATTTTAGAAATTAAAATTATTTAATTTTTAGGACTAGAAGTAATTTAATTAGTTACTTAATTGGTTATTTGGTTACAACAACCTATAACACACCTACTTCACACAAATATTATGTACTTTCTATTATTATAATCAATGCATAAGATCCTTTGAGCAAGTCCTGATTCTCTTCATGGTTTTGAGCCATGATTTTTGTACTAGTGTAGAGGGTACATCCTGTATCATCAATGACACATATTGCAAGATGCTAAAACCCAAGACTTTGACGCGGTCCACGCTAATGTGTGATCCGAGGGAGGATCTCAATAACACCACCGCCTGCTCGGACTCATCTACTCCTGACCGCGAGGGCAAAGCTCAACGATTTCCTACGTGCCGCCACTCCGATCCTCATTATCCGATCAACGGAATCGCCAGAAGGCCAATCAAGATCCCGCTTCACTCCACAAGTCACCGGCGTGGTAAGAGCTTCTAGATCCTTTTCAAAGCGAGCGACCAAAGAAGCGAGATAAGCACAATGAACTTATGAACTTATGAGCTTTCCTCGTGCTTGAGTGCCTCGGTCAAAGCTTCTGACGCCAAAATGTTGCTGCTATCCAGAGATGTTGCTGCCTGTTGATGTCGTGTGTAGGGCTTGCTGTCCAAAAGGCAATCCTGTCCAGAGATGCTGCAACCATGGAATGGCATGAAGAAACGGCAGCCAAACTCAATGTGAAAAGGCGCACATGCATCTGTGTGTGGACGCGCGTGCATCCTTGAGGGCGTGCCTACATGCTTGAGAGCGTGCCTGCAAGTGTGCATCGACGCACGCTCGAACTGAAGGCGCGCCTCACACCTTGCGGCCGTGCCCTTGGTCACCAGTGTTGCCACTTCGTGAAGATGCCTATATCGAGTTCATGTCTTTTTGCACACCGCCGCACACAAAAGTTGTTGGATCGATATGCATGACGCTCGATCTATCCGGCTATGAGGCAAAACCGGATAGTCGATGAATGGTTCGGTCGGTGGCGTGTCCACGAAGGGTCGACCTTATCTAATGACATGATGTGGAATGTGGGCTTGGTAATATTGTTGGAGAAAATGGTGATAAAAAGAAAAAGGTAACATAGGCGATTTGATTTCCTTGAGTGTATTAAGGCGATTATCTTCTTTCTCTAATGTGGTTGAAAAGCATGTGCCTAACGATGTATGATCGTTTTGTGTAGCCGATATCAGAAACACACCTTGGCCTACGTGTGAGAAGGTGGTGACCGCCAAGCCTATTGGAAACAATTTGGGGTTCTACAACCCCGGCCTGCTCCCACCGGGTGATTATGAAAGAAGGTTTATGTAATTACCCTAGGAGTAGGTGACAAGAATGCCATCGTCCCAGTTGCTACGTGTGTGAAGAGGTGGTATCCATGTGATGAGAATTGCATGTGTCCCATGTGAAGCGTTTCGAGGCATACCAAGCACGTTTTCCGTAAGTGCCTATGGTGCTAAAAATACTATATTTGTAATATCAAGGCTACACGGAGTGCAAGGTGGGTGGAGGGAGGCCGCCATTGCCGCCACCGCCGAGGTGTGTAGAGTACCGAGAGCCTCCCTCGCAATATAGGTGCTCTCGTGGTCGATTTGCAAGGCGCCATGGCCACGCTTGCATCAGCCAGCCAACACCTATCATAGATGGATTGCAACAGTTTCCCTATGCACTGCTTTCGGTTGGTAGATGGGCCATCCGACATTATTCCGCTTATTTTAAGCAATTGATATTCCGGGATACTCATATTGAGCTATCTAGGCATTTCCGTATTCATGTTTTCCTTGTATTTAAAAACATATTTTTGGAAATGTTTTCCTCTAGCTTAATTCATTTCTTTATGAACTTAAGGTTGGAGTATGTTCTTAAGCACCTAGTTTCGCTTAGTGGGAGTTAGGCTCATCGTTTGGCTCTTTAGGTAGCTAATTTTCATCCCTACTTCATAGTGAGTGAGAGTGGTGAAATAGTGGGTGAGAGTGCTGAAATATTTGACATATTAAGGCCCAATTCATAAGGTATCCTTTAAATTCTAGAATTAACATTATTTATTTCTTATTTTATTTTCCTTCTATTTTGGTAGATCACGTGAGGTCAAGATCCAAGGAGATATTTGTATGCTATATATGTATGTCTTGGTGGAAAAGACTATCATAAAAAGTAGTTACACTTCTAAGATAGTATGCTATACATGCATGTCTTAGTATGAAAGACTACCATAAAGAGTGATTCCTCACTTGAGATAATATGCTATATATATGTATATCATGGTAGGAAAAGACGATATATCATATAAAGTGAGTATCTGATTCTTGCAAAAAAATAGCACTTGTTCTTGCGGCAACCAAATTGATAGTTCAAAATGAAATCAAAACAAAGCTCCATGAACTTTCTAAAGCCGTTCTGGGTCTTAGAAGTAATGCATGTGATGAGGATAGCAATGGAAAAGAAAGCAAGAAGCCTATGAAAGGGTACATAGTTGTGGAGGTGGGGATGAAAGGATTAGGTTTCCTCTTTCATTGACGAGCTCAACCATGCCTTGTTCAGCCCTTATTAGACTATACGGAGGCTGAGTTTGGCTTTCTTCAAAAGGCACACGAGATATATTCCTTGCAATGTAGAGTTGTTCAAGAGATTGCTTCAATTTATCGAGAGTAAGCCACCCATACCAACTTCAACCTATCAAAGCATTCTTCATTATCATTGCACACGGAAGTTGGCTTTATGTCACAAGTGTCGAGCTGAACCCGATGACAAAAAAATTATTGAGTAGATTCCTATTTCATAATGTTGTAGTCCCTAGTAGTTGGCTCACGTAATGATGGGAGAATGCTCGAAAATCGCAGACGCCGCATGGCCACATTGTTTAGTATACCAAGTCCGCAGATTTGGTGTTGAATGATATTGATATTTTTAGAAATTAAAATTATTTAATTTTTAGGACTAGAAGTAATTTAATTAGTTACTTAATTGGTTATTTGGTTACAACAACCTATAACACACCTACTTCACACAAATATTATGTACTTTCTATTATTATAATCAATGCATAAGATCCTTTGAGCAAGTCCTTGATTCTCTTCATGGTTTCGAGCCATGATTTTTGTACTAGTGTAGAGGGTACATCACATGTATCATCAATGACACATATTGCAAGATGCTAAAACCCAAGACTTTGACGCGGTCCACGCTAATGTGTGATCCGAGGGAGGATCTCAATAACACCACCGCCTGCCTGGACTCATCTACTCGGGATCGCGAGGCAAAGCTCAACGATTTCCTACGTGCACCGCCACTCCGATCCTCATTATCCAACGGAATCGCGTGGCGTCAATCAAGATCCCGCTTCACTCCACAAGTCACCGGCGTGGTAAGAGCTTCTAGATCCTTTTCAAAGCGGAGACGACCAAAGAAGCGAGATAAGCACAATGAACTTATGAACTGCTTTTCCTCGTGCTTGAGTGCCTGGGTCAAAGCTGACGCCAAAATGTTGCTGCTATCTAGAGATGTTGCTGCTGATGTCGTGTGTAGGGCTTCATCCAAAAGGCGAGATAAGCACAATGAACTTATGAACCGCTTTCTTGAGTGCCTCCGTGGGTCAAAGCTCTGACGCCAAAATGTTGCCGCTATCTAGAGATGTTGCTGCTGATGTCGTGTGTAGGGCTTCATCCAAAAGGCAATCCTGTCCGGAGATGCGCAACCATGGAATGGCATGAAGAAACGGCAGCCAAACTCAATGTGAAAAGGCGCATGCATCGTGTGTGGACGCGTGCATCCTTGAGGGCGTGCCTACATGCTTGAGGCGTGCTCGCAAGTGTGCATCGACGCACGCTGGAACCGGCGCGCCTCACACCTGCGGCCGTGCCCTTGGTCACCAGTGTTGCCACTTTCGTGAAGATGCCTATATCGAGTTCATGTCTTTTTGCACACCGCTGCACACAAAAGTTGTTGGATCGATATGCATGACGCTCGATTCATCGGCTATGAGGCAAACCGGATAGTCGATGAATGGTTCGGTCGGTGGCGTGTCCACGAAGGGTCGACCTTATCTAATGACATGATGTGGAATGTGTGGGCTTGGTAATATTGTTGGAGAAAATGGTGATAAAAAGAAAAAGGTAACATAGTGCATTTGATTTCCCTTGAGTGTATTAAGGCGATTATCTTCTTTCTCTAATGTGGTTGAAAAGCATGTGCCTAACGATGTATGATCGTGCTTTTGTGTAGGCGATGCTCAGTAAACACACCTTGGCCTACGTGGTGAGAAGGTGGTGACCAAGCCTATTGGAAACAATTTGGGGTTCTACAACCGGCTGCTCCCACCGGGTGATTATGAAAAGAAGGTTTATGTAATTACCCTAGGAGTAGGTGACAAGAATGCCATCGTCCCATTGCTACGTGTGTGAAGAGGTGGTATCCATGTGATGAGAATTGCATGTGTCCCATGTGAAGCGTTTGAGGGCATACCAAGCACGTTTCGTAAGTGCCTATGGTGCTAAAAATACTATATTTGTAATATCAAGGCTACACGGAGGCAAGGTGGGTGGAGGGAGGCCGCCATTGCCGCCACCGCCGAGGTGTGTAGAGTACCGAGAGCCGTGCCTCGCAATATAGGTGCTCTGGTCGATTTGCAAGGCGCCATGGCCACGCTTGCATAGCCAGCCAACACCTATCATAGATGGATTGCAACAGGTTTCCCTATGCACCCGTTTTCGGTTGGTAGATGGGCCATCCGACATTATTCCGTTTATTTTAAGCAATTGATATTCCGGGATACTCATATTGAGCTATCTAGGCATTTCCGTATTCATGTTTTCCTTGTATTTAAAACATATTTTTGGAAATGTTTTCCTCTAGCTTAATTCATTTCTTTATGAACTTAAGGTTGGAGTATGTTCTTAAGCACCTAGTTTCTGTTTAGTGGGAGTTAGGCTCATCGTTTGGCTCTTTAGGTAGCTAATTTTCATCCCTACTTCATAGTGAGTGAGAGTGGTGAAATAGTGGGTGAGAGTGCTGAAATATTTGACATATTAAGGCCCAATTCATAAGGTATCCTTTAAATTCTAGAATTAACATTATTTATTTCTTATTTTATTTTCCTTCTATTTTGGTAGATCACGTGAGGTCAAGATCCAAGGAGATATTTGTATGCTATATATGTATGTCTTGGTGGAAAAGACTATCATAAAAAGTAGTTACACTTCTAAGATAGTATGCTATACATGCATGTCTTAGTATGAAAGACTACCATAAAGAGTGATTCCTCACTTGAGATAATATGCTATATATATGTATATCATGGTAGGAAAAGACGATATATCATATAAAGTGAGTATACAGTTCTTGCAAAAAAATAGCACTTGTTCTTGCAACCAAATTGATAGTTCAAAATGAAATCAAAACAAAGCTCCATGAACTTTCTAAAGCCGCTTTGGGTCTTAGAAGTAATGCATGTGATGAGGATAGCAATGGAAAAGAAAGCAAGAAGCCTATGAAAGGGTACATAGTTGTGGAGGTGGGGATGAAAGGATTAGGTTTCCTCTTTCATTGACGAGCTCAACCATGCCTTGTTCAGCCCTTATTAGACTATCACGGAGGCTGAGTTTGGCTTTCTTCAAAAGGCAACGAGATATATTCCTTGCAATGTAGAGTTGTTCAAGAGATTGCTTCAATTTATCGAGTAAGCCACCCATACCAACTTCAACCTATCAAAGCATTCTTCATTATCATTGCACACGGAAGTTGGCTTTATGTCACAAGTGTCGGAGCTGAACCCGATGACAAAAAAATTATTGAGTAGATTCCTATTTCATAATGTTGTAGTCCCTAGTAGTTGGCTCACGTAATGATGGGAGAATGCTCGAAAATCATGAGCAGCCGGACCGCCACATTGTTTAGTATACCAAGTCTGCAGTTGGTGTTGAATGATATTGATATTTTAGAAATTAAAATTATTTAATTTTAGGACTAGAAGTAATTTAATTAGTTACTTAATTGGTTATTTGGTTACAACAACCTATAACACACCTACTTCACACAAATATTATGTACTTTCTATTATTATAATCAATGCATAAGATCCTTTGAGCAAGTCCTTGATTCTCTTCATGGTTTTGAGCCATGATTTTTGTACTAGTGTAGAGGGTACATCACATGTATCATCAATGACACATATTGCAAGATGCTAAAACCCAAGACTTTGACGCGGTCCACGCTAATGTGTGATCCGAGGAGGATCTCAATAACACCACCGCCTGCTCGACTCATCTACTCGGACCGCGAGGCAAAGCTCAACGATTTCTCGTGCCGCCACTCCGATCCTCATTATCCGATCAGCGGAATCGCGTGGCGTCAATCAAGATCCCTTCACTCCACAAGTCACTCGGCGTGGTAAGAGCTTCTAGATCCTTTTCAAAGCGGAGACGACCAAAGAAGCGAGATAAGCACAATGAACTTATGAACTTTTCCTCGTGCTTGAGTGCCTCCGTGGGTCAAAGCTCTGACGCCAAAATGTTGCTATCCGTAGATGTTGCTGCTGATGTCGTGTGTAGGCTTCATCCAAAAGGCAATCTGTCCGGAGATGCCGCAACCATGGAATGGCATGAAGAAAGCGGCAGCCAAACTCAATGTGAAAAGGCGCACATGCATCCGTGTGGACGCGTGCATCCTTGAGGCGTGCCTACATGCTTGAGCGTGCACGCAAGTGTGCATCGGCCACGCTGTTGGAACCGGCGCCTCACACCTTGCGGCCGTGCCCCTTGGTCACCAGTGTTGCCACTTTCGTGAAGATGCCTATATCGAGTTCATGTCTTTTTTTGCACCCTGCTGCACACAAAAGTTGTTGGATCGATATGCATGACGTCGATTCATCGGCTATGAGGCAAAACCGGATAGGCGATGAATGGTTCGGTCGGTGGCGTGTCCACGAAGGGTCGACCTTATCTAATGACATGATGTGGAATGTGTGGGCTTGGTAATATTGTTGGAGAAAATGGTGATAAAAAGAAAAAGGTAACATAGGCGATTTGATTTCCCTTGAGTGTATTAAGGCGATTATCTTCTTTCTCTAATGTGGTTGAAAAGCATGTGCCTAACTTTGATGTATGGTATCGTTTTGTGTAGGTGATGCTCGTAAACACACCTTGGCCTACGTGTGAGAAGGTGGTGGCCAAGCCTATTGGAAACAATTTGGGGTTCTACAACCGGCCTGCTCCCACCGGTGATTATGAAAGAAGGTTTATGTAATTACCCTAGGAGTAGGTGACAAGAATGCCATCGTCCCAGTTGCTACGTGTGTGAAGAGTGGTATCCATGTGATGAGAATTGCATGTGTCCCATGTGAAGCGTTTGAGGCATACCAAGCACGTTTTCCGTAAGTGCCTATGGTGCTAAAAATACTATATTTGTAATATCAAGGCTACACGGAGTGCGGGCAAGGTGGGTGGAGGAGGCCGCCATTGCCGCCACCGCCGAGGTGTGTAGAGTATGAGGCGTGCCTCCACTGCAATATAGGTGCTCGTGGTCGATTTGCAAGGCGCCATGGCCACGCTTGCATCAGCCAACACCTATCATAGATGGATTGCAGGTTTCCCTATGCACCGTTTTGGTTGGTAGATGGGCCATCCGACATTATTCCGTTTATTTTAAGCAATTGATATTCAGGATACTCATATTGAGCTATCTAGGCATTTCCGTATTCATGTTTTCCTTGTATTTAAAAACATATTTTTGGAAATGTTTTCCTCTAGCTTAATTCATTTCTTTATGTCACAAGTGTCGAGCTGAACCCGATGACAAAAAAATTATTGAGTAGATTCCTATTTCATAATGTTGTAGTCCCTAGTAGTTGGCTCACGTAATGATGGGAGAATGCTGAAAATCGCAGACGGCCGGACCGCCACATTGTTTAGTATACCAAGTCTGATTTGGTGTTGAATGATATTGATATTTTAGAAATTAAAATTATTTAATTTTAGGACTAGAAGTAATTTAATTAGTTACTTAATTGGTTATTTGGTTACAACAACCTATAACACACCTACTTCACACAAATATTATGTACTTTCTATTATTATAATCAATGCATAAGATCCTTTGAGCAAGTCCTTGATTCTCTTCATGGTTTTGAGCCATGATTTTTGTACTAGTGTAGAGGTACATCCGTATCATCAATGACACATATTGCAAGATGCTAAAACCCAAGACTTTGACGCGTCCACGCTAATGTGTGATCCGAGGAGGATCTCAATAACACCACCGCCTGCTCGACTCATCTACCGGACCGCGAGGGCAAAGCTCAACGATTTCTCGTGCCGCCACTCCGATCCTCATTATCCGATCCAACGGAATCGCGTGGCGTCAATCAAGATCTGCTTCACTCCACAAGTCACTCGGCGTGGTAAGAGCTTCTAGATCCTTTTCAAAACCAGACGACCAAAGAAGCGAGATAAGCACAATGAACTTATGAACCGCTCGTGCTTGAGTGCCTCCGTGGGTCAAAGCTCTGACGCCAAAATGTTGCTGCTATCCGAGATGTTGCCGTTGATGTCGTGTGTAGGGCTTGCATCCAAAAGGCAATCTGCCCGAGATGCCGCAACCATGGAATGGCATGAAGAAACGCAGCCAAACTCAATGTGAAAAGGCGCACATGCATCTCGTGTGTGGACGCTGCATCCTTGAGGGCGTGCCTACATGCTTGAGGCGCTCGCAGTGTGCATCGACGCACGCTGTTGGAACCGGCGCGCCTCACACCTTGCGGCCGTGCCCCTTGGTCACCAGTGTTGCCACTTTCGTGAAGATGCCTATATCGAGTTCATGTCTTTTTTGCACACCGCCGCACACAAAAGTTGTTGGATCGATATGCATGACGCTCGATTCATCGGCTATGAGGCAAAGCGGATAGGCGATGAATGGTTCGGTCGGTGGCGTGTCCACGAAGGGTCTGACCTTATCTAATGACATGGTGTGGAATGTGTGGGCTTGGTAATATTGTTGGAGAAAATGGTGATAAAAAGAAAAAGGTAACATAGGCAGATTTGATTTCCCTTGACTGTATTAAGGCGATTATCTTCTTTCTCTAATGTGGTTGAAAAGCATGTGCCTAACCTGATGTATGACTGTCGTTTTGTGTAGCTGATGCTACTGTAAACACACCTTGGCCTACGTGTGAGAAGGTGGTGACTGCCAAGCCTATTGGAAGCAATTTGGGGTTCTACAACCCTGGCCTGCTCCCACTGGGTGATTATGAAAAGAAGGTTTATGTAATTACCCTAGGAGTAGGTGACAAGAATGCCATCGTCCCATTGCTACGTGTGTGAAGAGGTATCCATGTGATGAGAATTGCATGTGTCCCATGTGAAGCGTTTCGAGGGCATACCAAGCACGTTTTCCGTAAGTGCCTATGGTGCTAAAAATACTATATTTGTAATATCAAGGCTACACGGAGGCAAGGTGGGTGGAGGGAGGCCGCCATTGCCGCCACCGCCGAGGTGTGTAGAGTACCGAGAGCCCACTCGCAATATAGGTGCTCTCGTGGTCGATTTGCAAGGCGCCATGGCCACGCTTGCATCACCAGCCAACACCTATCATAGATGGATTGCAGGTTTCCCTATGCACCGTTTTCGGTTGGTAGATGGGCCATCCGACATTATTCCGTTTATTTTAAGCAATTGATATTCAGGATACTCATATTGAGCTATCTAGGCATTTCCGTATTCATGTTTTCCTTGTATTTAAAAACATATTTTTGGAAATGTTTTCCTCTAGCTTAATTCATTTCTTTATGAACTTAAGGTTGGAGTATGTTCTTAAGCACCTAGTTTCTGTTAGTGGGAGTTAGGCTCTGTGGTTTGGCTCTTTAGGTAGCTAATTTTCATCCCTACTTCATAGTGAGTGAGAGTGGTGAAATAGTGGGTGAGAGTGCTGAAATATTTGACATATTAAGGCCCAATTCATAAGGTATCCTTTAAATTCTAGAATTAACATTATTTATTTCTTATTTTATTTTCCTTCTATTTTGGTAGATCACGTGAGGTCAAGATCCAAGGAGATATTTGTATGCTATATATGTATGTCTTGGTGGAAAAGACTATCATAAAAAGTAGTTACACTTCTAAGATAGTATGCTATACATGCATGTCTTAGTATGAAAGACTACCATAAAGAGTGATTCCTCACTTGAGATAATATGCTATATATATGTATATCATGGTAGGAAAAGACGATATATCATATAAAGTGAGTATACAGTTCTTGCAAAAAATAGCACTTGTTCTTGCAAAGAACCAAATTGATAGTTCAAAATGAAATCAAAACAAAGCTCCATGAACTTTCTAAAGCCGTTCTGGGTCTTAGAAGTAATGCATGTGATGAGGATAGCAATGGAAAAGAAAGCAAGAAGCCTATGAAAGGGTACATAGTTGTGGAGGTGGGGATGAAAGGATTAGGTTTCCTATGCACCGTTTTGGTTGGTAGATGGGCCATCCGACATTATTCCGTTTATTTTAAGCAATTGATATTCCGGGATACTCATATTGAGCTATCTAGGCATTTCCGTATTCATGTTTTCCTTGTATTTAAAAACATATTTTTGGAAATGTTTTCCTCTAGCTTAATTCATTTCTTTATGAACTTAAGGTTGGAGTATGTTCTTAAGCACCTAGTTTCTGTTAGTGGGAGTTAGGCTCTGTCGTTTGGCTCTTTAGGTAGCTAATTTTCATCCCTACTTCATAGTGAGTGAGAGTGGTGAAATAGTGGGTGAGAGTGCTGAAATATTTGACATATTAAGGCCCAATTCATAAGGTATCCTTTAAATTCTAGAATTAACATTATTTATTTCTTATTTTATTTTCCTTCTATTTTGGTAGATCACGTGAGGTCAAGATCCAAGGAGATATTTGTATGCTATATATGTATGTCTTGGTGGAAAAGACTATCATAAAAAGTAGTTACACTTCTAAGATAGTATGCTATACATGCATGTCTTAGTATGAAAGACTACCATAAAGAGTGATTCCTCACTTGAGATAATATGCTATATATATGTATATCATGGTAGGAAAAGACGATATATCATATAAAGTGAGTATACAGTTCTTGCAAAAAATAGCACTTGTTCTTGCAAAGAACCAAATTGATAGTTCAAAATGAAATCAAAACAAAGCTCCATGAACTTTCTAAAGCCGTTCTGGGTCTTAGAAGTAATGCATGTGATGAGGATAGCAATGGAAAAGAAAGCAAGAAGCCTATGAAAGGGTACATAGTTGTGGAGGTGGGGATGAAAGGATTAGGTTTCCTATGCACCGTTTTGGTTGGTAGATGGGCCATCCGACATTATTCCGTTTATTTTAAGCAATTGATATTCCGGGATACTCATATTGAGCTATCTAGGCATTTCCGTATTCATGTTTTCCTTGTATTTAAAAACATATTTTTGGAAATGTTTTCCTCTAGCTTAATTCATTTCTTTATGAACTTAAGGTTGGAGTATGTTCTTAAGCACCTAGTTTCTGTTAGTGGGAGTTAGGCTCTGTCGTTTGGCTCTTTAGGTAGCTAATTTTCATCCCTACTTCATAGTGAGTGAGAGTGGTGAAATAGTGGGTGAGAGTGCTGAAATATTTGACATATTAAGGCCCAATTCATAAGGTATCCTTTAAATTCTAGAATTAACATTATTTATTTCTTATTTTATTTTCCTTCTATTTTGGTAGATCACGTGAGGTCAAGATCCAAGGAGATATTTGTATGCTATATATGTATGTCTTGGTGGAAAAGACTATCATAAAAAGTAGTTACACTTCTAAGATAGTATGCTATACATGCATGTCTTAGTATGAAAGACTACCATAAAGAGTGATTCCTCACTTGAGATAATATGCTATATATATGTATATCATGGTAGGAAAAGACGATATATCATATAAAGTGAGTATACAGTTCTTGCAAAAAATAGCACTTGTTCTTGCAAAGAACCAAATTGATAGTTCAAAATGAAATCAAAACAAAGCTCCATGAACTTTCTAAAGCCGTTCTGGGTCTTAGAAGTAATGCATGTGATGAGGATAGCAATGGAAAAGAAAGCAAGAAGCCTATGAAAGGGTACATAGTTGTGGAGGTGGGGATGAAAGGATTAGGTTTCCTCTTTCATTGGGCGAGCTCAACCATGCCTTGTTCAGGCCCTTATTAGACTATACGGAGGCTGAGTTTGGCTTTCTTCAAAAGGCAACGAGATATATTCCTTGCAATGTAGAGTTGTTCAAGAGATTGCTTCAATTTATCGAGTAAGCCACCCATACCAACTTCAACCTATCAAAGCATTCTTCATTATCATTGCACACGGAAGTTGGCTTTATGTCACAAGTGTCGGAGCTGAACCCGATGACAAAAAATTATTGAGTAGATTCCTATTTCATAATGTTGTAGTCCCTAGTAGTTGGCTCACGTAATGATGGGAGAATGCTCGAAAATCGCACGGCCAGACCGCCACATTGTTTAGTATACCAAGTCTGCAGATTTGGTGTTGAATGATATTGATATTTTAGAAATTAAAATTATTTAATTTTTAGGACTAGAAGTAATTTAATTAGTTACTTAATTGGTTATTTTGGTTACAACAACCTATAACACACCTACTTCACACAAATATTATGTACTTTCTATTATTATAATCAATGCATAAGATCCTTTGAGCAAGTCCTTGATTCTCTTCATGGTTTGAGCCATGATTTTTGTACTAGTGTAGAGGGTACATCCTGTATCATCAATGACACATATTGCAAGATGCTAAAACCCAAGACTTTGACGCGTCCACGCTAATGTGTGATCGAGGAGGATCTCAATAACACCACCGCCTGCCTGGACTCATCTACTCGGACCGTCGCGAGGGCAAGCTCAACGATTTCCCTCGTGCCGCCACTCCGATCCTCATTATCCGATCAACGGAATCGCGTGAAGGCCAATCAAGATCCCGCTTCACTCCACAAGTCACTCGGCGTGGTAAGAGCTTCTAGATCCTTTTCAAAGCGGAGGCGACCAAAGAAGCGAGATAAGCACAATGAACTTATGAACTGCTTTTCCTCGTGCTTGAGTGCCTCCGTGGGTCAAAGCTTCTGACGCCAAAATGTTGCTGCTATCCGGAGATGTTGCTGCTGTTGATGTCGTGTAGGGCTTTGTCCAAAAGGCAATCTGTCCGAGATGTCGCAACCATGGAATGGCATGAAGAAACGGCAGCCAAACTCAATGTGAAAAGGCGCACATGCATGTGTGGACGCGTGCATCCTTGAGGCGTGCCTACATGCTTGAGAGCGTGCTGCAAGTGTGCATCGACGCACGCTGTTGGAACCGGCGCGCCTCACACCTGCGTGCCCCTTGGTCACCGGTGTTGCCACTTTCGTGAAGATGCCTATATCGAGTTCATGTCTTTTTGCACACCGCACACAAAGTTGTTGGATCGATATGCATGACGTTCGATTCATCCGGCTATGAGGCAAAACGGATAGGCGATGAATGGTTCAGTCGGTGGCGTGTCCACGAAGGGTCCGACCTTATCTAATGACATGATGTGGAATGTGTGGGCTTGGTAATATTGTTGGAGAAAATGGTGATAAAAAGAAAAAGGTAACATAGGCGATTTGATTTCCCTTGAGTGTATTAAGGCGATTATCTTCTTTCTCTAATGTGGTTGAAAAGCATGTGCCTAACTTTGATGTATGATCTGCTGCTTTGTGTAGTGATGCTCTGTAAACACACCTTGGCCTACGTGTGAGAAGGTGGTGGTGCCAAGCCTATTGGAAACAATTTGGGGTTCTACAACCCCGCCTGCTCCCACCGGTGATTATGAAAAGAAGGTTTATGTAATTACCCTAGGAGTAGGTGACAAGAATGCCATCGTCCCATTGCTACGTGTGTGAAGAGGTGGTATCCATGTGATGAGAATTGCATGTGTCCCATGTGAAGCGTTCGAGGGCATACCAAGCACGTTTTCCGTAAGTGCCTATGGTGCTAAAAATACTATATTTGTAATATCAAGGCTACACGGAGTGCGGGCAAGGTGGGTGGAGGAGGCCGCCATTGCCGCCACCGCCGAGGTGTGTAGAGTACCGAGCCGCGTGCCTCCTCGCAATATAGGTGCTCTCGTGGTCGATTTGCAAGGCGCCATGGCCACGCTTGCATCAGCCAGCCAACACCTATCATAGATGGATTGCAACAGTTTCCCTATGCACCGTTTTCGGTTGGTAGATGGGCCATCCGACATTATTCCGCTTATTTTAAGCAATTGATATTCCAGATACTCATATTGAGCTATCTAGGCATTTCCGTATTCATGTTTTCCTTGTATTTAAAAACATATTTTTGGAAATGTTTTCCTCTAGCTTAATTCATTTCTTTATGAACTTAAGGTTGGAGTATGTTCTTAAGCACCTAGTTTCTGCTTAGTGGGAGTTAGGCTCTGCTTTGGCTCTTTAGGTAGCTAATTTTCATCCCTACTTCATAGTGAGTGAGAGTGGTGAAATAGTGGGTGAGAGTGCTGAAATATTTGACATATTAAGGCCCAATTCATAAGGTATCCTTTAAATTCTAGAATTAACATTATTTATTTCTTATTTTATTTTCCTTCTATTTTGGTAGATCACGTGAGGTCAAGATCCAAGGAGATATTTGTATGCTATATATGTATGTCTTGGTGGAAAAGACTATCATAAAAAGTAGTTACACTTCTAAGATAGTATGCTATACATGCATGTCTTAGTATGAAAGACTACCATAAAGAGTGATTCCTCACTTGAGATAATATGCTATATATATGTATATCATGGTAGGAAAGGCGATATATCATATAAAGTGAGTATCTGATTCTTGCAAAAAAATAGCACTTGTTCTTGCAAAGAACCAAATTGATAGTTCAAAATGAAATCAAAACAAAGCTCCATGAACTTTCTAAAGCCGTTCTTTGGGTCTTAGAAGTAATGCATGTGATGAGGATAGCAATGGAAAAGAAAGCAAGAAGCCTATGAAAGGGTACATAGTTGTGGAGGTGGGGATGAAAGGATTAGGTTTCCTCTTTCATTGACGAGCTCAACCATGCCTTGTTCAGCCCTTATTAGACTATACGGAGGCTGAGTTTGGCTTTCTTCAAAAGGCACGAGATATATTCCTTGCAATGTAGAGTTGTTCAAGAGATTGCTTCAATTTATCGAGTAAGCCACCCATACCAACTTCAACCTATCAAAGCATTCTTCATTATCATTGCACACGGAAGTTGGCTTTATGTCACAAGTGTCGGAGCTGAACCCGATGACAAAAAAATTATTGAGTAGATTCCTATTTCATAATGTTGTAGTCCCTAGTAGTTGGCTCACGTAATGATGGGAGAATGCTCGAAAATCGCAGACGGCCGGACCGCCACATTGTTTAGTATACCAAGTCTGCAGATTTGGTGTTGAATGATATTGATATTTTTAGAAATTAAAATTATTTAATTTTTAGGACTAGAAGTAATTTAATTAGTTACTTAATTGGTTATTTTGGTTACAACAACCTATAACACACCTACTTCACACAAATATTATGTACTTTCTATTATTATAATCAATGCATAAGATCCTTTGAGCAAGTCCTTGATTCTCTTCATGGTTTCGTGAGCCATGATTTTTGTACTAGTGTAGAGGGTACATCCTGTATCATCAATGACACATATTGCAAGATGCTAAAACCCAAGACTTTGACGCGTCCACGCTAATGTGTGATCCGAGGAGGATCTCAATAACACCACCGCCTGCTTGGACTCATCTACTCGGACCGCGAGGGCAAAGCTCAACGATTTCTACGCACCGCCACTCCGATCCTCATTATCCGATCAACGGAATCGCGTGGCGTCAATCAAGATCCCGCTTCACTCCACAAGTCACTCGGCGTGGTAAGAGCTTCTAGATCCTTTTCAAAGCGGAGGCGACCAAAGAAGCGAGATAAGCACAATGAACTTATGAACCGCTTTTCCTCGTGCTTGAGTGCCTCCGTGGGTCAAAGCTACAGACGCCAAAATGTTGCTGCTATCCGTAGATGTTGCGCTGTTGATGTCGTGTGTAGGGCTTGGTCCAAAAGGCAATCCGCCCGAGATGCCGCAACCATGGAATGGCATGAAGAAATGGCAGCCAAACTCAATGTGAAAAGGCGCACATGCATCTGTGTGTGGACGCGCGTGCATCCTTGAGGGCGTGCCTACATGCTTGAGAGCGTGCCTGCAAGTGTGCATCGACGCACGCCTGTTGGAACTGAAGGCGCGCCTCACACCTTGCGGCCGTGCCCCTTGGTCACCAGTGTTGCCACTTTCGTGAAGATGCCTATATCGAGTTCATGTCTTTTTTTGCACACTGCTGCACACAAAAGTTGCTGGATCGATATGCATGACGTTCGATTCATCTGGTTATGAGGCAAACCGGATAGCGATGAATGGTTCGGTCGGTGGCGTGTCCACGAAGGGTCGACCTTATCTAATGACATGATGTGGAATGTGTGGGCTTGGTAATATTGTTGGAGAAAATGGTGATAAAAAGAAAAAGGTAACATAGGCGATTTGATTTCCCTTGAGTGTATTAAGGCGATTATCTTCTTTCTCTAATGTGGTTGAAAAGCATGTGCCTAACTCGATGTATGATCGTTTTGTGTAGCTGATACTCGTAAACACACCTTGGCCTACGTGTGAGAAGGTGGTGAGCCAAGCCTATTGGAAACAATTTGGGGTTCTACAACCGCTGCTCCCACCGGGTGATTATGAAAGAAGGTTTATGTAATTACCCTAGGAGTAGGTGACAAGAATGCCATCGTCCCATTGCTACGTGTGTGAAGAGGCTGGTATCCATGTGATGAGAATTGCATGTGTCCCATGTGAAGCGTTCGAGGCATACCAAGCACGTTTTCCGTAAGTGCCTATGGTGCTAAAAATACTATATTTGTAATATCAAGGCTACACGGAGTGCAAGGTGGGTGGAGGGAGGCCGCCATTGCCGCCACCGCCGAGGTGTGTGTAGAGTACCGAGAGCCGGTGCCTCGCAATATAGGTGCCTCGTGGTCGATTTGCAAGGCGCCATGGCCACGCTTGCATCAGCCAGCCAACACCTATCATAGATGGATTGCAACAGTTTCCTATGCACCCGTTTCGGTTGGTAGATGGGCCATCCGACATTATTCCGCTTATTTTAAGCAATTGATATTCCGGATACTCATATTGAGCTATCTAGGCATTTCCGTATTCATGTTTTCCTTGTATTTAAAACATATTTTTGGAAATGTTTTCCTCTAGCTTAATTCATTTCTTTATGAACTTAAGGTTGGAGTATGTTCTTAAGCACCTAGTTTCTGCTTAGTGGGAGTTAGGCTCTCGTTTGGCTCTTTAGGTAGCTAATTTTCATCCCTACTTCATAGTGAGTGAGAGTGGTGAAATAGTGGGTGAGAGTGCTGAAATATTTGACATATTAAGGCCCAATTCATAAGGTATCCTTTAAATTCTAGAATTAACATTATTTTATTTCTTATTTTATTTTCCTTCTATTTTGGTAGATCACGTGAGGTCAAGATCCAAGGAGATATTTGTATGCTATATATGTATGTCTTGGTGGAAAAGACTATCATAAAAAGTAGTTACACTTCTAAGATAGTATGCTATACATGCATGTCTTAGTATGAAAGACTACCATAAAGAGTGATTCCTCACTTGAGATAATATGCTATATATATGTATATCATGGTAGGAAAAGACGATATATCATATAAAGTGAGTATCTGAGTTCTTGCAAAAAATAGCACTTGTTCTTGGCAAAGAACCAAATTGATAGTTCAAAATGAAATCAAAACAAAGCTCCATGAACTTTCTAAAGCCGTTCTTTGGGTCTTAGAAGTAATGCATGTGATGAGGATAGCAATGGAAAAGAAAGCAAGAAGCCTATGAAAGGGTACATAGTTGTGGAGGTGGGGATGAAAGGATTAGGTTTCCTCTTTCATTGACGAGCTCAACCATGCCTTGTTCAGGCCCTTATTAGACTATACGGAGGTGAGTTTGGCTTTCTTCAAAAGGCAACGAGATATATTCCTTGCAATGTAGAGTTGTTCAAGAGATTGCTTCAATTTATCGTGAGTAAGCCACCCATACCAACTTCAACCTATCAAAGCATTCTTCATTATCATTGCACACGGAAGTTGGCTTTATGTCACAAGTGTCGGAGCTGAACCCGATGACAAAAAAATTATTGAGTAGATTCCTATTTCATAATGTTGTAGTCCCTAGTAGTTGGCTCACGAATGATGGGAGAATGCTCTGAAAATCGCAGACGGACCGCCACATTGTTTAGTATACCAAGTCTGCAGATTTGGTGTTGAATGATATTGATATTTTAGAAATTAAAATTATTTAATTTTTAGGACTAGAAGTAATTTAATTAGTTACTTAATTGGTTATTTGGTTACAACAACCTATAACACACCTACTTCACACAAATATTATGTACTTTCTATTATTATAATCAATGCATAAGATCCTTTGAGCAAGTCCTTGATTCTCTTCATGGTTTCGAGCCATGATTTTTGTACTAGTGTAGAGTACATCCATGTATCATCAATGACACATATTGCAAGATGCTAAAACCCAAGACTTTGACGCGGTCCACGCTAATGTGTGATCCGAGGAGGATCTCAATAACACCACCGCCTGCCTGGACTCATCTACTCGTCGCGAGGCAAAGCTCAACGATTTCCTCGTGCCTTTGCCACTCCGATCCTCATTATCCGATCAGCGGAATCGCGTGGCGTCAATCAAGATCTGCTTCACTCCACAAGTCACTCGGCGTGGTAAGAGCTTCTAGATCCTTTTCAAAGCGGACGACCAAAGCGAGATAAGCACAATGAACTTATGAACTGCTTTCCTCGTGCTTGAGTGCCTCGGTCAAAGCTCTGACGCCAAAATGTTGCTGCTATCCGGAGATGTTGCTTTGTTGATGTCGTGTGTAGGGCTTAGTCCAAAAGGCAATCGCCCGAGATGTCGCAACCATGGAATGGCATGAAAAGCAGCCAAACTCAATGTGAAAAGGCGCACATGCATCGTGTGGACGCGTGCATCCTTGAGGGCGTGCCTACATGCAGAGCGTGCTCGCAAGTGTGCATCGACGCACGCTGGAACCGGCGCCTCACACCTGCGGCCGTGCCCCTTGGTCACCGATGTTGCCACTTTCGTGAAGATGCCTATATCGAGTTCATGTCTTTTTTGCACACCGCACACAAAAGTTGTTGGATCGATATGCATGACGTTCGATTCATCGGCTATGAGGCAAAACCGGATAGGCGATGAATGGTTCGGTCGGTGGCGTGTCCACGAAGGGTCCGACCTTATCTAATGACATGATGTGGAATGTGTGGCTTGGTAATATTGTTGGAGAAAATGGTGATAAAAAGAAAAAGGTAACATAGGCGATTTGATTTCCCTTGAGTGTATTAAGGCGATTATCTTCTTTCTCTAATGTGGTTGAAAAGCATGTGCCTAACGATGTATGATCGTTTTGTGTAGGCGATGCATCAGAACACACCTTGGCCTACGTGTGAGAAGGTGGTGACCGCCAGGGCAAAGCTCAACGATTTCCTCGTGCCGCCACCGCCACTCCGATCCTCATTATCCGATCAGCGGAATCGCGTGGCGTCAATCAAGATCCCGCTTCACTCCACAAGTCACTCGGCGTGGTAAGAGCTTCTAGATCCTTTTCAAAGCGAGACGACCAAAGAAGCGAGATAAGCACAATGAACTTATGAACTTTCCTCGTGCTTGAGTGCCTCCGTGGGTCAAAGCTACGACGCCAAAATGTTGCTGCTATCCGGAGATGTTCTGCTGATGTCGTGTGTAGGGCTCCCAAAAGGCAATCTGTAGATGTCGCAACCATGGAATGGCATGAAGAAAGCAGCCAAACTCAATGTGAAAAGGCGCACATGCATCGTGTGTGGACGCGTGCATCCTTGAGGCGTTCCTACATGCTTGAGGCGTGCTGCAAGTGTGCATCGACGCACGCTGTTGGAACCGGCGCGCCTCACACCTGCGGCCGTGCCCCTTGGTCACCGATGTTGCCACTTTCGTGAAGATGCCTATATCGAGTTCATGTCTTTTTTGCACACCGCACACAAAAGTTGTTGGATCGATATGCATGACGTTCGATTCATCCGCTATGAGGCAAAACCGGATAGGCGATGAATGGTTCGGTCGTGGCGTGTCCACGAAGGGTCCGACCTTATCTAATGACATGATGTGGAATGTGTGGGCTTGGTAATATTGTTGGAGAAAATGGTGATAAAAAGAAAAAGGTAACATAGGCTGATTTGATTTCCTTGAGTGTATTAAGGCGATTATCTTCTTTCTCTAATGTGGTTGAAAAGCATGTGCCTAACTGATGTATGATCGTTGCTTTGTGTATATGCTCAGTAACACACCTTGGCCTACGTGTGAGAAGGTGGTGACTGCCAAGCCTATTGGAAACAATTTGGGGTTCTACAACCCTGGCCTGCTCCCACCGGGTGATTATGAAAAGAACGTTTATGTGATTTCCCTAGGAGTAGGTGACAAGAATGCCATCGTCCCAGATTGCTACGTGTGTGAAGAGGCTGGTATCCATGTGATGAGAATTGCATGTGTCCCATGTGAAGCGTTTCGAGGCATACCAAGCACGTTTTCCGTAAGTGCCTATGGTGCTAAAAATACTATATTTGTAATATCAAGGCTACACGGAGTGCAAGGTGGGTGGAGGGAGGCCGCCATTGCCGCCACCGCGCCGAGGTGTGTAGAGTACCGAGAGCATGGCCTCCTCGCAATATAGGTGCTCTCGTGGTCGATTTGCAAGGCGCCATGGCCACGCTTGCATCACCAGCCAACACCTATCATAGATGGATTGCAGGTTTCCCTATGCTTTGGTAGATGGGCCATCCGACATTATTCGCTTATTTTAAGCAATTGATATTCCAGGATACTCATATTGAGCTATCTAGGCATTTCCGTATTCATGTTTTCCTTGTATTTAAAAACATATTTTTGGAAATGTTTTCCTCTAGCTTAATTCATTTCTTTATGAACTTAAGGTTGGAGTATGTTCTTAAGCACCTAGTTTCTGCTTAGTGGGAGTTAGGCTCTGCGTTTGGCTCTTTAGGTAGCTAATTTTCATCCCTACTTCATAGTGAGTGAGAGTGGTGAAATAGTGGGTGAGAGTGCTGAAATATTTGACATATTAAGGCCCAATTCATAAGGTATCCTTTAAATTCTAGAATTAACATTATTTATTTCTTATTTTATTTTCCTTCTATTTTTGGTAGATCACGTGAGGTCAAGATCCAAGGAGATATTTGTATGCTATATATGTATGTCTTGGTGGAAAAGACTATCATAAAAAGTAGTTACACTTCTAAGATAGTATGCTATACATGCATGTCTTAGTATGAAAGACTACCATAAAGAGTGATTCCTCACTTGAGATAATATGCTATATATATGTATATCATGGTAGGAAAAGACGATATATCATATAAAGTGAGTATCTGTTCTTGCAAAAAAATACTATATTTGTAATATCAAGGCTACGGAGTGGGGTGCAAGGTGGGTGGAGGGAGGCCGCCATTGCCGCCACCGCCGAGGTGTGTAGAGTACCGAGCCGTGCCTCCTCGCAATATAGGTGCTCTCGTGGTCGATTTGCAAGGCGCCATGGCCACGCTTGCATCACCAGCCAACACCTATCATAGATGGATTGCAGGTTTCCCTATGCACCCGTTTTCGGTTGGTAGATGGGCCATCCGACATTATTCGCTTATTTTAAGCAATTGATATTCCAGGATACTCATATTGAGCTATCTAGGCATTTCCGTATTCATGTTTTCCTTGTATTTAAAAACATATTTTTGGAAATGTTTTCCTCTAGCTTAATTCATTTCTTTATGAACTTAAGGTTGGAGTATGTTCTTAAGCACCTAGTTTCTGCTTAGTGGGAGTTAGGCTCTGCGTTTGGCTCTTTAGGTAGCTAATTTTCATCCCTACTTCATAGTGAGTGAGAGTGGTGAAATAGTGGGTGAGAGTGCTGAAATATTTGACATATTAAGGCCCAATTCATAAGGTATCCTTTAAATTCTAGAATTAACATTATTTATTTCTTATTTTATTTTCCTTCTATTTTGGTAGATCACGTGAGGTCAAGATCCAAGGAGATATTTGTATGCTATATATGTATGTCTTGGTGGAAAAGACTATCATAAAAAGTAGTTACACTTCTAAGATAGTATGCTATACATGCATGTCTTAGTATGAAAGACTACCATAAAGAGTGATTCCTCACTTGAGATAATATGCTATATATATGTATATCATGGTAGGAAAAGACGATATATCATATAAAGTGAGTATACAGTTCTTGCAAAAAAATAGCACTTGTTCTTGCAAAGAACCAAATTGATAGTTCAAAATGAAATCAAAACAAAGCTCCATGAACTTTCTAAAGCCGTTCTGGGTCTTAGAAGTAATGCATGTGATGAGGATAGCAATGGAAAAGAAAGCAAGAAGCCTATGAAAGGGTACATAGTTGTGGAGGTGGGGGATGAAAGGATTAGGTTTCCTCTTTCAATGGACGAGCTCAACCATGCCTTGTTCAGCCCTTATTAGACTATACTGGAGGCTGAGTTTGGCTTTCTTCAAAAGGCAACGAGATATATTCCTTGCAATGTAGAGTTGTTCAAGAGATTGCTTCAATTTATCGAGTAAGCCACCCATACCAACTTCAACCTATCAAAGCATTCTTCATTATCATTGCACACGGAAGTTGGCTTTATGTCACAAGTGTCGGAGCTGAACCCGATGACAAAAAAATTATTGAGTAGATTCCTATTTCATAATGTTGTAGTCCCTAGTAGTTGGCTCACGTAATGATGGGAGAATGCTCGAAAATCGCAGACGGACCGCCACATTGTTTAGTATACCAAGTCTGCAGATTTGGTGTTGAATGATATTGATATTTTAGAAATTAAAATTATTTAATTTTTAGGACTAGAAGTAATTTAATTAGTTACTTAATTGGTTATTTGGTTACAACAACCTATAACACACCTACTTCACACAAATATTATGTACTTTCTATTATTATAATCAATGCATAAGATCCTTTGAGCAAGTCCTTGATTCTCTTCATGGTTTCGAGCCATGATTTTTGTACTAGTGTAGAGGGTACATCCATGTATCATCAATGACACATATTGCAAGATGCTAAAACCCAAGACTTTGACGCGGTCCACGCTAATGTGTGATCCGAGGAGGATCTCAATAACACCACCGCCTGCTCGGACTCATCTACTCGGATCGCGAGGCAAAGCTCAACGATTTCCTACGCACCGCCACTCCGATCCTCATTATCCAGTCAACGGAATCGCGTAGAGTCAATCAAGATCCTGCTTCACTCCACAAGTCACTCGGCGTGGTAAGAGCTTCTAGATCCTTTTCAAAACGGAGACGACCAAAGAAGCGAGATAAGCACAATGAACTTATGAACTGCTTTTCCTCGTGCTTGAGTGCCTCCGTGGGTCAAGGCACAGACGCCAAAATGTTGCTGCTATCTAGAGATGTTGCTGCCTGTTGATGTCGTGTGTAGGGCTTGCTGTCCAAAAGGCAATCCTGTCCAGAGATGCTGCAACCATGGAATGGCATGAAGAAACGGCAGCCAAACTCAATGTGAAAAGGCGCACATGCATCCGTGTGTGGACGTGCATCCTTGAGGCGTGCCTACATGCTTGAGAGCGTGCTCGCAAGTGTGCATCGACGCACGCTGGAAGGCGCGCCTCACACCTGCGGCCGTGCCCTTGGTCACCAGTGTTGCCACTTTCGTGAAGATGCCTATATCGAGTTCATGTCTTTTTTGCTGCACACAAAAGTTGTTGGATCGATATGCATGACGCTCGATTCATCCGGCTATGAGGCAAAACCGGATAGTCGATGAATGGTTCAGTCGTGGCGTGTCCACGAAGGGTCCGACCTTATCTAATGACATGATGTGGAATGTGTGGGCTTGGTAATATTGTTGGAGAAAATGGTGATAAAAAGAAAAAGGTAACATAGGCGATTTGATTTCCCTTGAGTGTATTAAGGCGATTATCTTCTTTCTCTAATGTGGTTGAAAAGCATGTGCCTAACTCGATGTATCGTTTTGTGTAGCCGATACTCGTAAACACACCTTGGCCTACGTGTGAGAAGGTGGTGACCGCCAAGCCTATTGGAAACAATTTGGGGTTCTACAACCGGCCCGCTCCCACCGGGTGATTATGAAAAGAAGGTTTATGTAATTACCCTAGGAGTAGGTGACAAGAATGCCATCGTCCCATTGCTACGTGTGTGAAGAGGTGGTATCCATGTGATGAGAATTGCATGTGTCCCATGTGAAGCGTTTCGAGGGCATACCAAGCACGTTTTCCGTAAGTGCCTATGGTGCTAAAAATACTATATTTGTAATATCAAGGCTACAGAGTGTGCAAGGTGGGTGGAGGAGGCCGCCATTGCCGCCACCGCGCCGAGGTGTGTAGAGCACGAGAGCCGCCGCTCCTCGCAATATAGGTGCTCGTGGTCGATTTGCAAGGCGCCATGGCCACGCTTGCATCAGCCAGCCAACACCTATCATAGATGGATTGCAACAGTTTCCCTATGCACCGTTTCGGTTGGTAGATGGGCCATCCGACATTATTCCGTTTATTTTAAGCAATTGATATTCCGGGATACTCATATTGAGCTATCTAGGCATTTCCGTATTCATGTTTTCCTTGTATTTAAAAACATATTTTTGGAAATGTTTTCCTCTAGCTTAATTCATTTCTTTATGAACTTAAGGTTGGAGTATGTTCTTAAGCACCTAGTTTCCTGTTTAGTGGGAGTTAGGCTCTCGTTTGGCTCTTTAGGTAGCTAATTTTCATCCCTACTTCATAGTGAGTGAGAGTGGTGAAATAGTGGGTGAGAGTGCTGAAATATTTGACATATTAAGGCCCAATTCATAAGGTATCCTTTAAATTCTAGAATTAACATTATTTATTTCTTATTTTATTTTCCTTCTATTTTGGTAGATCACGTGAGGTCAAGATCCAAGGAGATATTTGTATGCTATATATGTATGTCTTGGTGGAAAAGACTATCATAAAAAGTAGTTACACTTCTAAGATAGTATGCTATACATGCATGTCTTAGTATGAAAGACTACCATAAAGAGTGATTCCTCACTTGAGATAATATGCTATATATATGTATATCATGGTAGGAAAAGACGATATATCATATAAAGTGAGTATACAGTTCTTGCAAAAAATAGCACTTGTTCTTGCAGAACCAAATTGATAGTTCAAAATGAAATCAAAACAAAGCTCCATGAACTTTCTAAAGCCGTTCTGGGTCTTAGAAGTAATGCATGTGATGAGGATAGCAATGGAAAAGAAAGCAAGAAGCCTATGAAAGGGTACATAGTTGTGGAGGTGGGGATGAAAGGATTAGGTTTCCTCTTTCATTGGACGAGCTCAACCATGCCTTGTTCAGCCCTTATTAGACTATACGGAGGCTGAGTTTGGCTTTCTTCAAAAGGGCACACAGATATATTCCTTGCAATGTAGAGTTGTTCAAGAGATTGCTTCAATTTATCGAGTAAGCCACCCATACCAACTTCAACCTATCAAAGCATTCTTCATTATCATTGCACACGGAAGTTGGCTTTATGTCACAAGTGTCGAGCTGAACCCGATGACAAAAAAATTATTGAGTAGATTCCTATTTCATAATGTTGTAGTCCCTAGTAGTTGGCTCACGAATGATGGGAGAATGCTCGAAAATCGCAGACGGCCGGACCGCCACATTGTTTAGTATACCAAGTCTGCAGATTTGGTGTTGAATGATATTGATATTTTAGAAATTAAAATTATTTAATTTTTAGGACTAGAAGTAATTTAATTAGTTACTTAATTGGTTATTTGGTTACAACAACCTATAACACACCTACTTCACACAAATATTATGTACTTTCTATTATTATAATCAATGCATAAGATCCTTTGAGCAAGTCCTTGATTCTCTTCATGGTTTCGAGCCATGATTTTTGTACTAGTGTAGAGGGTACATCCTGTATCATCAATGACACATATTGCAAGATGCTAAAACCCAAGACTTTGACGCGGTCCACGCTAATGTGTGATCCGAGGGAGGATCTCAATAACACCACCGCCTGCTCGACTCATCTACTCGGACCGCGAGGGCAAAGCTCAACGATTTCCTACGTGCACTGCCACTCCGATCCTCATTATCCAGTCAACGGAATCGCGTAGCATCAATCAAGATCCTGCTTCACTCCACAAGTCACTCGGCGTGGTAAGAGCTTCTAGATCCTTTTCAAAACGGAGACGACCAAAGAAGCGAGATAAGCACAATGAACTTATGAACTGCTTTTCCTCGTGCTTGAGTGCCTCCGTGGGTCAAAGCTTCTGACGCCAAAATGTTGCCGCTATCCGAGAGATGTTGCGCTGATGTCGTGTAGGGCTTCATCCAAAAGGCAATCCCGCCCGTAGATGCCGCAACCATGGAATGGCATGAAGAAACGGCAGCCAAACTCAATGTGAAAAGGCGCACATGCATCCGTGTGTGGACGCCGCGTGCATCCTTGAGGGCGTGCCTACATGCTTGAGAGCGTGCTGCAAGTGTGCATCGACGCACGCTGGAACCGGCGCGCCTCACACCTGCGGCCGCGTGCCCCTTGGTCACCGTGTTGCCACTTTCGTGAAGATGCCTATATCGAGTTCATGTCTTTTTTGCACACCGCCGCACACAAAAGTTGTTGGATCGATATGCATGACGCTCGATTCATCCGGCTATGAGGCAAAACCGGATAGTCGATGAATGGTTCGGTCGTGGCGTGTCCACGAAGGGTCCGACCTTATCTAATGACATGATGTGGAATGTGTGGGCTTGGTAATATTGTTGGAGAAAATGGTGATAAAAAGAAAAAGGTAACATAGGCGATTTGATTTCCTTGAGTGTATTAAGGCGATTATCTTCTTTCTCTAATGTGGTTGAAAAGCATGTGCCTAACCCGATGTATGACTGTTGTTTTGTGTAGCCGATACATCAGACACACCTTGGCCTACGTGTGAGAAGGTGGTGACTGCCAAGCCTATTGGAAACAATTTGGGGTTCTACAACCGCCTGCTCCCACCGGGTGATTATGAAAGAAGGTTTATGTAATTACCCTAGGAGTAGGTGACAAGAATGCCATCGTCCCATTGCTACGTGTGTGAAGAGGTATCCATGTGATGAGAATTGCATGTGTCCCATGTGAAGCGCTTCGAGGGCATACCAAGCACGCTTTCCGTAAGTGCCTATGGTGCTAAAAATACTATATTTGTAATATCAAGGCTACGGAGTGCGGGCAAGGTGGGTGGAGGGAGGCGCCATTGCCGCCACCGCCGAGGTGTGTAGAGTACCGAGAGCCGCCGTGCTCCTCCTCGCAATATAGGTGCTCGTGGTCGATTTGCAAGGCGCCATGGCCACGCTTGCATCACCAGCCAACACCTATCATAGATGGATTGCAGTTTCCCTATGCACCCGTTTTCGGTTGGTAGATGGGCCATCCGACATTATTCCGCTTATTTTAAGCAATTGATATTCCGGGATACTCATATTGAGCTATCTAGGCATTTCCGTATTCATGTTTTCCTTGTATTTAAAAACATATTTTTGGAAATGTTTTCCTCTAGCTTAATTCATTTCTTTATGAACTTAAGGTTGGAGTATGTTCTTAAGCACCTAGTTTCTGTTTAGTGGGAGTTAGGCTCTGTGCTTTGGCTCTTTAGGTAGCTAATTTTCATCCCTACTTCATAGTGAGTGAGAGTGGTGAAATAGTGGGTGAGAGTGCTGAAATATTTGACATATTAAGGCCCAATTCATAAGGTATCCTTTAAATTCTAGAATTAACATTATTTATTTCTTATTTTATTTTCCTTCTATTTTGGTAGATCACGTGAGGTCAAGATCCAAGGAGATATTTGTATGCTATATATGTATGTCTTGGTGGAAAAGACTATCATAAAAGTAGTTACACTTCTAAGATAGTATGCTATACATGCATGTCTTAGTATGAAAGACTACCATAAAGAGTGATTCCTCACTTGAGATAATATGCTATATATATGTATATCATGGTAGGAAAAGGCGATATATATCATATAAAGTGAGTATACGCTCTTGCAAAAAATAGCACTTGTTCTTGCAAAGAACCAAATTGATAGTTCAAAATGAAATCAAAACAAAGCTCCATGAACTTTCTAAAGCCGTTCTTGGGTCTTAGAAGTAATGCATGTGATGAGGATAGCAATGGAAAAGAAAGCAAGAAGCCTATGAAAGGGTACATAGTTGTGGAGGTGGGGATGAAAGGATTAGGTTTCCTCTTTCATTGGACGAGCTCAACCATGCCTTGTTCAGGCCCTTATTAGACTATACGGAGGCTGAGTTTGGCTTTCTTCAAAAAGGGCACACGAGATAGCCTCCTGAACAGGGTGTCATTTTGACCCCGTCCTAAGCTCGGTCCCGGTCCCGGCATGTGTTAAAAAAAACATGGGACCCCGTCCCAAGCTCGGTCCCGGTCCCGGCATGTGTTAAAAAAAACATGGGACCCCGTCCCAAGCTCGGTCCCGGTCCCGGCATGTGTTAAAAAAAACATGGGACCCCGTCCCAAGCTCTGTCCCGGCCCCGGCATGTGTTAAAAAAAACATGGGACCCCGTCCCAAGCTCGGTCCCGGTCCCGGCATGTGTTAAAAAAAACATGGGATTGCAGGTTCTTCAGGAGTCTGGTCCCCACCCTCGGTCCCCTATTTTTTTCGGGGACCGAGGGTTCATAAAAGGTCCGGTTTAAAATTAGTAAATTACTTAATTTTATATCCAAGGATTTGTATTTATTATGGACACATGGACCCATCTTATAATTGGTATGGTCATAAAAGACACTTACCATGGATCTATGGGCTATGTTTTTATTTATCTAGTACCATCCATGGCCTATTAATACAGCCTTTATTCTATGAGATTTTATTAGCTTATTTTGAGGTGTTGTTGAACATTTTATTACCGATACGTGGCAGTATTCCTTGAATGACTCCTGTGCATCGAAAGTTAGCGAAGAGCTTGTGGACGCCTGTTCAATCGAGTCTTATCGACTACCCACACCCGGGGCCTCTCCAAGTGCACAGATCTTCGATGACTGGGAGCAGGTCATTCTAACGTGCCTCAACACATTCACGCCCAACAAAATCCGACATCCTCCCTCATGGCTGGGAACTTCGCCGACGGCAAACTCAGCCTCTTTGATTGTGAAAATCAGCCCCCCACGCAGCTCTTGTGCCCTTTCGATCAGGGACATTGTCGGAAACCCTAAACCCAGGCCCCGGAGAACGGCATTGTTCCCACCCAACGAGTGTGTTTTGTGCGAGTTTGATCCAATGGTTTTTTTTTTAATTTGGTATTTTAAAAATAAATCAAAACAACCCCGGGAGAGAAATCTTCTGATTCCCCTATGTTACACATCGTATCATCCCAGCAGGTTGATCCAATGGTTCACACGTTTTTCAGTTGGACAGTGCTCTGCCCCAGGACTAGGGTTTAGCATGCAGGTGTCAGCTACTTTACCAGACTATGTTCGGGCGCGTAAAGGAGGAACCAGGATCCAGCAGGGCCATTTCACCGGGTGCTGCCCAATCACGGCCGCCGGGGGACAACCACTAGGTAGTCCAGTAGATGATTTGTATGTTTGGAATTTAATAATACCCACAAGTGATAATTTAAAGTACTGCAAACGAGTTCTCCTTTGGCGGAGTGACCATCAACATTCCCACGATAAATACCACGTCGCTCGCGTGAGTTGTTTTGTGAGGTATTTGCCATAGCGAGCTTCTTGCTGCTGACCACGAATATCGTCTTCCTTTCTATGATCCCATCCAGTATATTTGCTGGTAGATGTGGCACGAGTAGCTTGCTTTCCATATTGGAGAGGACATGTATCAGCCTTGCTTTCTCTTTTGGGAGGCTTAACTACAAAACTATGCACGAGTCCTTCTCTGTCTGTCCACCAGCTCTGGCCTGGCTGCTTCAACGCCCTGATATTGGTTCTCCTGGCCTGCAGCTCCTGTGCCTCCTTCAACATCCGGGCACCTGTGTATATGTTTGACATCAACACATATGCTGCAGAATCTTGCTTGTCTAGCTTCACTGCTTGATTGAAAGCATGGCGTCCCACCTCCAGGTTGCCCCACTTTTGACAAGCACCTAGGAGAGTGTGCAAAACTACAGAATTAGGCCGGTCAGGCATGGTGCTTACTAAAGCGAGGGCATCATCCAGTTGCCCTGTACGACCCAGGAGATCCACCATGCATGTGTAGTGGTCCACTGTAGGAGTGATGTCATAGCATCTGCTCATAGCCGCAAAGTATTCCTGTCCCTTGTTCACCAGACCCGCATGACTGCACACTGTCAGTACACAAAGGAGTGTGATGCTGTCTGGCCATATGCCATCTTCTTCCATCTGATGGACAAGGCCAAAGACCAAGTCGCCATCTCCTTGACAGGTGTAGCCTGCAATCAGTGCATTCCAGGCAAGAACATCCCTTCGGGACAGAGCATCAAACACTTGCTGTGCATCAACCATGCTGCCACACTTCGCATACATGTTTACCAAGCTGTTGGCTACAAACGTATCAGCTTGAAGCCCTTGTTCCACAATCTGGGCATGCAACTGTCTTCCCAGATGCAAAGCTGCCACATTTGCACATGCCTGCAGGAGGCACACGAATGTCAGGGAATCAGGCACTGTCATGCCTTCTTCTTGCATAGCACCGTACAGACGAAGGGCGTCCTGGCCCATGCCCTGCTGGGAATATCCTGCTATCATGGCATTCCATGTCACCACATCTTTTTGACCAAGTCCATCAAACACACTCTGCGCATCTTCCAAGCTGCCACACTTTGCATACATGTTTACCAAACTGCTGGCAACAAACACATCAGTTTCAAGTCCTTGTTCTCTAATTTGCATATGAAGCTGGTTCCCCTTCTCCAATGACGTGGTGCCCACACTTGCACAGGCCTGCAGGAGGGTCACCAAGGTTACAGAATCCGGCACAACGATGCCTTCTTGTTGCATAGCAGTGTGAAGCCGAAGGGCTTCTTGGCCCATGCCTTGCTGGGAATATGCTGCTATCATAGCATTCCACGTTACCACATCTTTTTGACCAAGTCCATCAAACACACCCTGAGCATCCCCCAAGCTGCCACACTTTGCATACATGTTCACCAGACTATTGGCTACAAACACATCCGCTTGATGTCCTTGTTCTCTGATTTGTGTGTGAAGCTGCCTCCCCTTCTCCAAAGCCGCGGTGCCCACGATAGCACATGCCCTCAGGAGGCACACAAATGTCACCGAATCAGGCACTGTGATGCCTTCCTCTTGCATAGTGCTGTACAGACGAAGGGCTTCCTGGCCCATTCCCTGTTGGGAATATCCGGCTATCATGGCAGTCCATGTTACCACAGTTTTTTGATCAATTTCCTCAAACAGACTCTGAGCGTCTTCCAGGCTTCCACACTTGGCATACATGTTCACCAAACTGCTAGCTACGTACACATCAGCTTGGTGTCCATGTTCTCTAATCTGCTTATGGAGCTGCTTCCCTGTCTCTAACGCCATAGGGCCAACACTTGCACATGCCTGCACAAGGCACACAAATGTGACTGGATCAGGCACAGTGATGCCATCTGCTTGCATAGCCCTGTAGAGATGAAGGGCTTCCTGGCCCATGCCCTGCTGGGAATATCCAGCTATCATCACAGTCCATGTCGCCACATCTTTTTCACCAAGGTCATCAAACAGTCTCCGAGCAGCCCCCAAGCTGCCACACTTTGCATACATGTTTACTAAACTGTTGGCTACAAACACGTCAGCTTCATATCCGCATTCTCTGATTTGAGCATGAAGCTGCTTCCCGTTCCCCAAAGCAGGGCTGCCAACACTTGCACATGCCTGCAGGAGGCACACAAATGTCACAGCATTGGACGCAACAATACCTTCATCTTGCATTACCCTGTACAGCTGAAGGGCTTCCTGCCCCATGCCCTGCTGGGAATACCCTGCGATCATGGCATTCCATGTCACAACATCTTTCCTACCAAGTCCGTTAAAAACTCGGTGAGCCTCTCCCAAGCTGCCACACTTTGCATACATGTTCACCAAACTGCTAGCTACAAACACATCAGCCTGGTGTCCTAGTGCTTCGATTTGTGCATGAAGCTGCTTCCCGTTCTCCAAAGCTGGGGTGCCTACACTTGCACATGCCTGTAAGAGGCACAAAAATGTCACCGAATTGGGCTCAACGATGCCCTCATCTTGCATAGCCCTGTACAGACGGAGGGCTTCCTGCCCCCTGCCGTGCTGTGAATACCCTGCTATGATGGCATTCCACGTCACCACATTCTTCTGACCAAGTCCGTCAAACACACCCCGAGCATCCTCCAAGCTCCCACACTTTGCGTACATGTCCACCAGGCAGGTACAGACGAACAAATCGAGCTCCACGCCACTGGCCACAACATCAGCATGCACCTGCTGGCCAGTTTTCAAGTCTGAACCCCTCGCACAAGCCTGAAGGGCTGCCACAAACACATGGCTACCATCTGGCTTCACACCCGACCTGCGCATCCGATGATACAGCTCTATGGCCTGCTTGTTTAGCCCGTGTTTGACATGGGCAGAAATGATGGAATACCAGATAAAGGTATCTGGTTTGGGAACCACGGTGAACACATCCATCGCCTCTTGCAAGCTGCCAAGAGAGGCATACATTCGAAGTATGTGGTTGGCCAGGAACGTGTCCGACTGGTACCCCTCCTTCACTGCCAAGGCATGCACACGGCGACCTCCAGCAAGATCCTTCCTGACCACACACTCCTTCAGGACAGCATAAAAGAGAGATTTGGAAACGCGACATTCTGCTGTCTGCCCCAGAAGTCCCAAAGCCTCAACAGCCTCAGCGAGATTTCCCTCACCACACAACGTGCTCACGGTTTCCACCGTTACACGCCTATCATCTGGTACGGGGCTGCCAAGGACAGCATCAACCAGTAAGCCTCTGTCGGAGGCAGAACGACCCACCCTCATGTCCGGAGCAGCAAGCTGCACATCCACGCAAGCTGGCTTGTTGTTTGCAAAGGGAAAGCTGCACCTCAAGACTCGGCTGTGCGCCCAGCGTTGGTTCCTCGAAGTCAGGAGGATGGGAGCGTTTCCACCACCGGATTGAAACGCTCCAGACAACCATGGCGCTGAGCATCTTGATGCCACGCGCACAGACCCGTCGTCGAGTGCCAATAGAAATACCATGCGTTTCTACGACGTCCCACACGAGGATGGGGGAAAGATCAGACCGAGCCACGACAGACATCATCGTGAGCGAGCCGATTGACAAACAAACAGACACGAGCCTGTCAAAGGACTGGGACAGGTTAAGTAGGTGCTCAGTGCCGCCGACTTGTGAATCGGGACCGAGGATAGAAAAAGGAATTCCCGATTGATTTGTAGAACATTTGTCATGTGTGGAGAATAAACTTCACAAACACCTACTTTTTCCACACAAGACTTCCTTGGGTCATCACAGGAGGACGTTAGGACGAAAACTGCTGAAGTTGTCCTCAGGTCAGGCCTAGCACGCTGATAACGAAAAGCATTAGACTTTCTATCAGGAAGCATTAGACTTTCTATCAGTAGGGGGTGGCTGATATGCAGCTTGGCGGGTTTCTACTGTCAGGTAGCTAAATACCAGTCATACCAAGGTGTGAGAGTCTTGCTTGTACCTCCAGAGACTGCCTTGCCTACAAGCAACAGCCTGTATCACGTCCTCCACAAACAATTCCTGCCTAGACAGATGGCGAGATCAGACTCTGATAGACACACACATATTAGGAGCCCAACGGCATGTCTGAGGACCCATCTCATAGTTCCTTCCTCCTCTTCAAAAACAACAACTGCTGCCATGAAGTCCAGGTAGCCATCCCAACGTTTAGAATGGGCAGCCTCGAGAAAATGTCCCTACTGAATCGGGATACCTCGTGGCTATTCAGGGGAGTCTCCAGCTCGGCCCTTACACACATCACTTCAATTCAAAACACTCTCACTCCTAACAGTGCCTAGGTATGCAGTAGGTAACCTTCTGTCCGATGATGGACAGGTTAGAAGCTGTCTAATCTGTCAAGGATTCCTTATTTCCTTACGCTCAGACAAGAAGGCTGCGAGCAACAAACAGCTTGGTGGCTGTCTGGGTCCGGTGTGTGTAGGCAGACATTGATGGCAAGTTGCAACACAAGCTACCATGGCCAGGACCAGGACCTCGGCCAGTCGATCGAGAAGAGGTGATGCAGCAGGTCACCTGGCCATGGCTGGCGCGGTTGGAGCCATCATCATCATCTCCTGGTTTTGCTTGATTTGATAGCCAGTCCAGCCTGCGCATGCGCATGCGCAGGCCAGGCACCCACAATCAAGGCAGTGTACAAATGCACGGCACGGAGTCCTGGGCAAAGCAAAGGCAATGGCAAGTCGAAACACACAAATTACAGCTGTGTGACGCACCTAGTGCAGGGTCTATGCCGCGATTCTTAAGCTCGCGGTACTCCTGGCAGAGCGCAAACGGCTCGCAGAAGCAATGCGTGCACAGATCACTCATGGGATCCTCCGGCAACGAGTACTTGTACCGAAGCTTGCTGCGCGCCGTGTAGGAGTAGAAGCAGGGGACGGCAAAGCACCACAGGATCAAGCAGTACATGACTCCGCTATGGGCACAGGCTGCAGATAATCCACACACCGATAATATTGCGTGTCAACAAAGCTGTACATGTGTGTCGGAAAGGAGAGGAAATCCGCTGTAGCCAGGAACAGAGCAGCTGGTGCGAATGAGGTGAAGGAGGAGGAGGAGGCCTAGGGCGAGCGTTACTTGTGGTGCCTTGGTCCAGAATTTCTGCGATTTGTCCATAGGTGACGCAAGGCACAAACGTGGTGATGATACCTGCGCAGTAGCAAATGACAGGCGGTGGTGAGGAAACCTGGAAGCAGTGGGGGATCATCCGACATGAGATGGATGACTTGCATTCCATCCTGAGGCTCCTCCAGCAACACCCAAATGCACCAAACACCGCACACACTACTAGAGTGTCCTTGGCTCAGGGACTGACAAGATTGCATATCCTGGAAGCAGTCGAAGATGCCGGATGTCCAGTACTGCTGCTGCTGCGGCGGCAGGATCTGAGGGCTCTGGATCCCTGGCCGAGCAAACGGGGCATTAGGCGGCAGCGGCGGCGCTGGTTGCGGATGGTAGGCATAAGGCGGAACTTGAGCTTGCTGCGGTGGGTGGCCGTAAGGAGCAGGTTGGTGTTGCGTGGCATAGTAAGGTTGGGGTTGCACGCCGTAGAAAGGCTGCTGCTGCTGCTGCTGCTGCTGCTCTGGGATACCATAAGCCTGCTGGTGTGGAACTCCGTAGGGTGGCGGCGGCTGCTGCTGCTGCTGCTCTGGGATACCATAGGCCTGCTGGTGTGGAACTCCATAGGATGGCGGCGGCTGCTGCTGCTGCTGGAAGATGGCTTCATCAGGAGCGCCCTGTGAGTAGAAGATGGGCGGGCCGCCACCACCTGGTACGAAGGCAGATCCATCCATCTTCGGTCGCAGATCTGAGAGTCAAGAATTTCAAAGTCACAGATCTCAAATCTGGCGATCGGAGTGACGACCGTGTGCGACTGCAGTTCGTGAGCCTCAACGACATCTTATATCTATGTAATAAATCATGTCCGGAAAAAAAGAAAAAAAGGACACCAACACGGGCGGATGTTGGGGCGGGTTTTCATACGAGAAGGATGTGGCAGACCCCACCCTTTATTCCCTGGGGCGGCAAAGTCGTTGCCGGTCCCCTCCGATCCTGTCCATGCTCCATGCACCCGGTGCCATATATGTATCCATATGTCCGGACATATGCATCGTTTTGTGGCTATGCCATGTTGGCATGCCTCGTGGCCGAGGACAGAATGAGGAATTCCCGGTTGAGAGAGTTGAGCTTGATTTGTCCAACATGTCTCGTGTGTAGACAAGGAACTTCACGACAAACTTACGAGGCACGGCATTGTTTTCACACACATGTCCTCTTCCTCGGGTTCTTTACATGGACAAGGGGGCCCGGGACGTCGTTGGGATGATAAGCTGCAGCCGATGAGCTCTCCGCAGGTCAGACTAGCACGCAGGTATGCAATGACAAGCAAGCTTGAGGGGCTGCTGCCCGATATGCAGCTGGGTGGGTTTCCACTAGTCGACTATCAGCTAGGTGTAGCTAGCTGGCTAAACACAACTTGACATAGGAACGACAACAGCTAGACACACAGCCAATTGCAATGTGCTTCTATCGATGTCGCCCACCATACACGTTGGACAAGACAGCCAAGTCACCGTGAGCCTTGCATCACGCGGCGCGGTACGTCCTCCACAAACAATTCCTAGTGCCGATTTGGAATGGCAGAGCATGCGCAGCCTTCAGAAAATGTCCGTAGCTACCAGCTCGGGAGTGATGCCTTCTGTTCAGGGGAGTCTCGGCCACCTCGGCCCTCTGAGGACACACATCACCTCAATTCAAAACCACTCGCACTCCTAACAGTATTTAGCTAGTTATATAATGCAGCAGGTAAGCTGCTTGATGGACAAGTTACAAATCGGTAGTCACTTCTTGACTAACGTTCGTGTTCGTTTCGACAAGAAACATTCCTTCAACTTTGATCCTCACGTCAGAATCAAAATTGTCGCATTGCGCATTGTCTGCGAAAGCAACGCCAAATGCCTTGGTGCGGGTCCGTGTGTGAAGGAAGAAGTTAAGTCTGCCCGCGTGTACCAGGGCCCTTCAACTTATCCCTGGAGATCTAGAGAATTCGAAGAGGATCGACACCAATTGCAAGAAGGTGATGCAGCAGCCTGTCACTTGGACATGGGTGGCGTGCCTGGAGCCATCATCATCATCATCTCCTGGTTTTGCTTGATTTGATGGCCCACCGCATGCGCACACCGTGCACCTAATCAACTGCCACCTGCATGCCTAGGAGTACTAGTCCTGGGCAAAGCAAAGCAACGGCTGGGGACGCACCAAGTGCAGGGTCTATGCCGCGGTTCTTGAGCTCGCGGTACTCCTGGCAGAGCGCAAAAGGCTCGCAGAAGAAGTGAGTGCACAGATCATTCATAGGATCCTCCGGCAACGAGTACTTCACCCGAAGCTTGGTACGCGCCGTGTAGGAGTAGAAGCAGGGGACGGCAAAGCAACCCAGGATCAAGCCGTACATGACTCCACTATGCCCATTGCAAGCTTCAGGCCAAATCTTGAGAGGTTGAGAGCTGGTAGGCAGCATGAAGCATGAAGCATGAAGCATGAAGCATGAAGCATGAAGCATGAAGCATGAAGCATGAAGCATGAAGCATGAAGCATGAAGCATGAAGCATGAAGCATGAAGCATGAAGCATGAAGCATGACTGAACCCCTGAACCCACCATGGCTGAGTAGTGAGCACGCCATGGAAGTGATGGCCCCGCGTCTCGCCACCGCATCTTTGACTATGTTCGGCCGCGTCCGGGTCCGGGTCCGGGCTTTCATGCACACGTCTCAATCCCCGAAGCAATCAATGCTTCGCGCGTGTGAAATCTGGCGTGGCATGCCATGCCTCGCCCATCACGATTCTCTCTCATCATGTATACTTTAAACGCAACACCATGTACCGGTCCCTACAGGATGTCACCGCCAGATTTTGCCCAAAGATGGCACTGGCAGATATCGCACCACCACGAGGTTGTCGTAAACCAACCATGCTTCATTTTAGAACCGTGCGAGTATGAAGTGAGCGGTATTTCAAATTAAAGACTTAGGAAGGCGGGGAGGCGGGCGGGGAGGGCGCGGGCGCGAGGCGGGGAGGGAGGGCCACGGGAGGAGGCGCGGGGAGGCAGGCGGGCGGGCCACCCTCTTGGGGAGGCGGGCGGGGAGGCCGCGGTCTCGCGGGAGGCCGCGACGCGCGAGGAGGCCGGACGGGCGAGGCCACCCTCTTGGGGAGGCGGGTGGGCGGGCAGCCGCCTCTCATGGGAGGCCGCGGGCGGGCGGGCAGCCGACCTCTCGCGGGAGGCGCGGGCGGGCAGCCGCCCTCGCGGGAGGCGGGCGGGCGGGCGGGCGAGCCGCCCTCGCGGCCGCCCTCGCGGGAGGCCGCGGGTGGGCGGGCGGCCGCCTGGGCCACCCTCTTGCGGGAGGCGGGTGGGTGGGGAGGCAGCGGGGCGGGCGGGCGGCCACCCTCGGGAGGCAGGCGGGCGGGCCACCCTCGGGAGGCCGGGCAGGCGGGGAGGCGGGAGGCGGGCGGGCCACCCTCTTGCGGGAGGCCGGGCGGGTGGGGAGGCAGCGGTCTCGCGAGCGGCGAGGTCGAGAAGGGCGCGAGGCGGGGAGGCCGAGGATATTGGCTCCTTCCGAGGCGGGGAGGCCGGGCGGGCGAGGAGGCCGGGCGGCGGGCGGCCGAGGACGGGCTCCTTCCGAGGCGGGCGGGAGGCGCGGGCGGGCGAGGCCGGACGGGGCTCCTTCCGACGACGGGCGGGCGAGGAGGCAGGCGGGGGCCAGGCGCTGTCAGTTGGTGAAGGAAGCTGGAGGAACGTAGGTTGCCAAAATCCTGTAGAGATGCAGATTTGCCATGTATTTTTCTGAAGAGAAAGAGAAGCATGCCCCATTCCCCACAATGTGGATAGCAATGCTATTCATAGGATGTTGCACCAATCGATAGGATTAACTGAACCTTGTCACTGCACAAAGGTTGGCATGCTGTATGCTTGTTTTGCAGTTCGGATTGGGTATTGTGCTAATTTGTGAAACATGCTAGTGAAGGAGTCCAGGCTATACAAGGCCAGAAACAGTCTGAACAAATTCCTCAGCCCTCGATTGCAAAATTTCTCAGCCCTCGATTGCAAAATACCTCAGCCCTCAGCCCAATTTTTCAGCCCTCAGCCCTCGGTTGCAAATGTGTGAGAGGCCGCACTCCTACACACAAGCCTTTAGAGACTAACACAAAGGCATCACAAAGTAAACACTTTTTTCTTCTTCGGTCTTGAGCGTTCTTCAATGCCCTTGAAACGCACTAACCGGTTGGTCCCGTCATTCGGAACAAACTCCTCTAATACCGGTTTATTGCTTGAGGCCTCGTCCACCTAAGCTGCAACTTCCCTAATACGATGTTGTGCTTGTTCCATTATTGCGCAGACCTCAAACAAAATAGCAGGCTTGGCTTCCACAATGCTTGGAATACCCCATGATTGCATCCAAGTCTCGACGTCGTTCACTTCAACTCCTCCAAGCTACCGGGTTGATGGGAAGATGCGACAACAAGATTGCCAGATTGTTGTGTATCCCGAACATGATTATCATGTGATATCTCATTCTCCGAACAAGATTTAGGTCGTAATGTTCTTCCTTCTTCTTGTGCCCAAACATAAGATCCATTGGTACACCAAGCAAGGCGCAATAACTGGGAAGTATGTTCAAATATACCACATACCTGTTGCACCTTCACAACATGTTTGCAAATGAATCCTTTCTGCCCCATCCCACAAGTACAAAATGCCCATGGAGAATGTGCAGCCTCAATGACGTAAACCTTGTCACTATCCTCAGAGGACATGCAATATGCAACAGTAGACCCAACTACAGACGGGAATATGACAGCCTCGTCTGATGGTGCTCGCTGCGGACAAAACATGCTCATATACCTTCTCGAGTTTTAAATTCGGCTTGTAACCCCCAGTCTTGGTGAAATCAAGGTACCAAGAATGCCGTATACTGCTCACAAGTTGATGTAGAAGCCAATCCATACGCCTTCCTGGCAACGCAGCCTTGGTAAAAGATACTCTTTCCTTCAAGAATCGATGAAAGGCCTCCAGAGCAGATGTGGTATCCTGTCCAGCGTGGGGAAACATCCTGCAGTTCTTCAACCACATGTCTGGCATAAAGAAATGCGAAACATTATTACACACAGCCGACACCATGTGAACATCCATTCAACCAACCCTTACCGTACAAAGAAACTAGTGCACTTTGGACAAAGAAACTAGTGCACTTTGGGCAAAGAATATTACCTATAGAGTCACCCCACTGCTTCTTGAAATACTCAACAAAGGCTGGTTGACTTCCATGCCACTCCTTGTAGAAAAACTCTAACAATACCTTACCCCATGCTACAGTACCATCTTGCGTATTATGGCCTCGACATACATGATCTCCAAGAGCTGCCCAAATCTTCTTCCTTGCAATAATGCACTTTACCTTCTTTAAAAGGTTCATTTATACCTTCCTTACATGCCATAGACACAACACAACATGTATGTTGGCCCCATACTGTTTAAAGGCACCTATCTCGCTAAAACAATCATCAACTAGGAAGCAACTAGGGACCCATGTTGCACATGTTGTAAGAGCGACATGTCGGAGTGGCGTCAACCATGATACCAAAGAAAGTATAGTAGCCTCGTGTTAGTGCCCAAGCAATGGAATACCATTAAGGTGTTGATCAAAACCATCACCGTAAATAAGTGGTACCTATACTTGTTCATACCAAATGTGGCATCCATGGCTAAAACACTATTGTTACCATGCTTGATGAACATCGCATGAAAGGAGTTTGCAACCCTAAAACAAAAGGTTCACCGAGTTCGATCTATGGAAGATAAGGTCGATTCACTTTGAGCCACATCTCGGTGGACTTTACATCATCGTGGTCTAGTTTCCACTCACCCGCTTCCACTTGTCGTTTCATGTTCAACACATCCTTGCATGTAGTCATCTCGAGCGTCACCACCACGCTCATGTCCTATGTAGTGACTCATCTTCTCGTACACAAGCGCAACATGCCGACGCATAATCTCCGACGAAACCTTGCAATAAAGACAATGTTTAACCCAATCCTTTTCTCTTCGAGATCCAAGGAGCTCTAGACAATTTAGGGTGTCCCATACTTGGACCATGACAGATATCACCGCCGATCTACGTGCGCTCTTCATGAAGAAGGATTTGAGCAACTTCAGGAATAAGCGCAAGCTTCACAACAAAATTGGCCATACATCCGGTCTTCATGCGCACATTCTTGGGTGTGGTAGCGGCTGAAATCCTCCGGTCCATATGAACACCAATACCTACATAGAAACACACGACACCATGTAAACATCCATTCAACCAACCCTTACCGCACACAAAGAAACTAGTGCACTTTGGGCAAAGAATAATACCTATAGAGTCACCCCACTGCTTCTTGAAATACTCAACAAAGGCTGGTTGACTTCCATGCCACTCCTTGTAGAAGAACTCTAACAATACCTTACCCCATGCGACAATACCATCTTGCGTATTATGGCCTCTGACATACATGATCTCCGCAAGAGCTGCCCAAATCTTCTTCCTTGCAATAATGCACTTTACCTTCTTTAGAAGGTTCCGCTGCCATGCCTTCCTTACATGCCATAGACACAACACAACATGTATGTTGGCCCCATACCGCTTAAAGGCACCTATCTCGCTAAAACAATCATCAACTAGGAAGCAACTAGGGACCCATGTTGCACATGTTGTAAGAGCGACATGTCGGAGTGGCGTCAACCATGATACCAAAGAAAGTATAGTAGCCTCGTGTTAGTGCCCAAGCAATGGAATACCATTAAGGTGTTGATCAAAACCATCACCGTAAATAAGTGGTACCTATACTTGTTCATACCAAATGTGGCGTCCATGGCTAAAACACTATTGTTACCATGCTTGATGAACATGCCGCATGAAAGGAGTTTGCAACCCTAAAACAAAAGGTTCACGTTCGATCTATGGAAGATAAGGTCAAGATTCACTTTGAGCCACATCTCGGTGGACTTTACATCATCGTGGTCTAGTTTCCACTCACCCGCTTCCACTTGTCGCTTCATGTTCAACACATCCTTGCGCATGTAGTCATCTCGAACGCCACCACCACGCTCATGTCCTATGTAGTGACTCATCTTCTCATACACAACTGCAACATGCCGACGCATAATCTCCGACACGAAACCTTGCAATAAAGACAATGTTTAACCCAATCCTTTTCTCTTCGAGATCCAAGGAGCTCTAGACAATTTAGGGTGTCCCACATACCGCGGACCATGACGGATATCACCGATCTCGTGCGCTCTTCATGAAGAAGGATTTGAGCAACTTCAGGAATAAGCGCAATCGCTTCACAACAAAATTGGCCATACATCCGGTCTTCATGCGCACATTCTTGGGTGTGGTAGCATGGAAATCCTCCGTCCATATGAACACCAATACCTACATAGAAACACACGACAGCAAATACCAAGATTTGGCTTCAACTTAAGGCAAAGAAAGCACATGGACAGAGGCCACCAAGCCAGGAAAGTGGTTAGGGAAATTAGAGTAGAGAACTTGGAAGTTGCAGAAGGTACCTGATATATGTGATTGCAGTGTCTAAGGATGGCACAATTGGTGGTGGTAGTGAATTTTGAGTCTTTGAATCTTTCCGATAGAAACTTGCAGCACATTTGAAGCCTTCACCAGAAATAAAATCTTCTACTCTATTCCATGGAATATAGGCAATCTTCAAATCCTTGAGAACCTGCCAAGTTAGATTATCGGTGCAAAATTGACCAAGCCCTGGAAATTGCACCTTCAGCGGGCACTCCATGGACGGAGAGAGCTTGGTGGCCAGAATGCTTGGTTTAGGTTAATCTATTTGTCTTAGGGATGGTTTGTTTGAGACACCCCGCGCTCAGTTCATACTCTCGCGCACGGTTCTAAAATGAAGCATGGTTGGTTTACAGCACAACCTCGTTGTGGTGGGTGCGCATACTGGGGTTGTGCCGTGCTGGGCAAAATACGGCAGTGACATCCTGTATGGACCGGTACATGGTGTTGCGTTTAAAGTATACATGATGAGAGAGAATCGTGATGGGCGAGGCATGGCATGCCACGCCAGATTTCACACTCGCGAAGCTTTGATTGCTTCGGAGATTGAGACGCAGGCGGGCTTTCATGCGAGGATGAGATGATGTTGTAGAGCCCACCCTGACTCTCCCCCATATACCCCATGAGCCCATGCATCCATATGTCCCATATGCTGCATATCTTGTGGCCATGCCATGCTGCCATGTCCCGGCAACCGCCGAACTCATGGGTGCCATATGCTCTCTTCACAACTCTCAAGGAAAGCATCCTCTCAATTCGGGGATGGGATGTCGTTTGTCTTCTATCTATACGGCTTCCCAATCGAATTTCATCCTCCGGCAAAGTCATGTTCTGCATCTTCTTCTGGACGCTGGACCCCACCACATCAAACCAGGACCAGGACTAGGACCAGGACAACTTGCAAACTTGGGACCAACTTTAGGGTTAGGAGCGTGGGACAGCCCGTACATATCCATATACCCACTTGTATTGTACTGTACTGTACTAAAGTGTGTATCAAGCTCTCCTTTTCTACTTAGAAATATATATATATATACATACATGTATGTTATCCTATATTAGATAGGCTTGTTAATGTAGGTGACGATTCACCGATTGCCGTCCGCCCACTTGTCCTCCAGGGTGTCATTTTGACATAGTCCCCCGGGGTCGGTCCGCACGAATCCCTGGGGACCGGCGGTTCACGGGATTCCCGGTCCCGACCCGAAACGGCAACTTGCAACGACTTACCCGCCTTTTTCTCAATTTCGCAACACTATACCCTGAGACCGTAATTCGATTCATCCTTGCGGGAGAGAGCTTTCAGAAAAGGCGACATAAATTAGGGATTGGGTACGTTTTCAAAGATCCGACAGCGTCCCTGCTGGGACATACGGCCACCTCCATTGCGCTTCTGGGCTGGTGTTGTGGCTGGGGAAACAATTCAGGAAATGAGGATACACACTACTGCCTAAAGCCCCTCTGATAAGGATGCACGGCAGGGTGTCATTTTGACCGAGTACTAGCTCAGTCCCCGGGACCGCCTAGCCTAGCTACGCTCGGTCCCGGACCGAGCAGGGACCGTGCCTTTATGCGACCCTTGGTCACTAAATACAATAAATATTAATAAATAATTTATAAATAATAATATAAAAATAAAAATGTCTAGTAAGCGTCTTTATGACCATAACAATTATAAGATGGGTCCATGTGTCCATAATAAATATAAATCCTTGGATATAAAATTAAATAATTTACTAATTTTAAACCGGACCTTTTATGAACCCTCGGTCTCTTATCTTTTCAGGGACCGAGGGTCGGGACCGGACTCCTGAAGAACCTCCGGTCCCATGTTTCTTTTAACACATGCCGGGACCGGGACCGAGCTTGGGACGGGGTCAAAATGACACCCTGATGCACGGGCTCTTGATTGCTCAGTTTCAGAGGTTGGACTTGCAGCAGGAACTAACTTTTCACAAGCCTGTTTTGCATCCTGTTGGATTCGGTCCGACTAAACACAAACATCCCTCCTCCAAGACAACTCGGTGCAGCAGCTCGCATAGGTAGGGTCTCATGCTGCGCCTACTGAATTCATACACATGCTCTTACGAGAATGCGTCACGATGAACAACAATCAACAGATTCATTTCTTGCCTCTAGTCAAGCCAGAATTTCCAGCTATCCACTTGCCTACAGAACATGACCGCTACACTGGTGCCAGGATCAGTGTTAGCCATCCATGTACACCACTCAGTTTCGACAGGAACGAAGCTAGGCAACCACATTCACCACGAAAGCAATTTTCTCTGCCTCACATACTTCAGCAATGCCTGGTTCTGCATTTTTCTCACAGTCGACCCTTACAACTGCAACAACCACCTGAGAATCGATGCACACGGTACCCATCCCTTACAACAATGTCTCTGTTCAAGCCTTGACATGATCTCCGTGGAACTGTGGCAGTCACTGCACATGCGTAGATTCATCATCACAACCAGAGGTGTCCCACTCGGAGTGTTCAAGAGACCAAACGCCAGAGCTAGTTTCTCAGCATGCCCACAAAGCACATCTTCCTTTTCCTTTTCACACAATGGCTTCAAGACCAATTTTGTGTGAGGTGCGTGGCCTCCTTCCTGCTTCTGACGTGCATTTGTGCTCTCTACCTTCAGCGCAATATCATCTCTCTTTTCTGCCACCAGAAATCTATGCACCTGCTTCTCCACCTCAATGGTTGCCACTGCAGGTTTCTTGTTAGCTCCTGCTACCTTTCTCTGTGTCTCAATCCTGTCTACATCAGACCACCTACCTCCATCAGCGTAGGCATTGGCCATGAGCACATACGCAGACGCCTGCTGAGGGTCCAGTCTAACAATGCTTTCAAAACACCACATCGCCCTCTCTATATCCCCGTGACTTTTGCAGGCATTCAACAAAGACGTCAATCCCACAACATCGCTTTTGGCCCTCACATGATAATAGCATCTTCTGCCTCATCTAAATGGCCTGCACGCCCAAGAAGATCAATCATGCAGGTGTGATGCTCCATAGTAGGTTTGATGCCATGCTGTTCAGCCAGGAGTCAAAGTGCTTGCGACCCTCATCCACCAGTCCCTCATGACTGCATGCTACTAAAAGTCAAGTAAAAGCAGCATCATGAGGCTGAATACCGGCAACTAACATCTCCTCAAAAAGAGCTAGTGCCTTGTAACCTTCATCACAAGTACCATACCCAGATATCAGGGCGGTCCATGTCAACAAGTTCTTCGTGATCATGCTGTCAAAAACCTGGCGTGCATCTTCCAGTTCACCACATTTTACATACATGTCCACAAGGCAGTTGCCCACCACTACGTCATCCAGCAGTCCTCTTCGACAATCTGTGAGTGCAGCTGCCTGCCCGTCTGTAAGGCACCAGTGCTCCCACAGGCCTTCAGAAGGGAAGAAAAAGTGACATGGTCAGCCAAAATGAGGCCCGCCTCCTCCATTTGTCCATACACAACAAGCGCCTCTTGGCCAAGTCCTTGCTGTGCATACCCAGCAATCAGGGTCCATGTCACCACATCTTTGTGGCCAAGCTGTCAAAAACCTGGCGTGCATCTTCCAGTTCACCACATTTTGCATACATGTCCACCAGGCAGTTGCCCACCATAACGTTATCCAGCAGTCCTCTTTTGACAATCTGTGAGTGCAGCTGCCTGCCCTTCTGTAAGGCACCAGTGCCACAGGCCTTCAGAAGGCAAGCAAAAGTAACATGGTTAGCCAAAATGAGGCCCTCCTGCTCCATTTGTCCATACACAAGCGCCTCTTGGCGAGTCCTTGCTGTACATACCCAGCAATCAGCGCCGTCCATGTCACCACATTCTTTGTGGCCAGGCTGTCAAAAGCTTGGCGTGCATCTTCCAGTTCACCACATTTTACATACATGTCCACAAGGCAGTTGCCCACCACTACGTCATCCAGCAGTCCTCTTTCAACAATCTGTGAGTGCAGCTGCCTGCCCTTCTGTAAGGCACCAGTGCTTCCACAGGCTTTCAGAAGGCAAGAAAAAGTAACATCGTTAGCCAAAGTGAGGCCCTCTTGCTCCATTTGTCCATACACAAGGAGTGCCTCTTGGCCGAGTCCTTGCTGTACATACTCAGCACTCTGCGCCGTCCATGTCACCACACTCTTTGTGATCATGCTGTCAAAAACCTGGCGTGCACCTTTCAGTTCACCACGTTTTGCATACCCGGCGATCAGGGCATTCCATGTCACCACATTCTTTGTAATCATGCTGTCAAAAACCTGGCGTGCATCTTTCAGTTCACCACGTTTTGCATACCCGGCGATCAGGGCATTCCATGTCATCACATTGTTTGCGTTCATGCTGTCAAAAACCTGCGAGCATATTCTAATTCACCACATTTTGCATACATATCCACCAGGCAGCTGCCGACGAACAAGTTAGTAGAAAAGTCACTCCGCACCACATCACAGTGCACTTTTCTGCCAGATTCCAAGTCGGCGGCAAATGCACAAGCTTGAAGGGCAGCTACGAAGACGTGAGCATCCGCCTTCCCTCCTGACCTACGCATCTCATGGTAGAGTTGTATGGCCTCCATAGATTTCCCGTGCTTAGCGTGAACACATCCATGGCCTCCTGCAGTCTGCCTCCACATGCATACATGCGCAAGATATGGGTCCCCAAGTATGCACTCGACTCATACCCAAGCTTGACAGCGAGATCATGAACTCGTCGCCCCACAGCCAAATCTTTCTTAGCTGTACACCGTGTTAGCACGGTGTAAAAAAGAGACTGAGAAACAGCAGAATTCGTCTGCGCCAGAGATTCCAGGGCTTCGACGGCCTCAAGAAGCTTCCCCAGCTGACATAACAAGGTCACGGTTGCAGCAGTTACGACGCCGATTTCCGATCCTGCACGCCTGCCAAGTCGTGGCTTATCCGGAGAGCTGGACTCGGAAGGGGAGGTAACATGGCCCATCCGCATATCCAAGGAAATGAGCTGCTCGTGGACCCAAGCTGGCTTAAACGTGCTGTTTAACCACAGCACCTCGCCGGACCCCTTACGCCGGAAGTCAGGCGAACGGGAGCTCTTGTTATCTCGTGTATTGTCCCAACACATGGTAGGGTCCAGAAAAAATTGCTGCCACAAGTGCTCCTGCTCCTGGCAACGACCATCGCTGGAAAACCCGTCACCACCCACACATTTTCTCGGAAGCGGACGTGCCGGGCTCCTTACACTGTTGCACCTGGAGCCTTTCTTTGCCAGGGGTTGACTCCCTAAGATGAGGTGAGCGGCAGCTCCTCGTAAAATCCCTGAGCAGACACCAATTCGTTGCGTCCAAACAACTGTGGCCATACTGCGGCCATCGTCGTTGAAGGAACGCTGTCGGGAGAGATGAGTGAATTTTTGAATTTTATTGAAGTCCACTAAGGACGGATTTCCGTCATGGGACTTGGTACTTCACAACTTGTACCATGGTGTGCCTAAGCTACTTTCACCAAGGGCATCCACTCCCTTTAGGCACCCCATCTAAGTACCGATCCAAGCTGTCGGGAGGGACTTGGTGCAAGTAGCTTAGGCACCCCATCTAAGTACCGATCCAAGTTCAGGATGCTTAATCAAGGCACGAAAGTATTTACGTAAATTATTATATATCTTAAGTGTGCCATCTTATGGCACGAAGCAGCTTTGGCCGAGTGGTTAAGGCGTGTGCCTGCTAAGTACATGGGTTCGCCCGCGAGAGTTCGAATCTCTCAGGCTGCGGTTGAAGATACTCCTTTTCGTTCGGAATTTAGAATCTTCGTTTTTTCGTTTCCTGAGAACAGGCGAAATTTCTAACGGACGAGAACAAGGTTAGGGTATTGGGTAAGTCTTCTTCAATTGAGCACACGGAACGTGCATTGAGATTGGAAGAATTGAGGACATTGGGAGCAGGAAATTGTTCAGAGGAGAGGGTTGATTGACGCCATGTCGAGACGCTATGATTCCAGGACTACCATTTTCTCTCCCGAGGGGAGACTGTACCAGGTGGAGTATGCCATGCAGGCCATCGGCAATGCCGGGGCAACCATCGGGATTTTGGCCAAAGACGGGGTGGTGCTTGCCGCCGAGAAGATGGTCACGTCCAAGCTGCTGGCCACAGCCAAGTCCACCGAGAAGATGTACAAGATCGATGACCACGTAGCGTGCGCAGTGGCCGGGATTATGGCGGACGCTAACATCCTCATCAACACGGCTAGGTTGCAGGCCCAGAGGTTCACCTACCAGTACCAGGAGGCCATTCCAGTGGAGCAGCTGGTGCAGGCCCTGTGTGACACCAAGCAAGGGTACACGCAGTTCGGGGGTTTGCGCCCCTTCGGTGTCTCTTTTCTGTTCGCAGGGTACGACAAAAATTTCGGGTTTCAGCTCTACATGAGTGATCCCAGCGGCAATTACGGTGGATGGAAGGCCGGGGCTATCGGTGCCAACAACCAGGCCGCGCAGTCCATGTTGAAGCAGGACTACAAGGATGACATCACCAGAGAGGAAGCTGTGCAGCTGGCTTTGAAGATTTTGAGTAAGACCATGGACAGCACCAGTCTGTCAGCCGAAAAGCTTGAGGTGGCGGAAGTGAGCTTAGGTCACGACGGCAGTGTGCAGTACCAGGTCACTTCAGCTGACGCTTTGAACCAATTGTTGCTCAAGTATGGCATCACGCAGGCACCGTCCGACGACCGGTAGTAGCTGTAGTAGTAGTAGGGTTCTGGCAGACTTCTCTTCTTCTCAACAGCGCCACAAACTATTTACATGCTCCTTGCCTCTACAAACCTCGATTCTCAATCTGTGTGATATGCACTTGGGTCGTCATGCTCCCCCGTCCCCCTGTGATGGTGGGGCTGCTGGGGTGGAGCCTGGTCTTTTGTAACGGCTCGGTGCACATGTATGTGTACTGCGAAGTGTGGCAGCTCGCTCGTGCGGTTGCAGAAATGCGGTGGTGACTTTGGTGGAATTGCCATGATATCTAGGAGTAGCAGGATGGGCATGGAGCTGCTCGTTCGATGAGGAGCAGCTCGCGCTTGATGGTGTGTAGTAGTGTATGGATGATGCAGTGTATCCTCCCGATCATCAGAGAGCCAGGCGATCGTGTTGGACATCGTTATCGGAGCCATAGGCGTAGGCGTAGAGCTGCTTGAGCGCGTGGCGGTAGGAGTCGGGCACATCCAAACTGCAGATGGCTTCCGCAACCTCTGGCTTGCGGGCGCTGGTGGCGGCCGCGTTTCCCAGTTCCTGCAACGTCTGGTGGCCGTCGGTGTATTGGGCACCCACCCGGGTGAGCTCCAGGAGCTCCCGGTGCAGGCCCTTGGAAGCCAAGAGTGCGCAGGCATCCGGAGTCTGGTAGATCTGAAACAGGGTGGCATTCCAGTTCTTGCTGGAGTGCGGGCTGGTCGCCGCCTCCTGAAATGGAACCACGTCCGCGAACGCGGCACACAGGTCCTGCCCGATCTGCCTGCGAACAGAGTCCAGGAACGTCCGCACCCAGATCTTGCACATGGGCTCGGCCAAGACCGCAAGCTTGTGGCGGAGAGCCCAGAGTTGGCACTCGCTCGCCTCGCTCTTGCTCTGGATCGTCTTCACCTGACCTCGGCAAGTCTGGAGGGCATGGTTGTAGTAGGCTAGGGCTTCGTCCTTCTTGGCCATGAGCGTCTTGGCCTCCTGTAAGAACGCTCCCTGCTGCTCCTCCCGCTTCTCCGCCGCCTGCAACCTAGCCTCCAGCCTGCAAACCTCCTCCTCCTTCCCTACCACGTTCTTCCTCAGGCCTGCCAGCATCCCGGCCAGCAAACCCTTGGCTCCCTTCTCGCTCTTTGCATCCGCCGGCCATAGCTGCCGGCTCAGCACTTCTCGCGTGAAGTAGGAGCGTTCTTGCCAGAGAGCGTCCATGCAGTCCTCGTGCACCCGCAGGCGGTGCAGGAGCTCGCCCGTCCTGTCCCCGAGGTACTTGAGGGAGAGGCTGAGCTGAGAGTGCAGCGTCTTGTTGTGCCAGAAGGTGTTGCGGTCTTTGGGGTGGATGACTATGGCCGCGTTGCTCACATTCTCCAAGCTGCTGGCCTCTCGGTCCAGAGGCAGGCCGGGGACCACGAACCACTCGTACACGGCGGCATCGAACTCCCGCAGACCCCTGGCGGCCAGGAACTGGTCGATGTCGGAGTGCATCAAGGAGGGGATGTCCTCGATGGCCAGGCCGGCCGGGGGGTTGCTCACATCCAGCACCTGCGTGCAATCGGTGTAAATGAGAGCGCACTGGAAGGACTTACCTCTCTTGCCCTTGGAGAAGTTGCGTTCTTGCTTCCACTTGGCCGGGTCCAGGCCTCGAGCTCTGTAGAAGCTGCTGCTGTCCGTCCCGGGCTTGGGCTGGAAGAAGGGCTGCTGCTGCTGCTGCCGCTGCTGCTGCTGCTTGGATTCATCCGGCGCTACCAGCTGCTCCTTGATGTGCGCCAGCCTCTGCTCCATCTCCAGGTACAGTTGCTTGTTGTGGCTCAAAATGTCCAGTTCGTCCGACAACCACTTGGAGTCCTCGGCTGCCCGCAGCAACGGGTGGTCCTTCTCCGTGTACAGATTGGGCCTCCCGCATTCCCTGCATTTCAGGCACTCCTCCAAGGAAACGAAAAACTGCGCAGTTGAATCTTGTGCGTCTCCAGGGTTCAGGCTTGGAATGCCCGCCTCCGCTTCCTTCACCGGCACCGGCTTGGAAGGATCCTTCTTCTTCCCTATGGCCTGCTGCAGAATGGCAAGCTCCTGGTCCCTGTCTGCCACCTGCTGCCTCAGCTTGCCCACTTCCCGGTTGCCCTCATCGACCTTAACTTCCAAGCTCGCCACCTCTTTGCTTCTTTCGTCCAATTTGAGCTGCAGGCTGGCCAAGTCCGCACACTTCTGTTGGGCCTCCTGTCTCAGAGAAGCGATTTCCTTTGTCAGCCGGGCAACCTCGGCAGCAGCAGCAGCCTGGGCATTATCGGCTTCCGACTGCGCTGAAGAGCCGCCTGTAGACGGCCGCTTCTGGAGATCGGCGGCGCTGGTCACTGGATTCCCCCCCTCCTGTACAGGATTCTGCTGAGAAGCTCGCTTTGGGACCGTGGACAAGCGTTTCACAGGGTACACGGCTGACGACGCTTCCGCTCCGGGACCCTTGTCATGGGCTGCTGATGTGCTGCTGCTGCTGCTGCTGCTGCTGCGCCTGGAAGCGCTGCTGGCTTTTCGAATATCCACCATCTCCAGATCACCGAATCGGATGCGGATGTGATGTGTGCTACAACACATCCAATTTTTTCTCTTCCTCCTTAAAGTTTCTCCGATCTTACAGACACTGCCCCGCCAAAGGAGCAAACAGAAATTAGGAGAGGAAAGCGGGCGCCGGTGAGCATCCTCGTCACCACCACCTCTGGCAAAGAGACGCTGGACCTGAATGCGTGCACGGAAGTTATGTCACATACCAAGTTCGGCAGGACCCAGTACCCAGTGACAGGACCAGAATCGTTGCAGGCTCACTGAACGGAAGGAGAAGAGAATCCCCATTTCACATCCAAGGGACGCGACCGCCCTATATACATACGTATAACCCCCCCGCGTTGCAAGCACAAGGACCTGCCTGGACCCTGGACCCTGGACCAAAAAATGCCCGGAGCTCCATTACGGAATCCTTCACTTTTAATCGATGCATCCCTCAGCCCTCTTCTTTGCCAAAAAAAAAGGGACTCATAACTGCTTAGGCTCAGGCTGAGGTGGACAAAAATAAGACAGATAGATAGATACGGTAGCTGTTTCATATCAAGGAAGGGAGTCCATTTGCTTCAGCTTCAAATCCGCCCATTAGTTCAAAAATTGTGTTTATTACGTACAAAAGTAGATTCTCACTATTAACTTTTTATATATCTAGGAAAAAATATAAATAACAATTTTATATGCAACTAAAATATAATATATCTTCCAACTTTTACACTGAAAATAATCTATTAAATATAAAAAATATTGAAGATATAAGAACAAGAACAAGCGTTATATGGTAAGATACATATAGAAAGATTCATACAAAACTGCTCTTAAATGAGTGGACCCTATCAATGTTCTTCAATATAGGATTTTGGTTTACTTAAATTCAGGTAGCTCTCGACATCACATCCATATGTTTCTTTGTTCATAATTTCAGGAGCTCAGTTCGCTCTTGTTCTGGGAAGGGAGCAGGTGCTTGGCTACTGGCCCGCCCATGCATACGGGGATTTCACATCGCACCAACCACCTTCACTACTGCGATGCGATTCCGTCTCGGCCTACTCCAGCCTGTGGCTTCTTCGCTCCTCACTTGTGAGTGCGGCTCTGCTCTTGACGTCTCTGGTGTCCACCTTGCTCGTTGTCCCCACGGGGGTCATCGCATTGCCACTCACGACGCCATCCGTGACGTCATGTTTGCCATTGCTCGCGAAAGTGGCTATATGGCCTGGAGGGAGCGGGAGTATACTCTTCTTCTGTGTCGCTCAATCGTATGACTTATACCTTGTCCGTGGCGACGGTTGTGGTGGCGGATGTAGTGGTTACCGACCGCACGTGGCGCCACCTCCGCCAGTCATCACCAACCGTCCAGGCTGGGCTGCTGCCCGTGCAGCGGCTCTTAAGGTCCGCAAGTATAGCAGGATGCAAGCGGGCCACCTCTTTATCCGCTTGCTCTAAAGCGTATGGGGCAATGGGCTGGACTTTGACAAATTCATCAAGTCTTGTGCCAAAACTTACCATGCGCAGCATAGTGCGGTCCCTCTCGTACTTCACAAGATACTCCGGCGGGGTTTCTATTGCTCTTGATGGCGCTCTCAGCGATTCTCCATAAGGCGGCGGTGGGTGATGCCTTTTCCTCTTCCTCTGTGGTTTGCAGCCGTTTATTCTACACGCATATGACATTGTGGGTGCGATTGGTCACTTTAGGTAGGGAGCTCGGTTGCTCCTCTTCACTCCGACCCCCGGGTCCCCATTTGTTGTCCCTTCCTAGATGGTCTCGTTCCATCGTTCTTTCACCTCAATAAATCATCTCTAATTTCAGGAGCTATTATTTCTTGATATGTCAATCATTTACATCTAAGTGTGAAGTGTATATCGCAAACCAAAAGTTAACTATAACTCTAGAGACGTTGTAACGAAAATTAATTATGATTCTGGAGTTGTTGTTTTTAAGTCCCAAAACGAATTTCTTTATGTCCTTGTATCCCGATCTCCATAAAAGGCTCTACAAACAATATTTTTGACTATATCATATTAAAATTTTTAATAAAAATATTTTCAACGTATATTTGTGGTAATCACACCACTAATCCAGACGGTCACAGTAACGGTACTGGTGAAACAAGATAGAAAGGTGAAAAGTTGAAAGAGGTAAAAAGCTGAGTTAGTAGCTGTCCTGTTAAGAAGATGCATGTGTTGCATGCTTCATGCAATCTCTTGTTAGAGAGGAATTGCTAGAGCCACAAATGAAGAGCTGCTTAGAGAGGACTCTTAGTGATCAGTGGTCTGTAAGAATCCCTAGATTTTAACAGCTGCCTAGTTAAGGTTAGGCTGCGGGATATATAAGGGCTAGAGAAGGGCTTTGAGGAACAAGTGGGACTCACTCTTTGAGAGAGCGGGCAAGTGTGCGCTGCAAGCCTTATGTTGAGAGAGCTGTGGAGAGCTAGCTAGTGAGCTTGTCATGGAATCAAGGCGAGCTTGAGCGTAGATAGCTAGATTCCATCGTTGTATTCTTGCAATAAAGAGGGCGTAGATAGGCGATTCCATCGTTGTATTCTTGCAATAAAGAGGGCGTAGATAGCATTCCATCGTTGTATTCTTGCAATAAAGAGGCGAGATAGCCGATTCCATCGTTGTATTCTTGCAATAAAGAGGCGTAGATAGATTCCATCGTTGTATTCTTGCAATAAAGAGGGCGAGATAGCCGATTCCATCGTTGTATTCTTGCAATAAAGAGGCGTGATAGCCGATTCCATCGTTGTATTCTTGCAATAAAGAGGGCGTAGATAGCCGATTCCATCGTTGTATTCTTGCAATAAAGAGGCGTAGATAGCCGATTCCATCGTTGTATTCTTGCAATAAAGAGGCGAGATAGCCGATTCCATCGTTGTATTCTTGCAATAAAGAGGCGAGATAGCCGATTCCATCGTTGTATTCTTGCAATAAAGAGGGCGAGATAGCCGATTCCATCGTTGTATTCTTGCAATAAAGAGGCGTAGATAGCCGATTCCATCGTTGTATTCTTGCAATAAAGAGGGCGTGAGATAGCCGATTCCATCGTTGTATTCTTGCAATAAAGAGGCGAGATAGCGATTCCATCGTTGTATTCTTGCAATAAAGAGGGCGTAGATAGCCAGATTCCATCGTTGTATTCTTGCAATAAAGAGCAGCACCTCGAGGAGGTGGCCTGCGAGCCGTCAGTGGACGGCGGGCTACTTGGAACCTAGTGCTGTGTCGCGAGGTTGAGAGCGCTGAGAATCGTGCAAGTCTCTTGTGGAGTGAATTGGCGAGGTTCTAGACTGCTGGGAAGCCAACACTTGTTGCTTCCTTACTGGCTGTGTAGTGACTAAACTGCTGGGAAGCCAGCACTTGTCGCTTCGTTACTGGCCGCATAGTAAGGGGTGTTACTTTTGCTCTACAAACAATATTTTTGACTATATCATATTAAAATTTTTAATATAAACATTTTCGACGTATATTTGTGGTAAATCACACCACTAATCCAGACGGTCACAGCCAGAAGAAAGAGAATTTTGAAATCAATGCTGTATTTGGCGAGAGGTTGCAAAAACCCTTGCGAAACGGCTCTCGAGAGCATCTCAGTACATACATAAAACAACAAGCTCACTCCGGCAAGCGCATCCCCCGATTCCACTGGATCCCAGCCATATTCCAGGCCTGCACCTGGTCCCCGATCGGCGAATCTGACAAGAGCTTCCCGTGACACTTGTGTGTAATAAATAAGCCCCAGTCTAGTTACGGACTCCTCATCTCCGAAGGCGAATGAATAGCAGACAAGACACAACTGCCAAGGCTTCTATGGATCAGGGAATTGTAGTCTGTAATTTCGCATCAATGCAAATCAGTTACAACTGTCATCACGTCCATGGCCTTCGACAGCGAGGCGGAAAGCTTTGCAAACTGCAGGAATCAGACTTCGCAGACGAACCGACGCATTAATTCACGGTAGGAGGCTCAGGAGGATCTATTGGTTGTTAGAGATCACCGACATTTCCAGCTCTCACAAAATAAGTGAGTCAAGATTCATCATTTGCCTCCAACCCGCAAGAATTCTATTACACGTTTCAAACAGGTGTGGCCAGGCCTCAAGTCATCCAATCTTCTCAACATGGCGGTTCAGGCAATGTAGGTAAGATAACATTTCATCACAGGCTAGCGAGCACCTTCTACAACATTTCCGGAAGAGGTTCACAACCAATCAACAGAGAAGAATAGCTGCTTCCCCAACACACAGGATGGCCTTCAGCATAAAGTTTCCACAGCTGTCCGCAAGGACGTCAGTAGTTTCTTTGATACATACATCACCAGGCATGGGGCAGAGAACGGATGATCTTCGCGGCCCTGCGCGCACAAGAACCGCATCCAACAGAAGGAAACCCTCCCAAGCCTCTAAGACCAGCTACACAGAAGGTTTGCGCAAGCCTCTAGAACCAGCTACCCCAGAGGGTTTTTGCAAGCCATTACGGCCAGCTGCCCCAGAGGGTTTTCGCAAGGCTCTACAACCAGCTACCGCAGAGGGTTTTCGCAAGTCATTAGGGCCAGCTGGCCCAGAGGGTTTTCGCAAGGCTCTAAAGCAAGCTACCCCAGAGAAGAACACGCGGGCAAGCTAGTAGTAGACACCCTAACCCTAAATGTAGAAGAGTCAGGCGCTGGACGCGCTGCCCTTCAACTTGTGGGGCTTGTTGAAGTGTGGGACTTCCAGCCTGACACCATACGACCGTTCTGAGTTGTTGTCGGCATTGTGCAAAATCTCTCTGCAATCTGATAAACCCCGCCTGAACTGGAGTCTGTTAGCCTCCAGCGCTGGAAAGACTGTGGCCTGACAATTTGAAACCGTCCACCGTTATACTTTCAGCAAGGGCAAGCTTTTGCAGCAGTGGAAGGGGCTGCCAGTAGGGCTCCAGCCCCTGTAACCACCTAGGTGGTGAAACATAGCAGGTGAGGAGCTCGCACCACGCCATCTCGGGAGCTCAGTTTCGGCTTCAAACCACACTCATCCAATCCAATTCCGCAACAGCGTGATGCTGAGGGGAGCGAGCACTGGACTTGCAAAAGGGTGTTCGGCCCGGCGCAAGGGCCTGGACTACCAGCTTCGTCCGCCCCGATGCCCAATGCCGACCCACAGAAAGAATGCTTCCGCTGATTCTTCTGCTCCTACTTCTCCTGTTTCAGTGCGACTTGCAGATTCGTTATTGGTTTGTTATTTCCGTTATCGTTGGTCGATATTGATTTGCTTCGCGTGGCGCAATATGTATTTTTGGCCTGCCAAGTAGAGGCAAGGGAGGCCAGAGAGAAAATAGCAAGGGAAGGCAGAGAGAAAATGGCAAGGAAAGGGCAGAGAGAAATGGCACAGCAGGAGATGCTGGCCTGATGAAGGCCAGAATCCCCTGGCAACAACAAGGGCGTCTCGGATAGCGGGATATCCCCGTGGATTCCCGGGACGGGGACATCATAGGTAAAAGGGCTAATAACACATGGGGGGGAAAGCCCTCGAGGTCGAGGGATGAGAGCGCAGGCGTGCTGCCAAAGAATGGTCGACTCCTTCCACCTTCCAACCCATAACCAAGAGCTCATGAGCCTGCTGAGAAATCCAGGTCCACTGTTGGCTGGATCGGCCAATGGCCAAGCAACAATAAGCAAATAGCTGGAAAGGCGAGAAATTGTTCAGCCCGGCCACGTAAGCTAAGGGCACCTGTACTAAACTGACTAGGGAACAGGTTGAACTTCTGCCTAAGTGACCTTGCCATGCAGGGTATGTTTTCTTGCTCTGGCAATGATCTCCAGGTCTTGCATACTCCTGTACATCATGGTGTGACAGGTCAACATGCTCATCAAAGACTCTGTCCCACAAACCGAGTGCATGTGCCCTTCCTGCCTGGCAAAATGCTTCTAGGGATATGTACTAGTCGAAATTCTAGCTGTGCAGATGAGCTCCTTCTGAAAGCGTCATTGCTGCTGGTTCATGGCATCTGATGAGTTCAGGCTGGGGGGCCCTGAAATGTAGCAAGGCACAACTGCGAGGTGCCGTAGTCTGGCAAATGATCATCACCTCACAGTGGTTGACTGTAGGAGCCCATTTTCCTCCTCCCTGTGGTCCTACTTGTCCTTTTGTACTACAGGTCCCCTTCGGAAAAGAGAAGACCTCGTGCCGCAGAGGGAAGGCGACGAGGTCCGCAATAGTGACGGGAGAAATGTGCGCCGTTCGAACTCTCTCTTGCACACAGCTCGGCAGCGGGCCTGCGCTGCCGCCGGTAATCACAGCAGCACTTGTTCCACCACTTCCTCCGGCAATGTCTGACAGACCATAGTGTGCACCACAGTGCCTGCTGCTGCGCTGGTAGAGCCGTCATCACCAAGCTCATCCTCAACCAGTTAAAGCAACAAATGGGGATAGTACTTGGCGTGCGCCTCTGGCTTTGTAACTTCACTGCTTTCAGCTAGCCAGGAGACACGGAACTCCACGTTCTCCACATCGTTCTGGAAAGTCTCTTCATCGCTGAAATCCTGGCTATCCTCATCCTAGCTGTGCTCATCCTCGACGGCCTCATCCTCGATGTCCTCATCACCGCCGACTTGAGGCCCGATACGCAACATCTTTGCTGCCGCAAAACCCCGAAACCCTCGGCCCTCCATACACGCCAAATTCACCAGATTCTCTTAATTCGTACCAAGAAATAGGCAGGTCTCGGCGCTTTCACATGTCGCTCATAAATCGAGGCTCTCAGCCATCTATTCGAACTTCATGTTCAGTTCTCAGTTCCTCTTCCAACTTGGGTTCAGACATTTTTCCTCACCTGTTCTACATAGTTCCTATTTAGAACCTACCCACCTCGAAATCGGTGGCCAGAATCAAGTGTTCGCCATCCCATGTCCATGTCTCAGTTTGGACAGGGATGGAGTTAAGCGAGCACGTTCACCTCAAATTAGAAAAGTAATGTTCTCTGGCGTTCAAACTTGAGGACTGGACAACAGTTATTTTTCTCAAGGTCGACTCTGACAAGTGCAACAACCATTGGCGAATCGATGCACCAGTAACCATCCCTTACAACGAAGTCTCTCTGTTCAAGTCTTGACATGATCTCCGTGGAACTGTGGCAGTCACTGCACACACGTAATCTCTTTGTTAGCACCAGAGGGGTCCCACTGGGACAAGAGACCAAACGCCAAAGGGTAGAGCCTATGATCGCGATTTTCCCGACGAAGGATCAGGGAATAGTGCAGGTAGCAGTCCGGAAGGGACTTATGTAGATCCAGCTGTAGAAGACTTGGAGCTAGAGCCCGAAGGTGGTCAAGATCTCCGTGCACCTAGGAGTGGTAGAAAAGAAGAATTTTATAGGGTCCTTAGAGAATATGTCGATGTGTTTGCCTTCAAGATTACGACATGGCGAATTCGGAAGAACTGGGATACACGAATTGATTTGAAGGAGGGCACTCTGAAGGATCAAGCAATACAGGCTGAATCCCAAGTATTCTATGGTCGTCAAGGATCAGCTGGACCAATACTTGGAAGCCGGGGTGATTTATCCGGTGCTTACCAGTGAGTGGGTCGCCCCCATTGTAATTGTACCTAAGAAGCAACAGGGGAAGGTACGGGTGTGTCAGGATTTCAGGAAGCTTAATGAAGCAACGAAGAAGGACCACCACCCCTTGCCTTTCATGGACAGCGTGCTGGACACGGTGGCTGGCCATGAAATGTACAGTTTTCTAGATGGGTACTCGGGTTACAATCAGATTTCGTTGAGGAGGGAGGATCAGGACAAGACTACGTTCACAACCGATTGGGGCACTTACGCTTATTCCAAGCTGCCTTTCGGCTTGTGCAACGCTCCTGCCACTTTTCAGCGTGTGGTGAATGCTATCTTCCGAGATTTTCTGCGGAAGTTCATGGAGGTATTTCTGGATGATTTTTGCGTGTTTGGCAGGAGGAAGCTGCACCTAGAACTTCTCAGCGTGCCCACAAAGCAAGTCTTCCTTCTCTTTCTCAGACAGTGGCTTAAAACCAACTTCCCGTGAGGTACATGGCCTCCTTCCTGCTTCAGACGGGCATTCGTGCTCTCTACCTTAACTTCACCAGAAATCTGTGGACCTGCTTATCCACCTCAATGGTCAAACCTGCAGGTTCCTTGTTAGCTCCTGCTGCCCTTGTGTGTGTTTCAATCCTGTCTACATCGGTCCACCTACCTGTATCTGCGTAGGCATTGTCCATGAGCACATATGCGGCCAAAGGCGTCAACCCCACAACATTACTTTGGCCCTTGCATGATAATAGCATCTTCTCTGTCTCATCTACATGGCCAGCACGCCCAAGCAGATCAATCAGGTGTAATGCTCAATACTAGGTTTGATGCCATGCTGTTCAGCCATGGAATCAAAGTGCTCATGACCCTCGTCAACCAGGCCCTCGTGACTGTATGCCACTAAAACGCAACCAAAAGTAGCATCATTATGCTGAATACCGGCATGAAACATCTCCTCAAAACAAGCTAGTGCCTTGTGACCTTCATCACAAGAACCATACCCAGATATCAGGGAGCTCCATGTCACCACATTCTGTGTGTTCATGCTGTCAAAAACCTGGCGTGCATCTTCCAGTTCGCCACATTTGGCATACATGTCCACCAGGCAGGTACCCACTACTACGTCATCCACCAGCCCTTTTTCGACTATCAGTGAGTGCAGCTGTCTGCCCTTTTGTAAGGCACCAGTACTTCCACAGGCCTTCAGAAGGCAAGTAAAAGTGACATCGTCAGCCAAAATGAGGCCAGCCTACTGCATTTGTCCACACACAACAGGCACCTCTTGGCCGAGTCCTTGCTGTGCATACCCAGCGATCAGGGCATTCCACGTCACCACCTTCTTTGTGGTCAAGCTGTCAAAAACCTGGCGTGCATCTTCCAGTTCACCACATTTTGCATATATGTCGACCACGGAGGTGCCCACCACTACGTCATCCAGCAATCCTCTTCTGTCAATCTGGGAGTGCAACTCCCTGCCCCTATGTAAGGCACCAGTGCTTCCACAGGCCTTCGGAAGCGAGCAAAAGTCACATGGTTAGCCAAAAGAAGTCTGTTCATGCACCTGGTGCATCTGCTGCTGCTGCATCTGTCCATACACAGCGAGCACCTCATATCCAAGCCCTTGCTGTGCATACCCAGCAATCAGGGTGGTCCAAGTCACCACATCCTTCGAGGCCAAGCTTTCCAAAACCTGGCGTGCAACTTTCTGTTCACCACATTTTGCATACATGTCCACCAGGCAGTTAACCAACACTACGTCATCCAGCAGTCCTCTTTCTACAGTCTGTGAGTGCAGCTGCCTGCCCTTCTGCAAGGCACCAGTGCTTGCACAGGCCTTCAGAAGGCAAGCAAAAGTAACATCGTCAGCCAAAAGCAAGCCTTCCTGCTCCATCTGGCCATACAGAACGAGTGCCTCATGTCCGAGCCCTTGCTGGGCATACCCACCTATCAAGGCAATTCCTTGTGTTCATGCTGTCAACAAAAATGTGGCGTGCATCTTTCAGTTTACGACATTTTGCATACCCAGCTATCAGGGCGTTCCATGTCACCACATCCTTTTCGGCCATGCTGTCAAAAACCTGGCGTGCAGCTTCCACTTAGCATATGCAGAGACGATGAAAGACCACGTGAAAACATCTGGTTTGCCTACCCTGGTGAACACATCCATATGACCTCCTCTGGCCTACCTCTAGGTGCATACATGCGCAATATATGGTTCCCCAAGTATGCAGTCGACTCGTCCCCAAGTTTGACACTGAGCTGGAGTCGGAACGGGAGGCACCATGACCCATGTGCATATCCAAGGAAACGAGCTGCTCATCAACCCAAGCTGGATTGAACATGTTGTTCAACCAGAAGACCTCGCCGGACCCTCTACGCCGCAAGTAAGGCGAACGGAAGCTCTTCTTATCTCGTCTGTTGTCCCATCACATGGTAGGGTCCAGAAAAAATTGTCGCCACAAGTGCTCCTGCTCCTGCTCCTGCTCCTGCTCCTGCTCCTGCTCCCGGCGACGACCACCGCTGGAAATGCCTCTGGGGGCTGGATTGTTTGCCACGCGTTCAATCCCTACGGTGAGGTGAGCGGGAGCTCCTGGTAGAATCCCTGTACATACACCAATTTGTTGGGCCCATGACGGGTCCGCGGCCACGGCGCACCCATCAGGCCACCGAACCTCGGGAGACTTCGTTCGCGCCAGTGAACCCACCCCCATTGAATCGTAACCGTTCCACCGTACACCTATGTACTCTACAGGCTCCCTGCAGGGTACACCTACAGGGTCCCTGTACAGTACACCTACAGGGTCCCTATAGAGTACACCTACAGGGTGCCTGTAGAGTACACCTACAGGGTCCCTGTAGAGTACACCTACAGGGTCCCTGTAGAGTCCAAAAAATAGTTGAAAAACGTTAGGTGACGATATCGGTGTACCATACAAGATACACCCTACCCATAGGATATGATATTATATGATGTCATTGAGTATCACATCTATGATAAATAAATTATATATAAGAGATATATATATCTGGGAAGATTATCTTTCATATATCATGGATGGATTATATTCTCATGATGTATCCCACTAGTTAGATTATTATTCTTTTGAAACTAAATAAATATGGTTGGAACGACAATCGGTTATGGAGGACTACATTGGCTACTACCTAGTATGGGGTGTCACCCGTCCTGCATTTCATGGTCCTCGTGGGGCCGTTAGTCGTAAAAAGTCCTATTTGGCGGCCTGTGTAAGAGCCCCACGGGAGCTACTTTTGAACCTTTATTGTAAAAAGTGCATCGGGGCTACTTCAAAACCTCTTGACAACGTCCTAATGGGCTATCTCTTTGTAAGGGCCCAAGAGCCCTACAAGGCTACTTGTAAATGAAATGCATGATACAAATTCATTATAAACCACATGTACTACCTCCTTGACCCGATATGAACATTTCTTTTCATTTATTCTACAAGGTCTAGGATGGTCATCTCTTGCTGCCACTTGACGCCTATTTACGGTATTTGTAGTACCTATTTAGCTGCCATAAATGCCACAAACACCGTGCAAAAAACGGCTTCAACTTCTCAAATGACCGTTGCCCTACTTGTGTTTCTATGTGCTCTTAATAAATCGAAGGTAGAACTTTGTCTGAACATGCACCAGAAGAATGAGTACATCAACCTAAAACATTATGTCAAAGTGAAAGCATATAAGCGTAGCTTCAGGGCAACCTTGGGCAAAAAGCTGACATGGGAGCATGTGACAAAGTGCTCAAAGGGTACGTGAGCAAGTGGTGAAACAGCCACATGACCAGATTCCCACATATGCACAAACAAAGTGAGCAGTTAAGCAAGTATCCAGGTTGCCACATGCACAGTTTGCCATCAGGTTATAGCCTAGAGGCCACTCCGGTGGCCAGCAGCGCCATGTGCATATGGCCAGCAATACCACATGTGGCCACCAGCACCACATGTCCCTAAACCAGTACCACATGTCCCTAAACCTGTCCCACATGTCCCTAAACCAGCACCACATGTCCCTAAACCAGCACCACATGTCCCTAAACCAGCACCACATGTCCCTAAGCCAGCACCACATGTGCCCAACAATTAGGAACTCCACGGCTCCATGACACTTATGCAAATAGTGAATGCACAAGATCAGGCCAAGCACGAACTCACCAGGGGTAGCTAAACCACTACACTTGCCGAACAGCTGTTAAAACCACAGCTCCGTGACACTCGCAAACACTGAATGCACAGGAACAACAAAGTTTTACTCTGATTTCCGGGTGGGCTATCAAGCTTGAGAGAAGAGGCTTCGCAAAGCTCATTCTCTGCTAAATTTTGCTCATTCAGGGGAGCAGGCTATACCCCCTTCTCCCTCTTGGATGCCTTCCCAAAGAAAAGAAAAAAGAAAGTTTCTAAAAGTTTTGGCCTTCGGCCTGATTGGGGGCGAATGTAAGCTGAGCACAAACTCACCCACAAATAGACCATGCATGCAAGGACCAACACTATATGGACACAAACATGGTCATACCTCAAACGCACGATACGATTTTCATACGGTCCACCAGCAACACTCAATGAACACCAGCAACCGTAAAGCAAAAAGGAGCAGTGGCTTACCCTTTGCCAATATAGATACTCTGCCAAAACAGACTGTGTAAATAGCACACTTAAATCTCACCAGATTGGACAAGGAACCACGTTCAACCCATAACCCCAAAACAGTATTGCATTTTAATGTTTAGATGCCCAAGCTGACCCTAAAACATAATCTGCAACTATATGTCTACACACGCACCTACGACATGAAAGTGCATTATGTGCTTGATGAACGTTTTAGGCGTTGTCTGCTGTCGCTTTGTATCCTTAATGTTGACGACGGACGGGATGCTAATTCCCAAAACTGGACTATGGTGGCTTTGACAAGCGACGAAAGAATATAAAACCTTGGTTTCCTTCTAGCACCCAACCAAGTTCTCTCACGAGGAACATGCACTCCCTGCCTTCTGCCCGGGGTTCGATGGATCTGCCTTTTGCTCACTCCAATGTGCCGCGAAAGTGTTGAAACCAGGTGGTTCCCTTGGATGTCCTTAGACAAGATGACGTTGAACAGGGTGTTCCTTGCTCGTAGATGGTCTCCAACTTGAACTGCCTTCATGTTTGTGCAAGCCTCATGCACATTCTTCAATAACAATGCTCCAAGGTGGTGCTCTTTTGCATCCTTTGCAACTGCTGGCCAGTACATCTTCAGCAATGGCGCAAAGTTGAACATCTCCAAAATGTCTTTCCGACACTCCCCTGTATATGAACTTGTAAGGTCAAGGAACTAGTGCGCTAATTGGCAAGCCACATCCTGCTTCCGACGCACAGAGCATTCCTAAACACCAGAAACTACAGCAAGACCCCGCTGACGCTCTCTATGCCTTTGAACACGCATAGTTGATGTCTTTACACCCACATGTTTTGGCCTGACCAGGGCAGCAGCTAAACCAGCCCTTTGTTCATCTTCTGGTGCCGTTTATTCGCAGCGTAACGACTCCGATGGGTTGATGGTGACCGAGCCATATGAAGCTGCAAAACCAATGGTACCTACTTATATGGTAACAAGGTCAATTGGCCATGTCATCTGAAAAGGTGTGTAGCCTATGGAACTATATACAATGTCATTAAAACAAAACTCTTCATCCTCAAGATGATTACTCCAGTCTCGCTGGTCCATCAGTACATAGTGTTGTAAGTATTCTTCTTGGATTCTGTTCACCCTCTCATTTGACCCATCTGTATCAGGGTGTCCTCTCTGTTGATCCATCTGTATCAGGGTGGTACGCTATGCTCATACATAAATGCACTCTTAAGCTCTTCATAAGCTGTTACAACTCCTAGTGACAGAACAAATACACATAGCCCCACCAGATGAGCGACCTAGAGAGCATCACATAGCTACAACATAGCTACAACGATTACTTCCCTTGTGGAAGCAAAGTAATCATATTCATTATCAACTGTTGAGAATTCTATTGAGCTGCTTCAAGCCTATAGGCATTTGGAAGTAGCTACTACAGTCAAGACCCCGCTGACGCTCTCTATGCCTTTGAACACGGATAGTTGATGTCTTTACACCCACATGTTTTGGCTCGACCGTGGCGCAGCTAAACCAAACTTTGTTCATCTTCGTGCCGTTTATTCAACAGAACGACTGATGGGTTGATGGTGACCGAGCCATATGAAATTGGCCATGTCATCTGAAAAGGTGTATAGCATATGGAGTTATATACAATGTCATTATGACAAAACTCTTCCACCTCAAGATAATTACTCCAGTCTTGCTGGTCCATCAGTACATAGTGTTGTAAGTATTCTTCTTGGATTCTGTTCACCCTCTCTGTTGATCCATCTGTAACGCTGTGCTCATACATAATTGCACTCCTAAGCACTTCATAAGCTGTTACAACTCCTAGTGACATAAGCTGTTACAACTCCTAGTGACAGAACAAATACACATAGCCCCACCAGATGAGCGACCTAGAGAGCATCACATAGCTACAACATAGCTACAACGATTACTTCCCTTGTGGAAGCAAAGTAATCATATTCATTATCAACTGTTGAGAATTCTATTGAGCTGCTTCAAGCCTATAGGCATTTGGAAGTAGCTACTACAGTCTATCATTCCAATGATTATTTCCCTGTGAAAGCCAAATAATCATATTCATCATCAACTGCCGAGAATTCCACTAAGCTGCTTCGAACCGAGAATTCCAATGAGCTGCTTCTGACCCTAAACTATTTAGAAGTACATAGCTTCTACAATTTACCATTCTAGTGATTACTTCCTTGTGGAAGCCTTGGGATCATAGTCATCATTAGCTGCCCAAAATTCCACTGAGCTCCTTGAGGCCTATAAGCCTTTGGAAGCGTGAGCAGTTCTCTTTTTTTTTTTTTGCATAATCTATATACATACATATCATATTTTTAATCCCATGACATTCATCCGTTCGTAATGGACTAAAACAATTTTTGTCAACTGCTTCCAACCCTACTTAATATGGGCGAATCAATAGGTACCTATTAAGTTTAAAAAAAACCCTAAACTTAACTAATACCTACGTAAAAAACGTATTAGGTGAAGAAAAACCCACCCCGTTGCCCGATCCTCCCCCGCCTCTCGTCCTCTAGCGCCTCCCATCCACCACCACAAAAACCCCGAACCCCGCGGCCTCCCCTCCTCGTTCCCCCTCCTGCACCCCGTCTCCGCGTCCCAACTCCCGTTCCGACCCCGACCCCGACCCCGGACTCGTACTTTCTGTACATGTATGTGGTCGTGAACCCTAATCCGATCAAGTTGACATGACCTAGGGAGCTGCTAACCCTGGATTAGCGTGTGAAAGTTCAGTGTCACACCTCAGCCCGCACCCCACCCTAAGAGAAGCCAACGGCAGCCGGCGGATGGTGGACCCTCCCATGTCTCCCACGCTCTGCGGGGTCTGCCATCATCTTCCCTATGTCCGGCTGGAAACTTGGGCTACAGCTTGTACTCAGGGTCCCGTGTGCCAAACCCAAAGCCGCTCCTGATCAAATTGCGGGCTCCTGGCTGGCCTCGCCTCAGTCCCCTTATCCGCATTCTGCGCGCGGGGCCGAGCTGTTGTGAGAGCATTTAGGTTATTTACTTCCTCCATGGTTACATAGTCTGGTACCAAAATGGTGGTCACGATGTAGCGGGAGTTGCGCAGCGCGCTCCACAAGCTGAGTCTCTGGAGCTGAGGAGGCGGATCCTACCATCGCTCTTTTCAGCAACCCGAGGTATCAGCATTTTGGCCCCCAGCTTCTTCTTGTGTGGCGAGAGGCGGTTTGATAGGTGACGGCCCCAGCGTGTGTCAGCAGTGCCTTGTCAGTCATTTTGCAATGTCAGCAACCTGATGGTTGAAGATGCACGATTGCATAACAGGGCTATGCATGAGGCATTGCGCATCTTACAATCCCCTATGGTGGTGTCGCAGCTTACGGCGAGCTAGTCGGGGACTTCGGAAGCTGATAATGGTCGACAGTCTTTGGTGGGAATGGTGAAGTACGATAAGACCGTGGAGTGTGGCGTGAAGGAACGCGTGGGAACATTCATATATCGGAGAATCAGCCGGCAGTGCAGAGGGTTGCAGACCGAATGGTGGGGAGGAGGATGAGAGGTCTGAGTCCTTCTAGGAGAGCAGCATCAGCACCAGAAGTAGTTTTAAGATAGCAGTTCGAGATAGCCAGGTGTCAGGACCGTGGTTACAAGTGTCTAGGCAGCTATGTATGGCGGAAGATTCACGGCACTATGCGCAGTTGGGAAGAGCTCTATCTTCATCAGGGCGTTCAGTACGGACTGGATTGTGGTGAAGACTAGGTTTGCCCTGCCTCTTGGAGCGTGCTGCATGCGGTTTGGTCAGTTTGTGTTGGCTGCCAGGAGCTGGGGACTGGCTAGGGTGCCGCTCTTCTTATCTGGTCGTGGCTCATGGGTCGGGGACTGCAAGCTTGCAGAATTTCTTGCGCATGGCCAGCCTATTCGCCGACCATGCGCACTGGTTAACTACTTGTTTCGTGGTATGCAACCCTCAGACTAGTCTTGGCATCGAGCGAACGGGGTCTCAACACTCGAATATCTCTGCCACCTATTCTTGGAGCAGATTAAAATCCTGGTAGCTTCCCAACCTGGTTGACCAGAACTCCCTTCTATACTCCTCCTGTTTCCTCCTTTTTTTGTTGGCATCTCCACCCTATGTCCTGTCCCCAGAGGTACTCTTTGTTTTGCTCCAAGTTATGAACTATCAGGCTGTCTCTCCTGAGCACGGCTAGGAAGCACCTCCGATCTGTATCGGTTTTCTGAGGGTAGCCACTTTGAAATTTGTGTGCTTCTTGGATGTTTTCTTCGTCAGCTGTTGCAGTGCTCAACCACAGTCGTATCACTGTGAGTCAGGGATTGGGCGGTTTCCCCTAGAAGCTGTTTGGATAGACACTTCTACCCATAGCTTGGGCGGGGATAAAAAATTTCATGGAGTCAGGTGGTCATGGCTTAAGCAAAGCAGATGCACAGCGAGAGTCAGGTGACCGCAGTTCAGAGAGTGGGTTGGCAACGCAGTTGGCACAGCAGTATCATCCACAGCAGCAAGAATCCCAGTCGAGGGCTCTGTCGGGGTATGGAGCTCCATCGAATTCGGCAATATTAGACCAGCAACATCAGCAGCAACAGCAACAGCACCAGCAACTCCACTCTCACCAACATTCGCTCCAACATCAACAACAACAACAGCAGCAGAGTCCAGGGCCTCATATCTCGGGGGGTACTCTTGCGCAGGCAATGGCAGCCATGGGCGGTGCAGGTGACCCACCTCTAGGGATGCCTAACATCGGGCAGGAGTACTCACAGGAACAGTCCGGTGGAGGCATGTCTGGCTTGGGAGGACTTTCCATGTCTCGGGGTAATCAGCAAGAAATATCGAGTGGAGCAGCAGGCGGTGGAGGAGTCCAGGGTCCTCAGGATCAGGGTCAAACCCCTCCTAAGAAGCCTGCACCCAAGAGATCTTCCACCAAGGATAGGCACACCAAAGTGGATGGAAGGGGTCGGCGCATTCGAATGCCGGCCACCTGTGCAGCCAGGATTTTCCAGCTTACCAGAGAGCTGGGTCACAAGTCCGACGGCGAAACAATCGAGTGGTTGCTACAGCAGGCCGAGCCAGCCATTATTGCTGCCACTGGAACGGGCACGGTGCCGGCTTTGAGTAGTACATCCATGCAAGGCCGCATGAGCCAGCAGGCCAGCATGTCGGCTGGGTCCGCCCGTCACGCTACGCTCCATTCAGGCATGGGGATAGGAGGAATTGGACCTTCGGACGCTGACCGGATGCAGGAGCATGTACGACGAGGCGAGTGGGACTCCGATGTGCAGGACCGCGTACTGGAGGTGAACCGGGCCTTGGAGGCGAGCAGGAGGATTGCCGCAATCAGTCACGGGGACTCTGGACTTAGCCCCCATGAAGTGATGTTCCAGCACGAAGGCTTAATTAGCTCCGATGCTGGAGAAGCGTTAGGGCTCGGAGAGTCGTCCGACAACAGGTTCAAGAAACGACACAGGGGCGGCGGCCCGCTGACGCGTCTCAAAGACGATCCGGAGCCTGTCCGACCCGTCCGGTCGCAGGCCAGGCCTGGAGTTCCCGGCGGGATATCGCAGCCGGGCTCTACAGGCATCATGTCTGCCATGTGGGCGATGGGTCCTGCGAGCAGCGGATCCATGCCTGGAACCATTTGGATGCTGCCTGTGAGTGCCAGTTCCAACACACCGGCCGTTATGTCCGGCCCCTCGGAGCAGCAACTGTGGACGGCTTACCCCTCAGGAGCCTCTGGCGGCACCATGTACAGAGTGGCAGCTCCGGCTGGGACACAGATTCAGCTGGGGTCTGGCGGGAGCGGGCAGTCAAATCTGAATTCACCCACTAACCTGATGATGCCCTTGACAGCGTTGCCCAGTGGAGTGCCCAGAATCAGCATTTCCGGGACTTCGGGCCTGGAGCTACAAGGTGGACACCAAGGTCACCATCCCCTCGGCAACATGCTGCTACAACAGGGTTCCCAGCAGCTTTCCGGGGCTGGGTTGGGACTGGCAGGTGAGGGTCATCTCGGAATGCTGGCTGCGTTGAATGCCTACACCCGAAACCTCAACCCCGACCACCAACAACATATGAGCTCTGCGCATCAGCAGGGGGATAGCGGCGATGATAACACGAGCTCGCAATAATTACAGTGGGTGATTTGAGTAATTTGTGCATAACCATCGGTGGCTTGTATGGCTTGGATGGTTTAGCGATAGGATACGTGCGTTTCAGCTACTTGGTGAAGGCTGGATCTGCCCTCCCTCCCTTGGTGGGGCAGGTGTGGCGTGACATCTGCTGCCGAGTAATATGAAGATCATAGCAGGTGCATGTATGTCTCAGGCGCTCGATACTCCCGGAGGACGGTACCTAGGTATTCCGGTTATTTAGCGCACTTTGGTACATGTTAGTCCTATTATGTAGGCCATTTTTTTCACCGTGCAAGGTAATAAAGTTTCCCTAATACAAACTAGGTACTTATGTAGGTACATACGCTGGAGCACGACGACATCGGCCCGTGAGGCCATCAGGCCATCAGGCTGGTTGTTCGCATCGGGAAATCTGCTGCCCTGGTAGACCGGGCTATTTTTTTCCTGATGGCCTGATATATATGGCGTGCGAGCGCAGGATGCTTGCTGGGTCACGTCATCAGGGTTTACTGTCTACCGGCTGGTACACATCATCTCAGGGTTTACGGTCACCGGCTGCTACCTGTCACCGCCTCAGCCTCAGCCTCAGCCTCAGCATGGCGACAACAAATTTATGTATGCATGCTGGACTCTTGAAACCGTCAACATACATATGTCGGCTATGCAAGACGATCGATCGGTGCACACTCAACTGCCGCTTTCTGTCTGCCCTCCGAGGACTCCACAATCCATGGACCCTACTGAATCATACCTGTTTGTCCAATACATTTTCCTCCCTGAACGATGACCGCAGTATGGCATCCCCATCCGTGCTGGAGTCCTCTCAACAAATTGGTACGTGTACAGGGGTTCCACCAGGAGCTCTCGCTCAATTGACAGGGACTCGACCCTGGCTAACGACCGAGCCTCCAGGTCCAGCACTTTCACTTTGTGATGAAATGTGCGCGTGGGGACGGGGTTTCCAGCGATGCACATTGCCAGGAGCAGGAGGGTTTAGGGTTTTGGACCCTACCATGTGGTGGGACAACAGACAAGATACAGGAGAGCTCCCGTAGCTGCTCGTTTCCTTGGATATGCAGCTGGCTCTTGGTGCTTCTTCTTCCAAAGTCTAGCTGGCTCTCCGGATAAGCCTGAATCTGGCAGGCCTGCAGGATCGGAAATGGACGTTGGAACGGCTTCAACCGTGCGCACCGTATGTCAACAGGGAAGCTTTCTGGGGCTGGGTTGGGACTGGCAGGTGAGGGTCATCTCGGAATGCTGGCTGCGTTGAATGCCTACACCCGAAACCTCAACCCTGACCACCAACAACATATGAGCTCTGCGCATCAGCAGGGGATAGCGGCGATGATAACACGAGCTCGCAATAATTACAGTGGGTGATTTGAGTAATTTGTGCATAACCATCGGTGGCTTGTATGGCTTGGATGGTTTAGCGATAGGATACGTGCGTTTCAGCTACTTGGTGAAGGCTGGATCTGCCCTCCCTCCCTTGGTGGGGCAGGTGTGGCGTGACATCTGCTGCCGAGTAATATGAAGATCATAGCAGGTGCATGTATGTCTCAGGCGCTCGATACTCCCGGAGGACGGTACCTAGGTATTCCGGTTATTTAGCGCACTTTGGTACATGTTAGTCCTATTATGTAGGCCATTTTTTTCACCGTGCAAGGTAATAAAGTTTCCCTAATACAAACTAGGTACTTATGTAGGTACATACGCTGGAGCACGACGACATCGGCCCGTGAGGCCATCAGGCCATCAGGCTGGTTGTTCGCATCGGGAAATCTGCTGCCCTGGTAGACCGGGCTATTTTTTCCTGATGGCCTGATATATATGGCGTGCGAGCGCAGGATGCTTGCTGGGTCACGTCATCAGGGTTTACTGTCTACCGGCTGGTACACATCATCTCAGGGTTTACGGTCACCGGCTGCTACCTGTCACCGCCTCAGCCTCAGCCTCAGCCTCAGCATGGCGACAACAAATTTATGTATGCATGCTGGACTCTTGAAACCGTCAACATACATATGTCGGCTATGCAAGACGATCGATCGGTGCACACTCAACTGCCGCTTTCTGTCTGCCCTCCGAGGACTCCACAATCCATGGACCCTACTGAATCATACCTGTTTGTCCAATACATTTTTCCTCCCCTGAACGATGACCGCAGTATGGCATCCCCATCCGTGCTGGAGTCCTCTCAACAAATTGGTACGTGTACAGGGGTTCCACCAGGAGCTCTCGCTCAATTGACAGGGACTCGACCCCTGGCTAACGACCGAGCCTCCAGGTCCAGCACTTTCACTTTGTGATGAAATGTGCGCGTGGGGACGGGGTTTCCAGCGATGCACATTGCCAGGAGCAGGAGGGTTTAGGGTTTTTGGACCCTACCATGTGGTGGGACAACAGACAAGATACAGGAGAGCTCCCGTAGCTGCTCGTTTCCTTGGATATGCAGCTGGCTCTTGGTGCTTCTTCTTCCAAAGTCTAGCTGGCTCTCCGGATAAGCCTGAATCTGGCAGGCCTGCAGGATCGGAAATGGACGTTGGAACGGCTTCAACCGTGCGCACCGTATGTCAACAGGGGAAGCTTTCTGAGGCCGTTGGAGCCCTGGAATCTCTGGCGGAGACACACTGTGCTATTTCTCAGTCTCTGTTCTACGCTGTACTAAAACTGTGTGGCGATGAGAAGGATCTGGTTTTGAGGCGACGAATTCATGACCTGACTGTCAAACTTGGGTACGAGTCGGATGCGTACTCGGGGAACCATATTTTGCGCATGTGGAGGTAGTCTGCAGGAGGCCGTGGATGTGTTCACCAGGGTGGGCACACCAGATGGCTTCATGTGGTTTACCCTAATCTCTGCACATGCCAAGGACGGGAAACCTAATGAGGCCATCCAACTGTACCATGAGATGCGTAGGTCAGGAGTGAAGGCGAATGGTCACGTCTATGTCGCTGCCCTTCAAGCTTGTGCATTTGCCGTGGACTTGGAATCTGGCAGGAAAGTGCACTGTGATGTATTGCACAGTGGCATTCCTCCTGACTTGTTTGATGGCACCGGCCTGGTGGACATGTATGCAAAATGTGGCCAACTGGAAGATGCACGCCAGGTTTTTGAAAGCTTGGCCAAAAAGGATGTGGTGACATGGACGACCCTGATATCTGGGTATGGTGCTTGCGTTGAAGGTCGGAAGGCACAAGATGTTAGTCGCCGGTATTCATCCTAATGATGCTACTATTACTTGCCTTTTAGTAGCGTGCACTCATGAGGGACTGGTGGACGAGGGTCGCAAGCACTTTGATTCCATGGCTGAACAGGATGGCTTTGACCCTTTAGTTGAGCATTACATTTGCATCATTGATCTTTTTTGGCGTGCAGGCCACTTGGACGAGGCAGAGAGGATGCTATTATCATGTGAGGGCCAAAGTAACGTTGTGGGCTTGAGGTCTTTGCTGAATGCCTGCAAAAGTCACGGGAATGTAGAAAGGGCAATGTGGTGTTATGAAAGCATTGTTACGCTGGATCCCCAAGATGTGCCCGCATATGTGCTCATGGCCAATGCCTTTGGAGATGTAGGTGGACCGATGTAGACAGGATTGAAACACGCAGAAGGATAGCAGGAGCTAACAAGAAACTTGCAGCGGCAACGATTGAGGTGAGCAGGAAGGTGCATACATTTCCGGTGGGTGAAAACAGAGAGCATATTTCGCTGAAGGTTAGAGAGCACGAATGCACGTCTGAAGCAGGAAGTAGGCCGCGTACCTCACACAAATTTGGTGTTGAAGCCACTGTGTGAGACGGAAAAGGAAGATGCGCTATGTGGGCATGCTGAGAAGTTAGCTCTGGCGTTTGATCTCTTGAACACTCCCAGTGGGACTCCTCTGTGACATGACAAAGAATCTACACATGTGCAGTGACTGCCACAGTTCCACGGAGATCATGTCAAGGCTTGAACAGAGAGACATTGTTGTGAGGGATGGGTACCGTGTGCATCGATTCGCAAATGGTTGTTGCAGTTGTAGGGGTCGACCGTGAAATAATGAAGCAGTAGCCAGTGCTCATGTGTGTGAGCCAGAGAATATTGCTTTCGGGTGAATGTGCTGGCTTAACTCCACCCCTGCCAAACAGAGACATGGATATGGATGGCAAAACACTGATCCTTTGCCGCCGACTTGGAATCTGGCAGAAAAGTGCACTGCATTCCTCCTGACTTGTTTGTTGGCGACTGCCTGGTGGACATGAATGCAAAATGTGGCAAACTGCTGAGAGATGCGCTCCAGGTCTTCGACAGCATGGCCACGAAGGATGTGGTGATGTGGAATGCCCTGATATCTGGGTATGTAAATGTGGTGGAAGTGGAAGATGTACGCCAGGCCAGATTTTTACTGTGTGAACACGAAAAATGTGGTGACATGGAATGCCCTGGTGGCTGGGTATGACGCCCGTGTCGTGTCTGGACGGATGGAGCAGGAGGCCTCATTTTGGCTGACCTTGTTGCTTTTGCTTGCCTTTAAAAGGTGTGTGCCGGTATGGCGTTTCCGACTTCCCTTTGGTCCGATGGTTGTCATTATATATTCTATGCGATTCCAACGCATCCAAAACGGTGGCCGAAACAGCAAGCGAATGCAAGTTGTTTGCGAGTCGACAGTAGACCCACACGGACTGAGCTTTGGACTGCTTTGGAACTAGTTTTCACACCTTGAAACCCGATTGGAACACTTTTCGAACTAGCTTTGACACCGTGAAATCTGATTGGAATATTTTTTGAACCAGCTTTGACACCTTGAAATCTGATTGGAATTTGAAAATGGACGGAATTGTGATGAAAGCCTATGTGGATAGGTTGGTAAGTTTTAATTGGTTTTCATTCAATTTTTTTTCCTTCAAAAAACCTATTTTTTGTGAAAATCTAGGCAAATTCTAAAGCCTAAAAACTATAAGATTTGGCTCAAAGCTGATCCATTTAATTACTATTAATCATTTTTTCTATATGAAGCTTTCCCATAATCAAATCCATGGACCGTGGGATCCAACAGGTGCTGCTCCATACATGTCTTCGTTAGTTCCATGGGTACCGTGCCCCCGGTCACCAATGGGATGGGGTACCTCCCACCCCCGATTACTCAAGCCCTTGGTGACATGCTTCTGTCCTGAAGCCCTTCGAGGCCGCTTAACATATAATCTTTGTTGTCTCACCTTCAAAAAGCGCTGCTATTGTAAGGTTTTGAAGGTCGTCAAGGGCGCTTGATATATGATCTCCGATGTAAGGTCCTTCGGGGTCCTCTAAATCACACGGAATGCAAATACCCGATCAATTTCCCAAAACTCTGCACTATATGGGCAAACACACCAGGGACAAATGAAGCTATGGTTAGAATATCAACAAACAGCCTTTGAGTTTTGTTTGGATTGAAGGATTGAAGAAGAGATTCAAGTAGATTTGGTATTACATATATAAATTAGAATATTCATTTTTAATTATCTATTAAATGAATTCTAATGGAGGTACAAAACACCACTATATGCCTGAAAAATGATTCAGTCATTATTTTTCAAATATTATAAGAAGGTTCCAAACACTCAATTTTAGTGGGCTAGTAAGAAGCCTTGCATGAGAAACATGCAGCCCTGGATCTAGTTAGTAAGTTGTAAGTAGTGGTAAGACTTAGCTTAAGGAAGAAAGTCTGTTTTAACCAGTTACTTTGGAAATGTTGTAAGCCACCCTATTAAAGGAGATGAGGCTAGCCTTAGAGGAGCATCTTGTGATCCTAGCATGGGGAGCTACACTCTGGAGGATAGGACTTTGGAGCCTAAAGGCCTTGAGAGCGTGGAGTGTGAGCATGTCTAGGATCCTAGCACTTGGGAGCTACACTCTTGTGAGGATAGGACTTTGGTGCCTAGAGGCCTTGGGAGCCTAGAGTGTGAGCGTGCTAGAGGAGAGCTGTTGAGGAGGAGATCGAGGGGAGAGAGCTAAGCTCCTAGCTCAGGCAAAGATTGGGAGCTCTTGTCTCATGTATTCCTGTTGACTCTTGCTGGAATAAACAGCAGTCTGCGAGTCTAACGTGCTGACTGCGAGTCTTCCCGTGGATGGACGGCGGGCTACTTGGAGGCCTAGTGCTGGTGTTTGGTGATGTTTTGTCACTAACTTGACTGCCCCACCTCCTTGAAAACGGGTGTTACTTGGCTGTTAAATAGTACATTTGCACGAAAAAAACAAATTTAAGCGAGACTTTGGGCTAGAGGGTAGAATCCTAGAAGAATGGTGTATTCAGGTCTACACCGATTTGTTGGGTCCAGAACGGGTCCGGTTGCCATACTGTGACCATCGTCAAGGGCGCTTGATATATGATCTCCGATGTAAGGTCCTTGGGTCCTCTAAATCACACGGAATGCAAATACCGATCAATTTCCCAAAACTCGCACTATATGGGCAAACACAGTGGACAAATGAAGCTATGGTTAGAATATCAACAAACAGCCTTTGAGTTTTGTTTGGATTGAAGGATTGAAGAAGAGATTCAAGTAGATTTGGTATTACATATATAAATTAGAATATTCATTTTTAATTATCTATTAAATGAATTCTAATGGAGGTACAAAACACCACTATATGCCTGAAAAATGATTCAGTCATTATTTTTCAAATATTATAAGAAGGTTCCAAACACTCAATTTTAGTGGGCTAGTAAGAAGCCTTGCATGAGAAACATGCAGCCCTGGATCTAGTTAGTAAGTTGTAAGTAGTGGTGGTAAGACTTAGCTTAAGGCTTAAGGAAGAAAGTCTGTTTTAACCAGTTACTTTGGAAATGTTGTAAGCCACCCTATTAAAGGAGATGAGGCTAGCCTTAGAGGAGCATCTTGTGATCCTAGCATGGGGAGCTACACTCTGGAGGATAGGACTTTGGAGCCTAAAGGCCTTGAGAGCGTGGAGTGTGAGCATGTCTAGAAGGATCCTAGCACTTGGGAGCTACACTCTTGTGAGGATAGGACTTTGGTGCCTAGAGGCCTTGGGAGCCTAGAGTGTGAGCGTGCTAGAGGAGAGCTGTTGAGGAGGAGATCGAGGGGAGAGAGCTAAGCTCCTAGCTCAGGCAAAGATTGGGAGCTCTTGTCTCATGTATTCCTGTTGACTCTTGCTGGAATAAATCAGCCGTAGTCTAACGTGCTGATCGCGAGTCTTCCGTGGATGGACGGCGGCTACTTGGAGCCTAGTGCTGGTGTTTGGTGATGTTTTTGTCACTAACTGCTTGACTGCCCCACCTCCTTGAAAACGGGGTGTTACTTGGCTGGTATTTCTGGGTTAAATAGTACATTTGCACGAAAAAAAAAAACAAATTTAAGCGAGACTTTGGGCTAGAGGGTAGAATCCTAGAAGAATGGTGTATTCAGGTCTACACCGATTTGTTGGGTCCAGAACGGGTCCGGTTGCCATACTGTGACCATCGTCAAGGACCGCTGTCGGCACTTGAGGCTGACAACCAGCGTTCCAGGACCGCTGTCGGAAGGTCAGGCTAACAACACGAACTTGAGGCTAACAACCAGCGTTCAAGGACCGCGCTGTCGGAAGTTGAGGCTAGTGATAGACTATGGCCGGATGCCTACGTATGTAAGACCACACTACCCTAATGCACGATTTTTCACCACGTACCTAGGAAAAACAACACATGATGCGACTGGGACGCTGATGCCAAGGATCCAGCACATCTGTAAGCTTGAGTGTGGGGTCCCGAGTAGTGCGGGTAACCACCAGCTCCAGCAGAGGCTGAGGGCAGTAATTCCTGAGGCGGTGGGCGAAACTACCAACCTGGACAGCATCGAGGAGCAAGGGAGTGCCTACATGCGGCTGGATTATGGCCATTGTCTGCATTCCATTCTAATCAGGACCCTCACTATTCGGGCCCTACTTCAAGGGCTCACGACCTAGAAGAAAAGGGCTAGAGGCTTCAGCATCAGACTGCTTGGACACTTCAAGGAAGTCATCCTCCATGCGTCCTTCTCTCGTTTGCAGGTTCCCAGCCAGCTTTTTATTGATTTTCATTTAGGAATTTGCTAAGGGTCATTCATATCCATGTCTCAGTTTGGACAGCGGTGTGCACTTTAGCAAGCACATTCGCCCCAAAGGAAAAACGCAATGTTCTCTGGCGTTCACACTTGAGCACTGGCGAGTTGTTTTTTATACTCATGGTCGACCCTTACAGGTGCAACAACCATTGGCGAATCGATGCACACGGTACCCATCCCTCACAACAATGTCTCTGTTCAAGCCTTGACATGATCTCCGTGGAACTGTGGCAGTCACTGCACATGCGTAGATTCTTCGTTACCACCAGAGGTGTCCCACTCGGAGTGTTCAAGAGACCAAACGCCAGAGCTAGCTTCTCAGCATGCCCACAAAGCGCATCTTCCTTTTCCTTCTCACTCAGTGGCTTCAACACCAACTTTGTGTGAGGTACATGGCCTCCTTCCTGCTTCAGACGTGCATTTGTGCTCTCTACCTTACCGCAATATCCTCTCTTTCTCCCACCAGAAATCTATGTACCTGCGTATTCACCTCAATGGTCGCCACTGCAGGTTTCTTATTAGCTCCTGCTACCATTCTTTGTCTTTCAATCCTGTCTACATCAGTCCACCTACCTGCATCTGCGTAGGCAGTGGCCATGAGCACATATGCGGGTGCCTCCTGGGGGTCCAGCCTAACAATGCTTTCGAAACACCACATCGCCCTCTATATCCCCGTGACTTTTGCAGGCATTCAACAAAGACGTCAAGCCCACAACATTACTTTGGCCTCACATGACAAAGCATCTTCTCTGCCTCATCTAAATGGCCTGCACGCCCAAGAAGATCAATCATGCAATTGTAATGCTCAATAGTAGGTTTGATGCCATGTTCAGCCATGGAATCAAAGTGCTTGCGACCCTCGTGGACCAGTCCTCATGACTGCATGCTGCTAGAAGGCAAGTAAGTAGCATCATCAGGCTGAATACCGGCAACTAACATCTCCTCAAAACAAGCTAGTGCTCTGACCATCATGTACCATACCCAGATATCAGGGCATTCCATGTCACCACATTTTTGTGTTCATGCTGTCAAAACCTGGCGTGCATCTTCCAGTTCACCACATTTTGCATACATGTCCACCAGGCAGGTGCCCAACACCACGTTATCCAGCAGTCCTCTTTCCACAATGTGAGTGCAGCTGCCTGCCCTTCTGTAAGGCACCAGTGCTTGCACAGGCCTTCAGAAGGCAACATCGTCAGCCAAAATGAGGCCCTCCTGCTCCATTTGTCCATACACAACAAGCGCCTCTTGGCGAGTCCTTGCTGTGCATACCCAGCAATCAGCGTCCATGTCACCACATCCTTTGTGGCTGCTGTCAAAACCTGGCGTGCATCTTCCAGTTCACCACATTTTGCATACATGTCCACCAGGCAGGTGCCCAACACTACATTATCCAGCAGTCCTCTTTCCACAATCTGTGAGTGCAGCTGCCTGCCCTTCTGTAAGGCACCAGTGCTTGCACAGGCCTTCAGAAGGCAAGCAAAAGTAACATGGTCAGCCAAAATCAGGCCTCCTGCTCCATTTGTCCATACACAACAAGTGCCTCTTTGTCCGAGCCCTTGCTGCATACCCAGCAATCAGCGTCCATGTCACCACATCCTTTGTGGCCAAGCTGTCAAAACCTGTGCATCTTCCAGTTCACCACATTTTGCATACATGTCCACCAGGCAGTTGCCCAACACCACGTTATCCAGCAGTCCTCTTTCCACAATGTGAGTGCAGCTGCCTGCCCTTCTGTAAGGCACCAGTGCTTCCACAGGCCTTCAGAAGGCAAGCAAAAGTAACATCGTCAGCCAAAATGAGGCCTCCTCCTCCATTTGTCCATACACAACAAGCGCCTCTTGGCCGAGTCCTTGCTGCATACCCAGCAATCAGGGCATTCCATGTCACCACATCCTTTGTGGCCAAGCTGTCAAAACCTGGCGTGCATCTTCCAGTTCACCACATTTTGCATACATGTCCACCAGGCAGGTGCCCAACACTACATTATCCAGCAGTCCTCTTCCACAATCTGTGAGTGCAGCTGCCTGCCCTTCTGTAAGGCACCAGTGCTTGCACAGGCCTTCAGAAGGCAAGCAAAAGTAACATGGTCAGCCAAATGAGGCCCTCCTGCTCCATTTGTCCATACACAACAAGTGCCTCTGTCCGAGCCCTTGCTGTGCATACCCAGCAATCAGGCCGTCCATGTCACCACATCCTTTGTGGCCAAGCTGTCAAAACCTGTGCATCTTCCAGTTCACCACATTTTGCATACATGTCCACCAGCTGCCCACCAGTTTGTCATCCAGCAGTCCTCGACAATCTGTGAGTGCAGCTGCCTGCCCTTCTGTAAGGCACCAGTGCTTGCACAGGCCTTCAGAAGGCAAGCTGTAACATGGTCAGCCAAAATCAGGCCTCCTGCTCCATTTGTCCATACACAACAAGCGCCTGTTGGAGCCCTGCTGTGCATACCCAGCAATCAGGGCATTCCATGTCACCACATCCTTTGTGGCCATGCTGTCAAAACCTGGCGTGCTTCCATTTCGCCACATTTTGCATACATGTCCACCAGGCAGTGCCAACAAACAAGTGGAGGAATGCCACTGTGCAACACATCACAGTGCATTTTCTGCCAGATTCCAAGTCGGGCAAATGCACAAGCTTGAAGGGCAGCTACAAAGACGTGAGCATCCGCCTTCACTCCTGACCTACGCATCTCATGGTACAGTTGTATGGCCTCCTTAGGTTTCCCATGCTTAGCGTATGCGGAGATTATGGAAGACCACATGAAGGCATCTGGTTTGCCCACCCTGGTGAACACATCCATGGCCTCCTGCAGCCTACCTCCACATGCATACATGCGCAAGATATGGTTCCCCAAGTATGCATTCGAATCGTACCCAAGTTTGACAGTGAGATCATGAACTCGTCGCCCCACAACCATATCCTTCTTAGCTGTACACAGTTTCAGCACAGTGTAAAACAGAGACTGAGAATAGCAGAGTCTGTCTGCGCCAGAGATTCCAGGGCTCCAACGGCCTCAGAAAGCTTCCCTGCTGACATAACATGCTCACGGTTCAGCCGTTACGACGCCCATTTCCGATCCTGCACGCCTGCCAGTTCAGGCTTATCCGGAGAGCTGGACTTGGAAGGAGAGGCACCATGACCCATCTGCATATCCAAGGAAACGAGCTGCTCATCAACCCAAGCTGGCTTAACATGTTGTTTAACCACAGGACCTCGCCGGACCCCTTACGCCGGAAGTCAGGCGAACGGGAGCTCTTCTTATCTCGTCTGTTGTCCCACCACATGGTAGGGTCCAGAAAAATTGTTGCCACAAGTGCTCCTGCTGCTCCTGCTCCTGCCCTGGCGACGACCATCGCTGAAACCGCCCCCCCCACATTTTCTCGGAAGTGGAAGTGCTGGGCTCCTTACACTGCTGCACCTGAGGCTGCTGTTTGCCAGGTGACTCCCAAGATGTGAGGTGAGCGGAGCTCGTAGAATCCTGTACACACACCAATTGTTGGGTCCACAACGGGTCCGGTTGCCATTGTGCCATCGTTCAGGGCGCTATCGGATGAGTATAACAGACTATGGCAGAAGGCTGTCCTGCTGTGCATGACCCCCACCTGAAGGATAGTGCCGTGGGTACCCAGGAGTTGGTTTGCAGGTTTTGGACAGAAACGAAACAAGAACACGTTCTTGTTGGGCTCAATTCATTGATCAGTTCCACCTCAGAGATATTCTGTCTGGCTCTTCATCCCTGTTGGATGAGAGGAGGATCAGTGTTAGCCATCCAGGTCTCCATATGTGTCTGATGGCCAGGGATGGAGTTAATCAAGCACTATTCTCTGGCGTCCGCGCTTGATCACTACCTACCTCGTCGTTTTTCTCACGGTCGACCCTGACAACTGCAACAGCCAGCCGCGAATCGGTGCACACGGTACCCATCCCTTACCACAATGTCCCTCTGTTCAAGCCTTGACATGATCTCCGTGGAGCTGTGGCAGTCACTGCACATGCGTAGATTCTTCGTTACTACCAAAGGTGTTCCACTCGGAGTGTTCAAGAGACCGAACGCCAGAGCTAGCTTCAGCATGCCCACAAAGCACATCTTCCTTTCCTTCTCACACAGTGGCTTCAACACCAACTTTGTGTGAGGTACGTGCCCTTCCTCCTTCAGACGTGCATTCGTGCTCTACCTTGGCAATATCCTCTCTTTCTCCCACCAGAAATCTATGTACCTGCTTATTCACCTCAATGGTCGCCACTGCAGGTTTCTTGTTAGCTCCTGCTACCTTCTCTGTGTTTCAATCCTGTCTACATCGGTCCACCTACCTGCATCTGCGTAGGCATTGGCCATGAGCACATACGCAGGCCCTTTGAGGGTCCAGCCTAACAATGCTTTCAAAACACCAATCGCCCTCTCTATGTCCCCGTGATTTTTGCAGGCATTCAACAAAGACGTCAACCCCACAACATTACTTTGGCCCTCACATGACAACAGCATCTTCTCTGCCTCGTCTAAATGGCCTGCACGACCAAGAAGATCAATCATGCAAATGTAATGTTCAATCCTAGGTCTAAGGCCATGCTGTTCAGTCATGGAACCGAAGTGCTTGAGACCCTCATGGACCAGTCCCTCATGACTGCATGCTACTAAAAGGCAAGTAAAAGTTGCATCGTTAGGCTGAATACCAGCAACTATCATCTCCTCAAAACAAGCTAGCGCCTTGTGACCTTCATCACAATCACCATACCCAGAAATCAGGGTGGTCCATGTCACCACATCCTTTGTGGCTAAGCTGTCAAAAACCGTGCATCATCCAGGTTACCACATTTTGCATACATGTCCACCAGGCAGGTGCCCACCAGTACGTCAGCAGTCCTCTGTGAGTGCAGCTGCCTGCCCTTCTGTAAGGCACCAGTGCTTCCACAGGCCTTCAGAAGGCAAGCAAAAGTAACATCGTCAGCCAAAATGAGGCCTCCTCTCCATTTGTCCATACACAAGCGCCTCTTGGCCAAGTCCTCCCAGCATACCAGCAATCAGGGCATTCCATGTCACCACATCCTTTGTTGTCAAAAACCTGGCGTGCATCTTCCAGTTCACCACATTTTGCATACATGTCCACCAGGCAGTGCCCAACACAACGTATCCAGCAGTCCTCTTCAACACAATCTGAGTGCAGCTGCCCTTCTGTAAGGCACCAGTGCTTGCACAGGCCTTCAGCAAGCAAAAGTAACATGGTCAGCCAAAATCAGGCCCTCCTGCTCCATTTGTCCAGCGCCCTTTGGCCGAGTCCTTGCTGTGCATACCCAGCAATCAGGGTCCATGTCACCACATCCTTTGTGCCATGCTGTCAAAAACCTGGCGTGCATCTTCCAGTTCACCACATTTTGCATACATGTCCACCAGGCAGTTGCCCACCAATACGTCATCCAGCAGTCCTCTTCAACAATCAGTGAGTGCAGCTGCCTGCCCTTCTGTAACCAGTGCTTGCACAGGCCTTCAGAAGGCAAGCAAAAGTAACATGGTCAAAATGAGGCCCTCCTGCTCCATTTGTCCATACAGACAAGCGCCTCTGGCCAAGTCCTTGCTGTGCATACCCAGCTATCAGGGCATTCCATGTCACCACATTCTTTGTGCCATGCTGTCAAAAACCTATGCATCTTTCAGTTCACCACATTTTGCATACCCAGCTATCAGGGCATTCCATGTCACCACATCCTTTGTGGCCATGCTGTCAAAAACCTGGCGTGCATCTTTCAGTTCACCACATTTTGCATACATGTCCACCAGGCAGTTGCCAACAAACAAGTCAGGAATGCCACTGTGCAACACATCACAGTGCACTTTTCTGCCAGATTCCAAGTCGGCGGCAATGCACAAGCTTGAAGGGCAGCTACAAAGACGTGAGCATCCGCCTTCACTCCTGACCTACGCATCTCATGGTACAGTTGTATGGCCTCATTAGGTTTCCCATGCTTAGCATATGCAGAGATTATGGAAGACCACATGAAACATCTGGTTCCCACCCTGGTGAACACATCCATGGCCTCCTGCAGCTGCCTCCACATGCATACATGCGCAAGATATGGTTCTCATGTATCGACTCGTACCCAAGTTTGACAGTGAGATCATGAACTCGTCGCCCCACAACCAAATCCTTCTTAGCTGTACACAGTTTTAGCACAGTAAACAGAGACTGAGAATAGAGTCTGTCTGCGCCAGAGATTCCAGGGCTCCAACGGCCTCAGAAAGCTTCCCTGCTGACATAACATGCTCACGGTTCCAGCCGTTACGACGCCCATTTCCGATCCTGCACGCCTCCAGGTTCAGGCTTATCCGGAGAGCTCGAAGGAGAGGCACCATGACCCATCTGCATATCCAAGGAAACGAGCTGCTCATCAACCCAAGCTGGCTTAACATGCTGTTTAACCACAGGACCTCGCCGGACCCCTTACGCCGGAAGTCAGGCGAACGGGAGCTCTTCTTATCTCGTCTGTTGTCCCACCACATGGTAGGGTCCAGAAAAAGTGGAAGTGCTGCCAGCCTGCATTGTTTGCTCTGAAGTGACCTCTCCTGTAGAATCCCCACACACCCCAATTTTGTTGGTGAAGTGGGTTGCCACTGCTGCCATCTGCTCAGGGACCGCTGTTGAGCAGGAGTCACAACCTTGTGTCCACGGCAGTCCGGACAAGGCTGTTCAGCGCCTGTTCGCCAGGATGATGGTCTCCACGTGATGGTTGCAGACCATGCCCAGATTCATGAGATGTTAGGCAACGACGATGACAACGCAGTCCATGGTGACTGCGCACCATTTCATCGCGGAAAGGCTGAGTTTGCAAAACAGATGACAGGGAGATGCAGAGGCACTGTTGACACACCAGGAAGGACCTGCAGGCAGTTTTTCATTGGGTACCGAGAGAGTTACGGTTCAAGTTTCAGCAGAAATATTCAGCAATGCAAAAGCTCCATGTCCTCCTCTGAAGAGCCTTGCATTGTCTGTGATGAGACATGATGGATGGATGCTGATCCACGTCTCATGACAGGATGCACAAACATTTCACCCAAGAACAAAAGAGAAACTTTTTGGCGTACACGCTTGACCACTGTGGTTCACTATTCTCACGGTCGACCTTACAACTGCAACAACCAGCTGCGAATCGATGCACGGTACCCATCCCTTACAACAATGTCTCTGTTCAAGCCTTGACATGATCTCCGTGGAACTGTGGCAGTCACTGCACATGCGTAGATTCTTCGTTAGTTCCATGGGTACGTGCCCCGGTCACCAATGGGATGGGGTACCTCCACCCCGATTACTCAAGCCTTGGTGACATGCTTCTCCAAGCCCTTCGAGGCCGCTTAACATATAATCTTTGTTGTCTCACCTTCAAAAAGCGCTGCTATTGTAAGGTTTTGAAGGTCGTCAAGGGCGCTTGATATATGATCTCCGATGTAAGGTCCTTCGGGGTCCTCTAAATCACACGGAATGCAAATACCCGATCAATTTCCCAAAACTCTGCACTATATGGGCAAACACACGAGGGACAAATGAAGCTATGGTTAGAATATCAACAAACAGCCTTTGAGTTTTGTTTGGATTGAAGGATTGAAGAAGAGATTCAAGTAGATTTGGTATTACATATATAAATTAGAATATTCATTTTTAATTATCTATTAAATGAATTCTAATGGAGGTACAAAACACCACTATATGCCTGAAAATGATTGAGTCATTATTTTCAAATATTATAAGAAGGTTCCAAACACTCAATTTTAGTGGGCTAGTAAGCCTTGCATGAGAAACATGCAGCCACTGGATCTAGTTAGTAAGTTGTAAGTAGTGGTGGTAAGACTTAGCTTAAGGAAGGAAGAAAGTCTGTTTAACCACAGGACCTCGCCGGACCCCTTACGCCGGAAGTCAGGCGAACGGGAGCTCTTGTCTCATGTATTCTGTTGACTCTTCTTTGGAATAAACAGCAGTCTGCGAGTCTAACGTGCTGACTGCGAGTCTTCCCGTGGATGGACGGCGGGCTACTTGGAGGCCTAGTGCTGGTGTTTGGTGATGTTTTTGTCACTAACTGCTTGACTGCCCCACCTCCTTGAAAACGGGGTGTTACTTGGCTGGTATTTCTGGGTTAAATAGTACATTTGCACGAAAAAAAAAAACAAATTTAAGCGAGACTTTGGGCTAGAGGGTAGAATCCTAGAAGAATGGTGTATTCAGGTCTACACCGATTTGTTGGGTCCAGAACGGGTCCGGTTGCCATACTGTGACCATCGTCAAGGACCGCTGTCGGCGAGGGCTGACAACCAGCGTTCCAGGACCGCTGTCGGAAGGTCAGGCTAACAACACGAACTTGAGGCTAACAACCAGCGTTCAAGGACCGCGCTGTCGGAAGTTGAGGCTAGTGATAGACTATGGCCGGATGCCTACGTATGTAAGACCACACTACCCTAATGCACGATTTTTCACCACGTACCTAGGAAAACAACACATGATGCGACTGGGACGCTGATGCCAAGGATCCAGCACATCTGTAAGCTGTGGGGTCCCGAGTAGTGCGGGTAACCACCAGCTCCAGCAGAGGCTGAGGCAGTAATTCCTGAGGCGGTGGGCGAAACTACCAACCTGGACAGCATCGAGGAGCAAGGAGTGCCTACATGCGGCTGGATTATGGCCATTGTCTGCATTCCATTCTAATCAGGACCCTCACTATTCGGGCCCTACTTCAAGGGCTCACGACCTAGAAGAAAGGGCTAGAGGCTTCAGCATCAGACTGCTTGGACACTTCAAGGAAGTCATCCTCCATGCGTCCTTCTCTCGTTTGCAGGTTCCCAGCCAGCTTTTTATTGATTTTCATTTAGGAATTTGCTAAGGGTCATTCATATCCATGTCTCAGTTTGGACAGCGGTGTGCACTTTAGCATTCGCAAAGGAAAACGCAATGTTCTCTGGCGTTCACACTTGAGCACTGGCGAGTTGTTTTTTATACTCATGGTCGACCCTTACAGGTGCAACAACCATTGGCGAATCGATGCACACGGTACCCATCCCTCACAACAATGTCTCTCTGTTCAAGCCTTGACATAATCTCCGTGGAACTATGGCAGTCACTGCACATGCGTAGATTCTTCGTTACCATCAGAGGTGTCCCACTCGGAGTGTTCAAGAGACCAAATGCCAGAGCTAATTTCTCAGCATGCCCACAAAGCACGTCTTCCTTTCCGTTTTCACTCAGTGGCTTCAGCACCAACTTTGTGTGAGGTACATGGCCTCCTTCCTGCTTTAGACGTGCATTTGTGCTGTCTACCTTGACCGCAATATCCTCTCTCCTTTCTCCCACCAGAAATCTATGCACCTGCGTATTCACCTCAATGGTCGCCACTGCAGGTTTCTTATTAGCTCCTGCTACCATTCTTTGTCTTTCAATCCTGTCTACATCAGTCCACCTACCTGCATCTGCGTAGGCAGTGGCCATGAGCACATATGCGGGTGCCTCCTGGGGGTCCAGCCTAACAATGCTATCGAAACACCACATCGCCCTCTCTATATCCCCATGACTTTTGCAGGCATTCAACAACGACGTCAAGCCCACAACATTACTTTCGCCCTCACATGACAGAAGCATGTTCTTTGCCTCCTCTAAATGGCCTGCACGCCCAAGAAGATCAATCATGCACGTGTAATGCTCAAGAGTTGGTTTGATGCCATGTAGATCAGCCATTGAATGAAAGTGCTTGCGACCCTCGTGGACTAGTCCCCCATGACTGCATGCTGCTAGAAGGCAAGTATAAGTAGCATCATCAGGCTGAATACCGGCAACTAACATCTCCTCGAAACAAGCTAGTGCTCTCTGACCATCATCGCAAGTACCATACCCAGATATCAGGGCATTCCATGTCACGACATTTTTTGTCTTCATGCCATCAAAAACCCGTCGTGCATCTTCCAGTTCACCACATTTTGCATACATGTCCACCAGGCAGGTGCCCAACACCACGTAATCCACGAGTCCTCTTTCCACAATGTGCGAGTGCAGCTGCTTGCCCTTCTGTAAAGCACCAGTGCTTCCACAGGCTTTCAGAAGGCAAGCAAAAGTAACATCGTCAGCCAAAATGAGGCCTCCTTCCTCCATTTGCCCATACACTGCAAGTGCCTCTTGGCCGAGCCCTTGCTGTGCATACCCAGCAATCAGCGCCGTCCATGTAACCACATTCTTTGTGGCCAAGCTGTCAAAGACCTGGCGTGCATCCTTTAGTTCACCACATTTTGCATACATGTCCACCAGGCAGGTGCCCAACACTACATTATCCAGCAGTCGTCTTTCGACAATCTGTGAGTGCAGCTGCCTGCCCTGCTGTAAGGCACCAGTACTTGCACAGGCCTTCAGAAGGCAGGCAAAAGTAACATGGTCAGCCAAAATGAGGCCCTCCTGCTCCATTTGTCCATACACAAAAAGTGCCTCATGTCCAAGCCCTTGCTATACCCAGCAATCAGGGCATTCCATGTCACCACATCCTTTGCCATGCTTCAAAAACCTGGCGTGCATTTTCATACATGTCACCAGGCAGCTGCCCACCATTTTGCATAGTCCTCACAATCTGAGTGCAGCTGCCTGTCTAAGGCACCAGTGCTTTCAGGCTTCAGAAGGCAACATGTCAGCCAAAATCAGGCCCTCTGCTCCATTTGTCCATACACAACAAGCGCCTGTTCAGCTGTCCAGCAATCAGGGCGTCCATGTCACCACATCCTTTTTGCATGCTGTCAAAAACCTGGCGTGCATCTTCCATTTCCACATTTTGCATACATGTCACCAGGCAGTGCCAACAAAAGTCAGGAGGAATGCCACTGTGCAACATCACAGTGCACTTTTCTGCCAGATTCCAAGTCGGATGCACAAGCTTAGAAGCTACAAAGACCATCCGCCTTCACTCCTGACCTACGCATCTCATGGTACAGTTGTATGGCCTCCTTAGGTTTCCCTGCTTAGCATGGCGATTATGGAAGACCACATTTGGTTTGCCCACCTGGTGAACACATCCATGGCCTCCTGCAGCCTACCTCCACATGCATACATGCGCAAGATATGGTTCCCAAATGCATTCGACTCGTACCCAAGTTTGACAGTGAGATCATGAACTCGTCGCCCCACAACCAAATCCTTCTTAGCTGTACACAGTTTCAGCACAGTGTAAACAGAGACTGAAATAGCAGAGTCTGTCTGCGCCAGAGATTCCAGGGCTCCAACGGCCTCAGAAAGCTTCCCTGCTGACATAACATGCTCACGGTTCCAGCCGTTACGACGCCCATTTCCGATCCTGCACGCCTGCAGGTTCAGGCTTATCCGGAGAGCTCGACTTGGAAGGAGGCACCATGACCCATCTGCATATCCAAGGAAACGAGCTGCTCATCAACCCAAGCTGGCTTGAACATGTTGTTTAACCACCTCGCCGGACCCCTTACGCCGGAAGTCAGGCGAACAGCTCTTCTTATCTCGTCTGTTGTCCCACCACATGGTAGGGTCCAGAAAAATTGTTGCCACAAGTGCTCCTGCTCCTCCTGCTCCTGGCGACGACCATCGCTGGAAAAATCCGTCCCCCCCCACATTCTCAGGTGGAAGTGCTGGGCTCCTTACACTGCTGCACCTGGGCTTGGTGTTTGCCAGGGTGACTCCCAAGATGAGGTGAGCAGGAGCTCCTCGTAGAATCCCTGTACACACCAATTTGTTGGGTCCACAACGGGTCCGGTTGCCATACTGTGGTCATCGTTCAGGGTTCGCTATCGGACGATGCGAGTTTGACAACAGACTATGGCAGAAGGCTGTCCTGATGCCACCCCCACCTGAAGGATAGTGCCTAGACAGGGTTGGTTTGCAGGTTTTGGACAGAAACGAACATGTTAGCTACGCTTCTTAGTTTCGGGCTCAATTCATTGGATCAGTCTCCAATTCCTCCGGAGAGATATTCGTTCGGCTCTTAATATCCCTGTTAAGGATGAGAGGAGGATCAGTGTTAGCCATCCAGGTCCTCCATAGACGTCTTGACATGGTTAATCAAGCACATTCTCTGGCGTCCGATCACTGCCTACTCGTCTTTCTGTCGACCCTTACAACTGCAACAGCCGCGAATCGATGCACACGGTACCCATCCCTTACAACAATGTCTCTGTTCAAGCCTTGACATGATCTCCGTGGAGCTGTGGCAGTCACTGCACATGCGTAGATTCTTCGTTACTACCAAAGGTGTTCCACTCGGAGTGTTCAAGAGACCGAACGCCAGAGCTAGTTTCTCGGCATGCCCACAAAGCACATCTTCCTTTCCTTTCTCACACAGTGGCTTCAACACCAATCTTGTGTGAGGAACGTGGCCTCCTTCCTCCTTCAGAAGTGCATTCGCGCTCTCTACCTTTCGGGCAATATCCTCTCTTGTTTCTCCCACCAGAAATCTATGGACCTGCTTTTTCACCTCAATGGTCGCCACTGCAGGTTTCTTATTAGCTCCTGCTACCCGTCTGTGTGTTTCAATCCTGTCTACATCGGTCCATCTACCTGCATCTGCGTAGGCATTGGCCATAAGCACATACGCAGAAGCCCTTTGAGGGTCCAGTCTGACAATGCTTTCAAAACACCAATCGCCCTCTCTATATCCCGTGATTTTTGCAGGCATTCAACAAAGACGTCAACCCCACAACATTATTTTGGCCCTCACATGACAGCATCTTCTCTGCCTCATCTAAATGGCCTGCACGCCCAAGAAGATCAATCATGCAAATGTAATGCTCAATTAGGTTTGATGCCATGCTGTTCATGGAATCAAAGTGCTTGAGGACCCTCATGGACCAGTCCTCATGACTGCATGCTACTAAAAGGCAAGCAGTAATTAGGCTGAATACAGCAACTAACATCTCTCAAAACAAGCTAGTGCCTTGTGACCTTCATCACAATACCATACCCAGATATCAGGTGGTCCATGTCACCATTTTTGTTGCTGTCAAAACCGTGCATCTCCAGTTACCACATTTTGCATACATGTCCACCAGGCAGGTGCCCACCAGTACGTCAGCAGTCCTCTGTGAGTGCAGCTGCCTGCCCTTCTGTAAGGCACCAGTGCTTCCACAGGCCTTCAGAAGGCAAGCAAAAGTAACATCGTCAGCCAAAATGAGCCCTCCTCCATTTGTCCATACACAAGCGCCTCTTGGCCAAGTCCTCCCAGCATACCAGCAATCAGGGCATTCCATGTCCCACATCCTTTGTTTGTCAAAAACCTGGCGTGCATCTTCCAGTTCACCACATTTTGCATACATGTCCACCAGGCAGTGCCCAACACAACGTATCCAGCAGTCCTCTTCAACACAATCTGAGTGCAGCTGCCCTTCTGTAAGGCACCAGTGCTTGCACAGGCCTTCAGCAAGCAAAAGTAACATGGTCAGCCAAAATCAGGCCCTCCTGCTCCATTTGTCCAGCGCCCTTTGGCCGAGTCCTTGCTGTGCATACCCAGCAATAGGGTCCATGTCACCACATCCTTTGTAGCCATGCTGTCAAAAACCTGGCGTGCGTCTTTCAGTTCACCACACTTTGCATACATGTCCACCAGGCAGTTGCCCACCAATACGTCATCCAGCAGTCCTCGTTCAACAATCAGTGAGTGCAGCTGCCTGCCCTTCTGTAAGGAACCAGTGTTTGTGCAGGCATTCAGAAGGCATGCAAAAGTAACACGGTCAGCCAAAATGAGGCCCTCCTGCTCCATCTGTCCATACAGAGCGAGGGCCTCATGTCCGAGCCCTTGCTGGGCATACCCAGCTATCAGGGCATTCCAGGTCACCACATTCTTTGTGCTCATGCTGTCAAAAACCTGGCGTGCATCTTTTAGTTCACCACATTTAGCATACCCAGCTATCAGGGCATTCCATGTCACAACGTTCTTAGTGGCCATGCTGTCAAAAACGTGGCGGGCATCTTTCAGTTCACCACATTTTACATACATGTCCACCAGGCAATTTCCCACAAACATGTTACAAGGAATGCCACTGTGCAACACATCAGAGTGCACTTTCCTGCCAGATTCCAAGTCGGCGGCAAATGCACAAGCTTGAAGGGCAGCTACATAGACGTGACCATCCGCCTTCAATCCTGACCTGAGCACCTGATGGTACAGTTGTATGGCGTCATTAGATTTCCCATGCTTGGCATATGCAGAGATTATGGAAGACCACATAAAAGCATCTGGATTCCCCACCCTGGTGAACACATCCATGGCCTCCTGCAGACTGCCTCCACACGCATACATGCGCAAGATATGGTTCCCCAAGTATGTATCCGACTCGTAACCGAGCTTGACAGTGAGGTCATGAACTCGTCGCCCCACAACCAAATCCTTCTTAGCTGTACACAGTTTTAGCACAGTATGGAACAGAGACTGAGATATAGCGGAGTCTGTCTGCGCTAGAGATTCCAGGGCTCCAACGGCCTCAGAAAGCTTCCCTTGCTGACATAACGTGCGCACGGCTACAGCCGTAACCACGCCCATTTCCAATCTTGCACGCTTGCCAGGTTCAGGCTTATCCGAAGAGCTGGACTCGGAAGGAGAGGCACCATGACCCATCTGCATATCCAAGGACACGAGCTGCTCATCAACCCAAGCTGGCTTGGACATGCTGTTTAACCACAGGACCTCGCCGGACCCCTTACGCCGGAAGTCAGGCGGACGGGAGCTCTTCCTATCTCGTCTGTTGGACCACCACACGGTAGGGTCCCCAACCACAGATTTTGTCGGAAGTGGAAGTGCTGGGCTGCTTGCACAGATGCACCTGGAGGCTTCATTGTTTGCCTCTGAAGTGAGGCCAGTGGGGGCTCCTAGTAGAATCCCTGTACACACCCCAATCTGTTGTTGAGTACAGAACGGGTCGGGTTGCCACAGTGTGGCCATCATGGGTTCAGGGACCGCTGTTGGAAGCAGGAGGCCTTTCACAACCAAATAAATGTTTCGTCACGACAGCGCAGTCCCGACCCCAAGGCGCTGTTACAGGGCGCCTGTTCGCCATGGATGATGGTTCCCATAAATTCGTGATGGGTTGCAAAAGACGGCGATGGTCGCGCGGTTTTAACGATTAAAAACAAGTGAGAGATGAATAAAAATAGGCATTTCTATCTTTCCGACGATGACAACGCAGTCCATTTTCTTGGTGACTGCGCAGTCCATTTCATTTCTTGGGGGTGTGAAAGGCCCATGAGTTTGAGAGCAAAACAGACTATGACTATGGTGAGATGCAGAGGCACTGTTGACGGCCACACCACCCGGAAGGATCTCTGTGCAGGCAGTTTTTTCATTGGGTACCCTCCGAAAACGAGCACGTTACGGTTCGAAGTTTCAGCACGCAAACTCATATTCAGCAATGCTTCATTAAAGCTCCATTGTGTCCTCCCTTCCAGAAGAGCCTTGAAATCCAACTGTGTCCCTGTCGAAACTGAGACATGCGCATGGATGGCTAACGCTGATCCACGTCTCATTGCAACACGGATGCATGAAACACTTTCACCCAAGAACAAAAGCAGCAACTTTTGGCGTACACGCTTGACCACTGCCTGGTTCACTATTCTCACGGTCGACCCTTACAGCTGCAAGAACCAGCTGTGAATCGATGCAGGCGGTACCCATCTCTTACAACAATGTCTCTCTGTTCAAGCCTTGACATGATCTCCGTGGAACTGTGGCAGTCACTGCACATCCGTAGATTCTTCGTTACCACCAGAGGTGTCCCACTGGGAGTGTTTAAGAGGCCAAACGCCAGAGCTAGTTTCTCAGCATGCCCACAAAGCAAATCTTCCTTTTCCTTCTCACACAGTGGCTTCAACACCAACTTTGTGTGAGGTAGTGGCCTCCTTCCTGCTTCAGACGTGCATTCGCTCTCTACCTTAAGCGCAATCTCTCTTCTCCCACCAGCAAATCTATGTACCTGCTTATTCACCTCAATGGTCGCCACTGCAGGTTTCTTGTTAGCTCCTGCTACCATTCTGTGTTTCAATCCTGTCTACATCGTCCACCTACCTGCATCTGCGTAGGCATTGGCCATGAGCACATATGGCTCCCAGGTCCAGCCTAACAATGCTTTCAAAACACCATCGCCCTCTCTATATCCCCGTGACTTTTGCAGGCATTCAACAAAGACGTCAAGCCCACATTACTTTGGCCTCATGACAATAGCATCTCAGCCTCATCTAAATGGCCTGCACGCCCAAGAAGATCAATCATGCATGTGCTCAATAGTAGGTTTGATGCCATGCTGTTCAGCCATGGAATCAAAGCGACCCTCACCAGTCCCTCATGACTGCATGCTACTAAGGCAAGTAAAAGTAGCATCAGGCTGAATACCGGCAACTAACATCTCCTCAAAACAAGCTAGTGCCTGACCTCATCACAAGTACCATACCCAGATATCAGGGCATTCCATGTCACCACATCCTTTGTGTTCATGCTGTCAAAAACCTGGCGTGCATCTTCCAGTTCACCACATTTTGCATACATGTCCACCAGGCAGGTGCCCACACTACATCCAGCAGTCCTCTTTCAACAATCTGTGAGTGCAGCTGCCTGCCCTTCTGTAAGGCACCAGTGCTTCCACAGGCCTTCAGAAGGCAAGCAAAGTAACATGGTCATGAGCCTGGCCCACCTCCTCCATTTGTCCATACAACAAGCGCCTCTTGGCGAGTCCTTGCTGTGCATACCCAGCAATCAGGGCATTCCATGTCACCACATCCTTTGTGGCCAAGCTGTCAAAAACCTGGCGTGCATCTTCCAGTTCACCACATTTTGCATACATGTCCACCAGGCAGTTTACCAGTATCAGCAGTCCTCTTCACAATCTGAGTGCAGCTGCCTGCCCTTCTGTAAGGCACCAGTGCTTCACAGGCCTTCAGAAGGCAAGCAAAGTAACATGGTTAGCCAAAATCAGGCCCTCTGCTCCATTTGTCCATACACAAAGCGCCTCTTGGCCGAGTCCTTGCTGTGCATACCCAGCAATCAGGGCATTCCATGTCACCACATCCTTTGTTCTGTCAAAAACCTGGCGTGCATCTTCCAGTTCACCACATTTTGCATACATGTCCACCAGGCAGTTGCCCACCACATGTCATGTGTCCTTTCAACAATCTGAGTGCAGCTGCCTGCCCTTCTAAGGCACCAGTGCAGGCCTTCAGAAGGCAAGCAAAGTAACATGGTCAGCCAAAATCAGGCCCTCCTGCTCCATTTGTCCATACACAACAAGCCTCATGTCCAGCCCTTGCTATACCCAGCAATCAGCATTCCATGTCACCACATCCTTTGTCATGCTGTCAAAAACCTGGCGTGCATCTTTCAGTTCACCACATTTTGCATACATGTCCACCAGGCAGTGCCAACAAAACAAGTCAGGAGGAATGCCACTGTGACATCACAGTGCACTTTTCTGCCAGATTCCAAGTCGGCGGCAAATGCACAAGCTTGAAGGGCAGCTACAAAGACGTGAGCATCCTTCACTCCTGACCTACGCATCTCACAGTTGTATGGCCTCATTAGGTTTCCCATGCTTAGCATGTGCAGAGATTATGGAGACCACATGAAGGCATCTGGTTTGCCACCCTGGTGAACACATCCATGGCCTCCTGCAGCCTACCTCCGCATGCATACATGCGCAAGATATGGTTCCCCAAGTATGCATTCGACTCGTACCCGAGTTTGACAGTGAGGTCATGAATTCGTCGACCCACAACCAAATCCCTCTTAGCTGTACACAGTTTTAGAACAGTGTAGAACAGAGACTGAGAAACAGCGCAGTCTGTCTGCGCCAGAGATTCCAGGGCTGCGACGGCCTCAGAAAGCTTCCCCTGCTGACATAACGTGCTCACGGTTCCAGCCGTTCTGACTCCAATTTCCGATCCTTTCAGAATCCGTTTAAGCGGAGAGCTCGACTTGGAAGGAGAGGCACCTTGACCCATCTGCATATCCAAGGAAACCAGCTGCTCATCAACCCAAGCTGGCTTAAACATGTTGTTTAACCACAGGACTTCGCCGGACCCCTTACGCCGGAAGTCAGGCGAACGGGTGCTCTTCTTACCTCGTCTCCTGTCCCACCACATGGTTGGTTCCAGAAAAAACTGTTGCCACAACTGCTCCTGCTCCTGGAGACGACCATCTCTGCTAAGCCCGTCTCCACCCACACATTTTCTCGGCAGTGGAAGTGCTGGGCTCCTTACACTGCTGCAGCTGGAGGCTTGGTTGTTTGCCGGGGCTTGATTCCCTAAAGGGAGTTGAGTGCAACAGGAGGCTTGGTTGTTTGCCAGGACTTGATCCCCTAAAGGCAGTTGAGTAGGACCTCCTCGTAGAATCCCTGTACACACACCGATTTGTTGGGTCCGCGACGGGTCCGGTTGCCATACTGTGGCCATCGTTCAAGGACCGCAGAGGGAAGATGAGTCTAACAACATCGTGGGAACTCATCAGAAGGTTTGTCTACAACATCGTTGACACTCATCGGAATACGAGTCCAATAACATCGTCGGCGTTGGCAGCCATCGGAACATGAGTCTAACAACATCGTTGGCAGTCAACGGAAGGTAAGTCTAACAATAGACCATGGCAGGATGTCAGGTATGTACTGAAAAGTATGGCCACACCACCCTGACGGATAGTGCAGACGGATTTTTATTGGGTAACCAGAAAACAAATACTGTCATAAAGCTTTCAGTCTGGAACGAAAAATTCTCTTCTGGTTCTCCCTGTTCTTACAAGAGGCGAATCAGTGTTAGCCATCCATGCCTGCATGTCTCCGTAAGGAGAGGGATGGCATCAACCCAGCACTTTCACCCCCGAGGAAAAGGCAGTAGGGATTCTCTCGAGCACTGGATGGTTCTTCTTCATTCTCACGGTCGACCATTACAACTGCAAGAACCAGCTGCGAATGGATGCACACGGTACCCATCCCTCACAACAATGCCTCTCTGTTCAAGCCTTGACATGATCTCCGTGGAGCTGAGGCAGTCACTGCACATGCGTAGATTCTTCGTTACCACCAGAGGTGTCCCACTCCGAGTGTTCAAGAGACCAAAGGCCAAAGCTAGTTTCTCAGCATGCCCACAAAGCACATCTTCCTTTTCCTTCTCACACAGTGGCTTCAACACCAACTTTGTGTGAGGTACGTGGCCTCCTTCCTGCTTCAGACGTGCATTCGTGCTCTCGACCTTAAAACATGATAATTTTTGATGGGGGAATATAGTAACCCCTTCGGTCGAGACAGCACCCCCTTGTCGCGATGTACACCCTTCCTGCAACAGCATATCTGCCCTACTTTGATGATGCGTACACCCTTTATGAGCCCATACCTTTGATAAAAGATGCACTTTCAAGTGTGGGCCCGTCTGCATTTTTGTAGAATGCATGAGGGCTGCCATTTTCATATGTTTATTACAACCGAAAACTTTTACTTTCAAGTGGTGGAACACAATGAAAACAATCTTGTACTAGCGGGAGTCTCAATTCAGTGGTCGTGAGAACATTGCAACAAACAATGGCTAAAGGAGGAAGTGGTCATCAGCATCGACAATAGTCATTCAAGAGTGCGGCCTAGCGACTCGTCTATGCCTTGCACCAATACTGAATCAAGGACTACCGCCAAATTCCGAAGGCGGTCCATATCCTCCACGTCAAAGCTGTCATTCTCCTCCAATGCTTGCTCGTATTCATTAGTATAATTTTTGGGCTGAGCTCCGGACGGTGTCGACTGCCACACAACATTTAGGGTTTGCTGACCCTCATCCAAAAGCTCGCCAATCGTGGTCTTCAACCTTCTAGCACTCAATGCAACCACTTGGGCTTTAAGGCAATGCCAGCGTCCTTAAAATGAACAAAGTTGGTTGCCCATGCGCCCAAGCAAGCGTCCTTAAAATCAACAAAGTTGGGTTATTTATAAGATATAGGTTACAAACACAGAACCTACTCATTACTACACCTTTTTCCCAAGCACTTGACCAACGGTCCTAAGTTGCATGACCCTTCAGCCGCTAAATATTCATTTTCTTAAAGATACCCATGGAGGAGCCCATAGGAGGCGCCTGCCTGTTAGGGAGGCCCGGCCGGCCGACGCCCATGGGCGGTGTGCTAGGGAAGGGCGCCTCACCGCCGGCCCCCATGGGCAAGGTGTGCCAGTGGAAGGGCGCAGCACGAAACAAAGGCGAAGCCTAACTTCGAGGTAAACAAAATACCTCAAGCTAGCGGCCACAATGAGCTACTTCATAGAAGAAACCCAAGAAGCGGAAAATGCCAGGTGCGATTCATTGGGAAAGCAAGTGTCAAAGAAATGGTAGGGAGGGCAACTCCACTTTTGAGACACACGCCATAGTGAAAAGCAAGCTTCCCCCCTTTTAGGGACTAGGAGTTTGCTCATCCTGCTATAACCCCATATGTCATACAACAAACACAAGGGAGACCAATACATGAGTGGTACCTTGATACAGCAGTGACATTATTAGTTTCGATAGAAACGCATTCATATATAGACCAAAAAGATCATTTTTGTCTGGTGATAGATCACTTGTGTTCCGTGAATAGGCACGTGAAAATTCCAGTTCCTTCAGGATCACACTCTTACTCACGGATGTGTATCATGTCCACGAAATGACAGGAACCTCATCTCGTTAGGAAGCTCAACATGGATAACAACGGTATCCTGCTCACTCCTGTAGGGGATCATCGATGCATTTGATCATCGAAGTAATAGCTTATGGTTCCGGTGATCTATTCCGTTTGCACACACACAGCGATGTGAACACACTTAGCTTCTAAGTCTTAAGAGACAATCGCAAAGCGCAAAGCGTATAGAAAAAGCTAGGTTATGGCATGCGTTAGGTCACCCCTGCTGCTGTAAACCAGTGCCTAGTGACATGTATGGTGATGGAAAAATTGGCGGTTTGCCACCCTTACCACTTTGTGAAGCTGTCTCCAAGCGTCTCCTGCTGTGGCTTCACACGTTCTTGAGCTCGTCCACATCGACATATGTGGGCCACTTTCACAAACCCTCAATTGGTGGCGATATTTCTAACATTCACGACAAGACCGGATTTCATGGCTTATATTCAAAGCCAAAGTGAATACTTCTACTGTATGCATAAGAGAGATGGACTGAAAACCCTCCGTTCGACAATGGTGGTGAATTCACATCAAGCAATTTCAAGCCTATTATGAGGATGATACAACTTATACGTATACACCACAACAAAATGGTGTAGCGGCGCTTTAACACTGCGGAGATGGTTTCTTCCTTGTTCCACCCTCACCTCACATTTGTGGCGAGGCCCTCATTGTTATTTATGCAACAGATTGCCCACCACTACCAGGATGGACTTTCTTTGGTTAGAAAACCATATCCTTCATCTTGAACCTTGGTTAGCTTACGCTTTCATTCCTAAGGCCAAGAGAACCAAGTTACCAAGAAATTCCTTATGATAGGATACAATGAAGGTATAAAAGCTTACAAGCTTTATGACGCACTCGAACAAGGTGGTCTCGACAAGCACGCTTGATGAAGCCGGTGGGAGTGCTCCCCACAGGAGGATTTTGACCTCTCCTTCCCGACGCCACTGTTTTCACGACTTGACTTGAGGAGATTGCTCTGCGAAGAAGAACAAAAAAATGATGAGGAGGTGATGAAGCAATTTTGCTAATGACTTACGCTAGCGACAACCTCCTCTGTCGGGCCAGCCATCGTCGGGTCCATTGTCGGGCGTTAGGCGCCTTGTTGTAGATTACGTTAAAAGCCTTTTTCTCAAATTTTGATATTTATTTCTTCAAAAATATTTTATCATCATTAATCAAAAATATGATTGGAAGCCATTTACAATAGCAATTGATGATGTGGCTTCCTTGTTATAGATTACATTGTAAAATATTTTTCTCAAAATGTATTCTTTATTCCTGTTAAAACTCTTTTTATTATTAATCAAAAATATGATTTTAGGTAATATATATCAGCGATTGATGATGTGGCTCCTTGTTGTAGATTACGTTGTAAAATATTTTTCTCGAAATGTGTTCTTCATTTTTTAAAATCTTTATTATTGTTATTAATCACAAAAATATTATTGAAGACCATTTGCAGCGTGGATTGATGACGTGCCTCCCTTGTTGTAGATTACATTGTAAAATCTCTTTCTCAAATTTGATATTTGATCTTTATTTCTTCAAAAGTCTTTATTATTGGTATTGATTTCAAAAATATGATTAGAGTTCATTTATAACGGGATCGATGATGTGGCTCCCATGTTGTAGATTGTAGAAGTAAAAGCAACATTGTAAAATGTAAGCAAAGTTATAAATTTGGTGGACTAGCAAGGGGCTAGGTGGGAGACGGGGAGGAAGGGGAGGGTATTTTCAATTTGGTGGGGGGATGATGAACACGTCCATTCAAATGTGCGGAGGCGTGCCACTCGGCAACACGCACTCCATTAATCCCAGCCCTTACACATCCGCATAGAAAGGAAAAAGTCGAGCGGGCGCTCTAATACTAGTACGCTCTTTGGCATTTTCTTAAGTGTTCTTATTATGAGGTGCCACCTCTACACTCAAGTCGCACTCCCGATGGCACATGTTTGTACATGCCGCCTTTGCGGGCCATTATATGGCTCGCCATTGTCGCGTTGGCCATTCACGGATTTTGGCCACCATTTTATGCCCAGCCATTGTCGGGCCCATCGTCACCATCATCGGGCCAACCATCGCCACCATTGCGGCGTTAGGCGCCATTCTTGGATTTTGGCCATCCATTGTATGGACCATTGTCGCCACCATTGCAAGCCATTGTAGGGCGCCATTGCATTGTCGGCCATTGTCGGGCCGCCATTGTCGAGCCAGCCATTGTCGCCAGCCATTGTCGAGCCGACCATTCCAGCCATTGTGAGGCCATTGTCGGGCCCGATTGGCCCGGCCATTGTCGGGCGCCATTGTGAGGCCCATTGTAGCCGACCATTGTATGGTGACCATTGTAGGGCCAGCCATTGTAGTCGACCATTGTCGGCCAGCCATTGTATGGCCAGCCATTGTCAGGCCGACCATTGTCGGGCGACCATTGTATGTCGACCATTGTAGGGCGGCCATTGTTCGACCATTGTCGGGCCGGCCGTATCGCGACCATTGTAGCGGCGTCGAGCCAACATTGTCGGCCGACCATTGTATAGCCAGCCATTGTGGGGCGGCCATTATATGGCGACCATTGTATGGCCAGCCATTGTGGGGCCAGCCATTGTATGGCCAGCCATTGTGGCCTATTGTAGAACATTGTGGGGCCGACCATTGTAGCCAGCCATTGTGGGGCAGCCATTGTATGGCCAGCCATTGTGGGGCCAACCATTGTAGCATGGCCATTGTGGGGCCGCCATTGTATGCCAGCCATTGTGGGCCACCATTGTGGGCGGGCATTGTGGGGCCCAATTGTATGGCCAGCCATTGTGGGGCCAACCATTGTATGGCCAGCCATTATCGGGCGTTGGACGCCATTCTTGGATTTTTAGCCATTGTCGGGCAGCCATAATGGAGATAGTAGTGTTGAGTTATTTCGGTTTAGTTATATCTACATATATAGAGTGTGCACTTAGATTTAATTTAGCTTACTTACCCTTTCATTAGGGTTACGTCCTTTAGCAAAGAGTCATGCCTTTTCATTATTAAGTTAAGTCTAGTTCGCTTTCATACACTTGTTTTCCTTATATACACATATATACAATGTAATTAATAATATGTTAATTGATGCACCCATTACATATTTTGTTATGGTATCAGAGCCATGCAGGGCATAGATTGCATTCATGAGAATGCACATTAAATTGGGCACATTTGGATGTGCACAAATATGTGTTTGTGTTTGTTTCTTGTTTAGAAAACAATTTTCTAATGAGAAAACAAGAAAATGATCAAGAAACCAACTTGTAGTTTCTTTTCTTGATTTTTATTTAGAAAATTTGCATTTCTAGAGTTCTCTAGTGCACTGCTGTCGATTGCTGTAGAGCAATTTGACACTAGGTACACTAGAACAACTAGAATTGGCACAAATCTTTATATAAAATCATATAGAATTACAAAAGTGGTTCTAAAAAATTCTAAAACACAAATCCTAGCCAAATGAATGGCCAATCTATTGACGGCAACAATGGCAGCCACGCCTACCGAGCGCATTCCACAGCAGAATCGCAGAGGGCAAGGAGCACTGTGCAAATGATTGCATAACGCTCCACCAATGACGCGGAATGCAGTCAACGAAAATCATCGCACTTGCTCTTGAAGTAAGCGGACATTCAACAAATTGATTGAGACTCTCTTCCACGAATAGCAAAACTAGCTAAGGTGCAGGCTTTACCCTTCCCCAAACAACGCTGAAAGTTAGTGAGAGCTCTTCTCGGGAAGAAGCAACAAGAGGAACTACGCATGCCGGCAAGCAGCTCTTTACACCACAACAAATGCGAAGCCTAACTTCGAGGTGCAGAATACCTCAAGTGCTAGCAGTCACGAGCTACTTCACGAAGAAACCCAAGAAGACGGAAAATGCCACGGTGCGATTCGTGTCATTGGGAAAGCAAGTGTCGAAGAAGCAAAGGGTACCTCGCAAGGAGGGCAACCCCACTTTTGAGACACACGCCATGGTGAAAAAGCAAGCTTCCTTCATCCTCGACGGTAGGGACTAGGAGTTTGCTCATCCTTGCTAACCCCACATGTCTCAACAAACACACAAGGGAGACCGACATGAGTGGTTTGACATGATGCAACAAGACATTAGTTTCGAGGAAACATTCGTTCACATAGACCGCTAAAGATCCTGCGTTTACAGGTGACGATAGATCACTTGTGTCTCTAGGAATAGGCACGTGAAAATTCCAGTTCCTGGATCACACTCTTACTCATAGATGTGTATCATGTCCCCGAAATGACTAGGAACCTCATCTCGTAGGAAGCTCAACATGGATAACAACATCATATCCTGCTCACTCAGAATGTAGGATCGCCGATGCATTTGATCATCGAAAAGTAATAGCTTATGGTTCCGCACCATGAACTATTTCGTTTGCACACACACCAGTGATGCGAACACACTTAGCTTCTAAGTCTTAAGAGACAATCGCAGCCGCAGCGATAGAAAAAGCTAGGTTATGGCATGCACGTTTAGGTCACCCTCACCGGTTACGTAAACTAGCGACTAGTGACATGTATGGTGATGGAAAATTGGCGGTTTGCCACCCTTACCACTTTGTGAAGCACGTCCAAACGCCACGCCTTCAAGAACCAAGCTCCTGTGGCTTCATACGCTTCTTGAGCTCCCAAATCGACATATGTGGGCCACTTTCACTCCCTCAGGTGGTGTATATTTCTAACATCTCGAACAAGACCAGATTTGTCATGGCTTATTCTAAAAGCCAAAGTGAATACTTCTCCCGCTTAAAGACTACATGAAGTATACAGAGAGATGGGTGGAAAACAAAAACCCTCCGCTCGACAATGGTAGTGAATTCACATCAAGAATTTCAAGCCTATTGTGAGATGAGGATAGGACGACAACTTACAACAGATACACACCACAACAAAATGGTGTAGCCGAAAGTGCTTGAATTTAACACTGCAGGAGATGCTTTCTTCCTTGCTCCACCAAGCCTCATTGCCACTCCCATTGTAGGTTATTTGTTGAGGTCTAGTTAACCTCGCATGGTTAACATTAGGGTTTCGTTGATGGAAGTATATAAGACACAATTTTGTTCGTTGAATTTAGTTGTTGTTCATTCTCTTGTGCACATGTGAGTTTGGTGTACGAGAGCTTCCGCTGCTATTTATTGTTACATAGTATCGAGCATAATACAATTTAGTGCAAAGTCTATAGATCGCAGATATAATATAGCGCCTATCTCGTGAGTAGGCTAGGTTGTGTGCATAATGGATCAGGCCCCGCATGCTTAGCACTAGGTTAATTGATTCGAAACGCCTAAACTTCTAGTAAATGATGCAACTAGAAGTCACTAGAAAATCTTGTCGATATGACTGTAGGAATTCCAATCGTCCTCATCGGTGTTGAGAATTTCTCGCAAACGCTGTGGCTAGCATCACCACCCAAGAGAAATTGAGATAGCTATCGGAAGAGGAATCTTACCCATCCTTTACTCCACAAAGGCTTGCCGAAGTTGTTTTTGAGTCACAACAATTCTCCTCTTAATGTAAGAGAGTCGAGGATAGGAGGAGCACGCCGTATCGAGAAAATTCTGTTAGAAGACGATCGTGAAACAAGGCTATATATTTCCAGCCTACGTGCAAAATTTGCAGCGAGGTTTTCCCCAAGAAGCGACTTTAATGCAATCCAAGATCACAACAATTGAGCATTGGCTTCAAAGAATTCGCATTCGCAACAGGCCGATGACCACATCATTGGAGCAAATGACCGCTATCGATGTTGGAAGGCGTTGATTCGCCTCACGCTCATCAAGGGTTGACGTCAACACCGCCGCTACCTTTAGAGGATTGGACTGCCTGCTGGATTTGCCTTTGATGAAGGGATGCAGCTACACCGCTACACCAAGGGAGGCAAACCGAGGCGCCTAGTTTGCACGATGCCGGTGGGCGCCCATCGCAGTGGCATCGCCCACCGGCGACGGGTCTGCAGCTGATCTCAACCGCCGTGGTCATCGACATGACGGTTGGTCCAGTCGACATCGCCAAAGCCACATTTGAATAGGCATATTGCCCTAAAAATAACGCTTTGAATCATGTTAAGTTTTTGAACCACCGCTAACCTTAACGAACGCCATCGGCATGCTACTTACCGCTTCATGCCTTCTTTTGGGACGAGTCGAGTAGTGAGGTAGATGAGTCGCCGATGTAGAGGAGGACTTTCTACATTCCGCATCGCAGCTTCCCCTGCCTTCGGCATTTTAGAATCAACCACCCTGCTACCAACAACCCATTAACAATATGGGTACTAACGAAAGGGCTTGGTTCTACTTACACGGGAGAATTTAAAGAAAAGGATCGGTTTGACGAAACCCGCATCTTCGAAATGGAAAGCTAGGATGAAAGCTCATCCGAACGCACGTGATGTGTGGGAGTATGTGGATGGTTCGATCCCAAATCCCAACCTTGTCCCGGCCAATCAAAGATGAACCCACGGTGATGAGATAGCCAAGTGGAACAAAGGGAATAAAGTGGCATTTGCCATACTGAGTGGTGGATGAGACAACAAATGTAAGTCGAGTTCCTTGAGAGAAGTGCTTTGGAACCGCTTAGTTGACACTTACGGTCAAAATGTCTCGCACCTTTGATTCATGTTCGAGAACAATTCCATAGTCGAGGATGAAGGAAGGGATCTTGGAACCTATGTCACAAAGTTGAGGTACCTCCGGCACGCCCGCGATGGGAGCCAAGACGACTAATGTGGAGATGGTTGCTCAACTGCTGACCGCTTGCCTCCATCCTATCGACTTTTATCTCGATGAATGCTTCCTCATGTGCGCCTACCAAGCAGCTGGCCCCATTTGGACTTGAATGAAGTCATTGAGCGCCCCGCAAGAGGAGCAAAGCATATAAATCAAGTGGCACTCGCTCGAGGCGAGAAGGTCTGTTTGCAACGAAGGCAAAGGACCTTGGAAGGGGAAAGGAAAGAAGGATATCTCACCTCAAAACCAGCATTCCTCGATGCCCGCACCGAAAAGACTGGTAATCGCAAGTGCCAGTGCGTGTCAGGGAACGGATCGCCGAAAAGAAAGTGTGGCGAGGCCAAGAAGGAGAGCAAGCTGAGGCTCATGTCACATCCAATGTGAAGATCAATTCTTCAAATCAGCGAAACCCAAGAGCAGCCTGTACTTGCAGCTTTGCTTGACGTCACAGTGGAAACTTCATCCTCCGGTTTGTTGATTCACGCACATGTAACAACTCATTTCTCCACCTTACACAACAGAGGTCACCACACGGTTTTGTTGGGGACTCTAGAGGTGTAGAAGTTATAATGTGGAGATGTTGTCATACCTTTGCTAGGAGGTGCTTGTACTTGGAAGATGTCCCCAGACGACTGATATGAGCAAAACCTGCTGAGCATTAGGGCGTGGCACAAAGTCGCAGTATGGCTTCCGCTTTGAGGATAGGAAATGTTACATTTATGAGCTTAGTAACCCACAAGACTATGTAGCTAAGGCCATACTCACAATGATCCGTACCATTTAGTCACAGATTACCAAGTCTAGAGCTAGGGCTTTAGTGGCCGTGATCATGCATCAAGCTAATCTGGCATGCAAGGTTGGGTCATGTCAACAAGTTCAAGCCAACGTCATGGCCAATTCAGTTGTATAGGGAAGTTACCTTCTGCTTCAAGCTTTTAGAGTCTTGCGACTCATGTACCGCCCAAGGAGCTACCATTTAAGAACAAGACACCTAATCCAAAGGCCTTGTTGAACTCATACATGCCGATATTGGAAAAATTCAGGTCAAGTCGTTAGGAGGTGCTGAATACTATCTAACATGTATCGATTTTTCACGATACACATGGACATTTCCCATCAAACATAAGAGTGATGTGTATGATTAGATTGTTTATCGGATCCCTATGGTGCAACGCTAGATGTGCCATTTGGTGAAGTGTTTCAGATCGATAACGGAGGAGAATTCACAGCCAAGTTTGATGATCTCTTCCAGCTAGCTTAATTATTCGCCAACTCTCATTCCTACAGCAAAGAAACGGGTTCCGAGAGGAAAAACCATTAATTTATGGGAATGACTAGATGCATGTTATCACATAGGGCTGCATAAAAGCTATTGCGTATGTGTTGTGAGACAACTTACTTGTTGAACAGGTAGTCACATGCCTCGCCTCGAAAGACACCTTATGAAGCTCGGGGAAGGAAGCCAAGCTTGTCACATCTCAAGGTCTTTGATCACCAAATTTGCATTCATACCAAGCAAAGCGCAAGAAGTTAGATGATGCAAACAATTGGTGTTTGTTGGATACCGAGGAGTCAAAGGCCTACAAACCGCTTGATCCAAAGAACATCAAAATAACTGCCTAGAAGTGCAACTTTCAAGGAGCTTGTCTTCGGTGATCGACAGGGAGGGGCTCTGGCGGCTCTTCTCGCTCCAATTCACTAGTGGCGAGCACCCACCCCGATCCATTATCCTCACCGATGGAGAGTCACCGACATCGATGATCAAGCACCGTGTGGATGAGTTGATAAATCCTCGCCCACCGCCAACAGAGATGCCTCTTCCTCGAACCCTAATCTGTAGATGATGAGCTTCCAATGTAGATCACTCGAACTTGAGGATAAAGATGAACATCTTGCGATGCCGCTTACGAATCAGACTGGATGCGATGTCGCAAGTGTTGCAAGTCATAGTGACGTGTTCTCTTGGTTGGAAGAGTCTCTAAATTTAGATCATACGGATGAAGAGGAGCACCTCGACCTTGCGTGATACTACCGGTATCTGTCCGTGAACGCCGCCCACGGGCAGAGTGAACCTCCGTGCATCGAGCATAATTAGCTCATGTGATGTATATACATGTGCAAGTTAGGCCTCGATCCTCGAGTTACAAAGGCACTTGAAGGGCTGATGGTAAACATTGGAGGATTTCGATTGATGATGAGTATAACTTGGTGAAGAACAACATGAACTCGCAGACTTGCCTCCCGGCCGAAACCTATCACATGTAAGTGGGTTTTCAAAACTAAATCAAAGGCAATTGCAGTATAAATCACTAGTAGCGGGGTTTCTCACACGGAATCGATTATGGAGACACTTTTTCGCCATTGTCAAACCGCCTTCCTCTTCATTTTGCTATTGCTCACTTTGATCTCGAACTCCACGGATGGATGTTTGCACGGCCTTTCTTCACGGGAACTCGAGAGGTCTTATATATGGACCAACTAAGGATTTGTTGATAAGCAATTTCCTAATAAAGTCTACAAGCCGTTGAAAACCTTATATGGGCTTAAGCAGAGCCCTCGTGGTACAAGAGGATCATGAAGTTCCTCAAAAGCATGGCTTTGTTCAATCACCAGACTCTAATGTTTTACCTCGAATGCTTGTCATCCTTGCCTTCATGTAGATGATGCACTTGAGCAATCACCCCGAGCGACTTGTGAAAGGCCTTCTTAGGTCCCATGGGTCGCTTGCCTCTTCGATGACAGATCCCATGCCACACGGCACCATCATTCTACATCGCACCAAATACATAAAAGAAATCCTTAAGAGGTTTAATTTGACCTCAACACCCATGAAAAAGCTTACCGGACCAGCCACCACAGGATGTTGATGAGGCTATGATGATCTGGAGTTCCGTCTGAGGTGGTTTAATTTTTCTGCCAATGACACCCGACATCGCCTACTCGTTAGTGTTGTGTCGCAATTCTTGAAGGCACCGGCAAAGCACACTGCGTCAAGTAAACGAGCATATCGCTACCTTGAGGGTCAATGCCCTACCACACCGTGACTAGCAAGAGGGAGTTTGACTTATGCATTTGCGATGCCGAGTTGGGCATCGATGTGGACACTAGGAAAAGTCCGTACCATGTTTCTTCTTGCCGGCACAAGGTGCCATTAATGTCTTGTAAGAAGCGCCTCTTCTCTTGCACTGCCCTCGACGCCGAGTAAAGGCCTCGGATGCGTAAGGAGTTAGAATGGGAACGCAATTTCTTGATGCTCACTTACCATGAGCCAACTTCATCTCGCCTTGGTGTCTAACCCCGCCCATGCAAGAACCAAGCATATTGAGTTGTACCACCATTACATTCGAGATGTGGTGAAAGGCATAGGCAAAGTGGAGTATGTCGAAGATCAAGATAATGTTGCCGACATTCTTACAAAGGCTTAAGTAAGCCAAAGCACTACAAGCACCTTGCACTTTGGATGAGGTGTTTTCTATGCCCATCGCAACCTAGAAATTCACCAACCTATGGCAGGCGTTATTGTGAATAGTGGCATGTCCTCGCAGGGATTGCTTTACAGTTGCCGGCACTGCGGAGGCATGTCCCTACTGCTCTGTGCATATAGGTTAAGGAAACCACATGGCACTAGGTGGTACTCTTGTATGCAGGCACCCTCTCACCGCAGTAAAGGATGAATTAATAAAGATACAATCCAGACGTGAGCTGATCTGCATCGACTACCAATACAAATAGTGACTTTGAGTTGCTTACCATCTTGTGAAGGAGGGTAGGGGTTTTATGTTGGCCCCACACTGTGCTCATCTCCAAGTGTGCCCAGAAGCCATTTCCTCCTCCTTGACCATCTTCCAATCTCGAACTGTAAGTAGAAACATGCGGGCACGTGAGGAGGATTCTACCTACCGTGTCTTCCACAATTGACCTCAATTTGGCTAATCAAGACGGGTCGAGCTCCTCCATCTTCTTGTGGTCGCGATGAGGTGTGAGACCGATTGAGTACACTGCGGCCAATGCTTATCCTCTTCATGACAAGAGGGACTTGGGTCGACCATCACCGAAATTCTCGAGTTCAAGTCCAAGAGGCCGCTCCAGCCTTGGTGGTGGCCACTCCTTCCTTGGTAGCAGGTTCCACTTGCGCCATGCCTCCATGCCGTGCTCGCCGCTATGCTCGCCGCTATAATGCACAGACCGCAAGCGCAAGCTTGCTATTTCTCTTCATGGCCACACCGACATCGCTTTCCTCGCGTTCACGTCCGAAGCTTAACCCTTAGCCACCACGCTCCGCTTGCAGCCTTTACGCTCCAAGGCGGAAACGGAGCGTAGCCCTAGACACCGCTTCTCCTAGATTCCGTGCTAACCTGTGCTCGTTAAGAGGAGTGTTAGGGTTATTTGTTGAGGTCTAGTTAACCTCGCATGGTTAACATTAGGGTTTCATGGAAGTATATAAGACACAATTTTGATCGTTGAATTTAGTTGTTGTTCATTCTCTTGTGCATGTGAGTTTGGTACGAGAGCTTCTGCTATTTATTTACACTTTGAGGCCCTCATGATGTTTTGTTTATTTACGCAGATTGCCCTGCAGCCTTAGGACATACTTATGAAGCTTTCTTTGGTAGAAAACCAGCTATCCTTCATCTTGAACCTTGTTGCATAGCTTACGCTTTCATTCCTAAGGCCAAGAGAACCAAGTTAGCTAAGGCCAAGAAATTCCTTATGATAGGATACAGAAGGTATAAAAACTTACAAGCTTTATGACGTACTCGAACAAGGTGGTCACACGCGGTCACCTTTGATGAAGCCTTACCACAAGTGATTCCCACCACACAGGAGATTTCGACCTCTCTCTTCACGCGTAACTTTTTCACGACTTTGACTTGGAGAGATTGCTCTGGGGAAGAAGAACAACATCAAAATGATGAGGAGGCGATGAAGCAATTTTTAATGACTTCATAGCAAAGAACCTCTCCTGTGGGGCCAGCCATCGGTTATTGTCTCCCTTGTTGTAGATTACGTTGTAAAGCCTTTTTCTCAAATTTTGATCTTTATTTCTTCAAAAATATTTTTATCATCATTAATCAAAAATATGATTGGAAGCCATTTACAATAGCAATTGATGATGTGGCTTCCTTGTTATAGATTACATTGTAAAATATTTTTCTCAAAATGATCTTTATTTATAAAACTCTTTTATTATTAATCAAAAATATGATTTGAGGTAATATATATCAGCGATTGATGATGTGGCTCCTTGTTGTAGATTACGTTGTAAAATATTTTTCTCGAAATGTGTTCTTCATTTTTAAACTCTTTATTATTGTTATGAGGCTTAATACTAGTATACGCCACGCTCTTTGGCATTTTCTTAAGTGTTCTTATTATGAGTAGGTGCCACCTCTACACCCACAAGCAAGGCGCACTCCCCGATGGTACATGTTTGTACATGCGGGCCATTATATGACCATTGTATGGCTGAGCCATTTTCGGGCCATTGTCGGGCGCGCCATTCGGATTTTGCCAGCCATTTTATGCCCGCCATTGTCGGGCCAGCCACCGCCGGTCACCATCATCGGGCCAACCATCGTCGGGCGCCATTGCCGGGCGTTAGGCGCCATTCTTGGATTTTGGCCATCCATTGTATGGCCAGCCATTGTCGGGCCAGCCATTGCCGGGCAAGAAGGGCCAGCCATTGTATGGTCACCATTGTCGGCTAATTGTATGGCCAGCCATTGTCGGGCCACCATTGTCAGCCACCATTGTCGGGCCAGCCATTGAGAGCACCATTGTCGCCAGCCATTGTATGTAGCCATTGTGGGGCCAGCCATTGTGGGGCCATATGGGGCCACCATTGTATGGCAACCATTGTGGGGCCATTGTATGGCCAGCCATTGTGGGGACCCATTGTATGTATTGTATGGCCAGCCATTGTATGGGATTGTATGCCAGCCATTGTATGGCCAGCCATTGTAGGCCAGCCATTGTATGGCGTGCATGGGGCGCAGGCCATTGTAATGGCCAGCCACCATTGTGGGGCCATATGGGGCCAGCCATTGTATGGACCATTATCAGGCGTTGCCATTCTTGATTTTGGCCAGCCATTGCCAGCCATAATGGAGATAGTAGTGTTGAGTTATTTCGGTTTAGTTATATCTACATATATAGAGTGTGCACTTAGATTTAATTTAGTTTACTTACCCTTTTCATTAGGGTTAATCCTTTAAAAGAGTCATGCCTTTTCATTATTAAGTTAAGTCTAGTTCTCGCTTTCATATACTTGTTTTTCCTTATATACATATATACAATGTAATTAATAATATGTTAATTGATCCGCACCCATTACATATTTTGTTATGGTATCGAGAGCTATGCATAGATTGCATTCATGAGAATGCACATTAAATTGGGCACATTTGGATGTGCACAAATATGTGTTTGTGTTTGTTTCTTGTTTAGAAAATAATTTTCTAATGAGAAAACAAGAAAATGATCAAGAAACCAACTTGTAGTTTCTTTTCTTGATTTTTATTTAGAAAATTTGCATTTCTAGAGTTCGTTCTAGTGCACCTTGTTGTCGATTGTGTAGAGCAATTTGACACTAGGTACACTAGAACAACCGCTAATTGGCAAAAATCTTTATATAAAATCATATAGAATTACAAAAATGGTTCTCGAAAAATTCTAAAACACAAATCCTAGCCAAATGAATGGCCAATCTATTGGACGGGCAACAATGGCAGCCACGCCGAGCGCATTCCACGAGACCGCCAGAGGGCAAGGAGTGCCAGCAAAATGATTGCAAGCACTCCACCAACACGTGAATGGACAGTCAACGCAAAATCAGCCCGCACTTGCTCTTGAAGTAAGGCAGTCATTCAACACATTGATTGCGACTCTCTCGTCAGCGCCATCCGTGTTTGCCCTCCACCTAGAAACCCTAACAATCTTCAAGGCGTGTGTTGCGAGCATTCCATGGTACCTGAATCGGGGTTTCGACCACACATGTCGCACCACACACAAGTGTATCACGCTTAAATGCGAATTGAAGCACACCGCAACATGTTGATAGACGTTTTCAAAACATCCGAAACGCGCTATCGGTAGACTTACAAGATCCGAAAGAGCATAGGACATTTGGACTTCAAGTTGCTTACATTGTTAAAGCCCGCTTTACTTGCTAACCTGTGGGTGTTGCATGTAAGCGTGCAAATAAAACAATAAGCGCATACATTTGATGCTCCAAATTCATGTCCTCTTGCTCCACCTACGCATTTAACAAGTGGGAGATTAGAAAACAAAGGATTGCAAGAGTTCAAATGCACTGTCAACTCACCGGGCTACGCACATGCTAACCCTTTGTAAAAGCGGCGCGTTTGCCCATCTTTGATGCATCAATAGCATCTTAGATACCCTTGAACCATTAGCCCCGTTGACTGCGAGAGTTAGGTCGACAGAGCATTAGTCTAATGATATAAAATCCTAATGAGGAAGGACCTACAAAATCCTAAACATGGTGAGCCAAACACTAACCTTGGTGGAGATGGCTTCAAGGAAAAGGACATTTGGGGAGCGATTATGATATCTAGGTTATGCGATGCGAGGAGCACTACAAAACAAGCAGCTATGGAAGCTGGCCAAAGGGAGGACAAGTTTCGCCATTGTACGCCGACTCCACTCCTTCTATTCGAAAAGAAGAATCGGGATGCATGGACAATATATTAGGGATGAAGCGCCATGTACGATCCGGAGTGGGTTGACCTCGACATGCGAGACAGACCTCTGGATGCAAGACTTCACCGAGATATGGTCCAGGCTTCAAGATCTATACGCAGCACAAATACCACAAGTCACAAGACGCAATGTTCGAATCGCAAAAGAGAGAGATACAATTGAAAAACATCTTGGATTCTTTAGAACACTGGTTTCTAAGCTAGAGCGCTTCGTGAATCTCAAGCATGATTTACTCACATTGTATTTCATGATGTCACTCCCAGTCATGGTCACACTTTGTGACGTCCTACGCCGCAGCTTGGCGAAACTAGCTAAGGCTGAGGCTTTACCCTTCCCAAACAACGTTTCGAGTTAGTGAGAGCTCTTCTCGGGAAGAAGCAACAAGAGGAACTAAGCATGTGGCAAGCGGCTCTTTACACCACAAATGAACAAAGGCAGCAAGCCTAACCCGGAGGTAAACAGAATACCTCAAGTGCTAGCAGGTCACACGAGCTACTTCACGAAGAAACCCAAGAAGACGGAAAATGCCACTGCGACCGTGTCATTGGGAAAGCAAGTGTCGAAAAGAAGCAGGTACCTCGCAAGGAGGGCAACCCCACTTTTGAGACACACGCCATGGTGAAAAAGCAAGCTTCCCTTCATCCACGGTAGGGACTAGGAGTTTGCTCATCTTGCTAACCCCACATGTCTCCAACAAACACACAAGGGAGACGATGAGTGGTACCTTGATACAAATAACAAGGCGCACATTAGTTTCGATAGAAACGCATTCGTCATATAGACCAGCTAAAGATCGTTCGTTTACGGTGACGATAGATCACTTGTGTCTCTAGGAATAGGCAGTGAAAATTCCAGTTCCTTCGGGGATCACACTCTTACTCATAGATGTGTATCATGTCCACGAAATGACTAGGAACCTCATCTACATTAGGAAGCTCAACATGGATAACAACCATATCCTGTCACTCCACGAATGTAGGATCATCGATGCATTTGATCATCAGTAATAGCTTATGGTTCCATGGACCATGATCTATTCGTTTGCACACCACCGGATGCGAACACACTTAGCTTCTAAGTCTTAAGAGACAAGCGCAAAGCGCAGCGTATAGAAAAAGCTAGGTTATGGCATGCACGCGTTTAGGTCACCCTCACGGTGCAGTTCACGAGAAACTAGTGACATGTATGGTGATGGAAAAATTGGCGGTTTGCCACCCTTACCACTTTGTGCAGCACATGCTCCAAGCGTCTCCTCACGGGGCTTCATCGTTCTTGAGCTCGTCCACACGACATATGTGGGCCACTTTACGACCCTCAATTGGTGGTGGCGGATATTTCCTAACATTCACGACAAGACCGGTTTGTCATGGCTTATATTAAAGCCAAAGTGAATACTTCTCCTGTTTAAAGACTACATGAAGTATACGAGAGATGGACTGGAAAGCAGTGAAAACCCTCTAGATTCGACAATGGTAGTGAATTCACATCAAACGAATTTCAAGCCTATTGTGCGAGATGAGGGGATAGGACAACTTCATGTCGTACACACCACAACAAAATGGTGTCTGGTGCTTGAATTTAACACTCTGCAGGAGATGCTTTCTTCCTTGCTCCACCAAGCCGCCACACCCCATCTCATTAGGTTATTTGTTGAGGTCTTAACCTCGCATGGTTAACATTAGGGTTTCGTTGATGGAAGTATATAAGACACAATTTTGTTCGTTGAATTTAGTTGTTGTTCATTCTCTTGTGCACATGTGAGTTTGGTGTACGAGAGCTTCCGCGTTGTTATTTACATAGTATCGGGAGCATAATACAATTTAGTGCTGCAATCGTCTATAGATGCGTCGCACATAATATAGCGCACTCTATCTCGGGTAGGCTAGGTTGTGTGCATAATGGATTCTAGGCCTGCATGCTTAGCACTAGGTTAATTGATTCGAAACGTCTAAACTTCTAGTAAATGATGCAACTAGAAGTCACTAGAAAATCTTGTCGATATGACTGGTAGGAATTCCAATCGTCCTCATCGGGCCGTTGAGAATTTACGCAACCACGAGCTAGGCATCGGTCACCCGGTGAAATTGAGATAGCTATCGGGAGGAATCTTACCCATCCTTTTCGATTACAAAGGCTTTTGAGTTGTTTTTTGAGTCACAGCAATTCTCCTCTTAAGTCAGTAGAGTCGAGGATAGGAGGAACAGCATGCTCGATGAGAAAATTCAATGTTAGAACGATCGTGAAACAAGGCTATATATTTCCAGCCTACGTGCAAAATTTGCAGCGAGGTTTTCGGTCAAGCGACAATTTTGATTGCAATCGATATCACAACAATTGGAGCATTGGCTTCAGCAATCACGCATTGATTCGGTCCGATGACCACATCATTGGAGCAAATGACCGCCTTGGTGATGTTGGAAGGCGGATTGATCGCCTGCTCATCAAGGTTGTGGAACACGGCCTGCTACCTTTAGAGGATTGGACTCGGTTTACGCTCTTTGGATTTGCCTTTGGCAAGAGGATGCAGCGTACCGCTACACCTCAAGGAGGCGAGCAAGCGAGGCGGCCTAGTTTGCATCAGTTGATCGTGGGCGCTCCGCCAGCGGTGGGCACCACCGGCGCTGGCGAAGTGCTGCTGATCTCCGCCGTGGTCATCGGACGACGGTTGGTCGACGACATCACCAAAAGCCACATTTGAATAGGCATATTGCCTAAAAATAACGTTTGAATCATGTTAAGTTTTTGAACCGCTAACCCAACGAACGCCACACTCGGCATGCTACTTACTGCTTTCATGCCTTCTTTTGGGACGAGCCATAGTGAGGTAGATGAGTCGCCGATGTAGAGGAGGACTTTCTACATTCCCTCGCATCGCAGCTTCCGGTCTTGTTCTCTCGGCATTTGCAGAATCAACCACCCTGCTACACAACCCATTAACAATATGGGTACTAACGAAAGGCTTGGTTCTACTTTACACGGGAGAATTTAAAGAAAAGGATCGGTTTGAGAAACCCGCTGCCGAAAGTCGGGAAAGCTAGGATGAAAGCTCATCAACGCACGTGATGTGTGGGAGTATGTGGATGGTTCGATCCCAAATCCCAACCTTGTCCGTCAATCGGCGACAAAGAACTCCACGGCGAGATAGCCAAGTGGAACAAAGGGAATAAAGTGGCATTTGCCATACTGAAAGTGGACTGGATGAGACAACAAATACGTAAGTCGAGTTCTTGAGACAAGAAAGAAATTGCTTGGAACGATTAGTTGACACTTACCGTCAAAATGTTCTGCACTTTGATTCATGTTCGAGAACAATTCCATAGTCTCGAGGATGAAGGAAGGGGATCCTTGGAACCTATGTCACAAAGTTGAGGTACCTCCGGCATACCGTGTCGCGATGGGAGCCAAGACGATTAATGTGGAGATGGTTGCTCAACTGCTGACCGGCTTGCCTCCATCCTATCGTACTTTTATCTCGTGAGAGAATGCTTCCTCATGTTGTCGCACCAAGCAAGTTCAAGGGATGCCTGCCTTGGACTTGAATGAAGTTATTGGAGCGCCTCCGCAAGAGGAGCAAAGCATATAAATCAAGTGGCACTCGCTCGAGGCGAGAAGGTCCTGCTGCAACGAAGGCAAAAGGACCTTGGAAGGAAAGGAAAGAAGGATATCTCACCAAAACCAGCATTCCTCGATGCCTCGCCGCACCGAAAAGACAAGGTAATCGTGAATCGGTGCTAAGTGCCAGTCACTGGAACGTGATCGCCGTAAAAAGAAAGTCGAGGCCAAGAAGGAGAGCAAGTCGAGGCTCATGTCACATCCAATGAAGATCAATTCAAATCGCCATAAACTCAAGAGTGCAGCCTTGCACTAACAGCTTGCTTGACGCCTTACAGTGGAAACTTCATCCTCCGGTTTGTTGATTCAAAGCATCGCACATGTCTGAATAACCGTCACTGCTCTCCACCTTACAAACAGAGGTCACCACAACCGCTTTTGTTGGGGACTCTAGAGGTGGAAGTTAGGGTCAGGAGATGTTGTCATACCTTTGCTAGGAGGTGCGTGTACTTGGAAGATGTCCTCAGACGCACTGATATGAGCAAAAACCGCTGAGCATTAGGGTCAGGCACAAAGTCGCAGTATGGCTTCCGCTTTGAGGATAGGAAATGTTACATTTATGTTTAGTAACCCACAAGACTATGTAGCTAAGGCCATACTACAATGATCCTAGTACCAGTCACGCTACCAAGTCTAGAGCTAGGGCTTTAGTTGCTGCATCATATGCACAAGCTAATCTCTGGCATGCAAGGTTGGGTCATGTCAACAAGTTCAAGCTGAACGTCATGGCCAATTCAGATTTGTATAGGGAGAAGTTACCTTCCTGTTTCAAGCTTTTAGAGTCTTGCAGCTCCTGTATACTGTCCAAGCAGAAGGAGCTACCATTTAAGAACAAGACACCTAATCGTGCCAAGGCCTTGCTTGAACTCATACATGCCGATATTGCTGGAAAAATCCCGTGTCAAGTCGTTAGGAGGTGCCGAATATCTAACATTGATGACGATTTTTCACGATACACATGGACATTTCCCATCAAACATAAGAGTGATGTGTATGATTAGATTGCTTATCGGATCCCTATGGTGCAACGCTAGGCATGCCATTTGGTGAAGTGTTTCAGATCGATAACGGAGGAGAATTCACAGCCAAGTTTGATGATCTCTTCCAGCAGCTTTGGAATTATTCGCCAACTCTCTGCGTCTCCTACACGCAGAAAAACGGGGTTCCGAGAGGAAAAACCACACTTATGGGAATGACTAGATGCATGTTATCATAATGAGGGTCGCATAAAAGCTTAAGTGTCCAGACAAAGAACTTACTTGTTGAATGTAGTAGTCACATCTCGCCTCGCCTGGAAAGACACCTTATGAAGCTCGGGAAGGAAGCCAAGCTTGTCACATCTCAAGGTCTTTGATCACCATGCATTCATACCGCGCAAGAAGTTAGATGACAGGCTAAACAATTGGTGTTTGTTGGATACCGAGGAGTCAAAGGCCTACAAACCGCTTTGATCCAAAGAACATCAAAAATAACTCGCCTAGAAGTGCAACTTTCAAGGAGCTTTGTCTTCCACGATCGATGTGGACACAGGGGCCGGCTCTTCTCGTCCAATTCACTAGTGGACGAGCAATCTCAGCACCATTATCCTCACCGATGGAGAGTCACCAGACATCGATGATCAAGCCCGTGATGAGTTGATAAATCCTCCTCGCCCCACCGTCAGAGATGCCTCTTCCTCGAACCCTAATCAGTAGATGATGAGCTTCCAAATAATGTAGATCACTCCGAACTTGAGGATAAAGAAGATGAACATCTTGCGATGCCGCCACTACCCGAATCGCACTGGATGCGATGCCGCAAGTGTTGCAAGTCATAGTGACTGGTTCTCTTGGTTGGAAGAGTCTCTTATAAATTTAGATCATACGGATGAAGAGGGAGCACCTCCCGACTTGATGGGGGATACTCAGATCCCGTCTGCGAACGCCGCCCACGGGCAGAGTGGCGTGAACCTCCGCACTGCTATCGATTTTCAGCATAATTAGCTCATGTGATGTACATACATGTGCAAGTTAGCCTCGATCCTCGAGTTACAAAGAGGCACTTGAAGGGCCCGATGGTAAACATTGAGGATTTCGATTGATGATGAGTATAATCACGGTGAAGAACAACACCTGAACTCGCAGACTTGCCTCGGCCGAAACCTATCACATGTAAGTGGGTTTTCAAACTAAATCAAGATGGTACAATTGCATGGTATAAATCACCATTAGTAGCTGGGGTTTCTCATAGCACTGAATCGATTATGGAGACACTTTTTCGCCAGCTTGTCAAACCGCCTGCTCGATTTTGCCGGGCCATGGTCGCTCACTTTGATCTCGAACTCCACCGATGGATGTTTGCACGGCCTTTCTTCACGGGGAACTCGAGGAGGTCTTATATATGGACCAACTCAAGGATTTGTTGATAAGCAATTTCCTAATAAAGTCATGTCGTGAAAACCTTATATGGGCTTAAGCCCTCGGTACAAGAGGATCAAGTTCCTCAAAAGCATGGCTTTGTTCAATCACCAGCAGACTCTAATGTTTTTACCTCGATTCTGATGGGTGCTTGTCATCCTTGCTCTTCATGTAGATGATGCACCGTTGAGCAATCACCCCGAGCAGACACAAGTGAAAGGCCTTCTTAGGTCCGAATTAAATGTCGCTTTGCCTCGTCTCTACAGATCCTACGGAGTCACACGGCACCATCATTCTACATCGACAAATATAAAAAAGAAATCCTTAAGAGGTTTAATTTGATTCTGCAGTTCGCTTCAACACCCATGAGGTGGGGAAAAGCACTCGGACCGCCACCAGGTGATGTTGATGAGGCTATGATGACCTGGAGTTCCGTTACGCGAGGCGTAGGTCATTTAATTTTCCGCCAATTGGACACGCCCCGACATCGCCTACTCGTTAGTGTTGTGTCGCAATTGAAGGCACTGCAAAGCACACCGGGTGCCGCAACGAGTATATCGCTACCTTCGAGGGTCAATGCAATATGGCCTACACTACACCGTGACTAGCAAGAGGGAGTTTGACTTATTCAGCATCGGCCGGCCGATTGGGCATCCGATGTGGACACTAGGAAAAGTCCACTCAGGCTTTGCCGCACAAGGTGCCATTAATCGTCTTGTAAGAAGTGCGTCTTTGCACCGCCCTCAAGCCGAGTACAAGGCCCTGACGGATGCGTGTAAGGAGTTAGAATGGAACGCAATTTCTTGACGCTTTCACTTACCACGAAGGGCCAACTGTCGCTCGGACAATATGTCGCCTATTGCCTTGGTGTCTAACCCCGCTTCCATGCAAGAACCAAGCATATTGAGTTGTACCACCATTACATTCGAGATGTAGCAAAGGCATAGGCAAAGTGAGTATGTCAAGATCAAGATAATGTTGTCGACATTCTTACAAAGGGCTTAAGTAAGCCAAAGCACTACAAGCACCTTGCACTTGGACCGAGGGTGTTTTCTATGCCCATCGCAACCTAGAAATTCACCAACCTATGGCGCAGGTGCGTTACAAATGACAGGAATAGTGGCATGTCCTCGCAGGGATTGCTTTACAGCCCAAGTTGCCGGCACTCGTGATGTGCATGTCCCTCACTGCTCCTCGTACGTATATAGGTTAAGGAAACCACATGGCACTAGGTGGTACTCTTCAGGCAGCTCTCACATGTAAACAGTGGATCACCGGGATGAATTTAACAAAGACAAATCCAGACGTGAGCTGATCCCGTGATCGACTACCAATACAAATAGTGACTTTGAGTTGCTTACCATGCCGTGAAGGAGGGTAGGGGTTTTATGTTGGCCCCACACTGTGCTCGATCTCCAAGTGTGCCCACGAAGCCCATTTCCTCCACCTCCTTGACCATCTTCTCAATCTCAGAACGTAAGTAGAAACATGCGGGCACGTGAGGAGAGGATTCTACCTACCGTGTCTTCCAGCTCAATTGACCTCAATTTGGCTAATCAAGAGGCCGAGCTCCTCCATCTTCTTCGTGGTCAAGATGAGGTGTGAGACCATTTCGGTTCGTCACACACCCCGAATGCTTATCCTCTTCACAAGACAAGAGGGACTTGGGTCGACCATCACCGCCGAAATTCCCGAGTTCAAGTCCAAGAACTGGCCGCCCCTTTGGTGGTGGCCACCTTCCTTGGTAGCGTTCCACTTGCCATGCCCCATGCCGGTGCTCGCCGCTATGCTCGCCGCTATAACGGGTGGATCGCAAGCTTGCTATTTTCTCTTCATGGCCACACACCGACATCGCTGCCTGCGCTCACGTCCGACCGCCCCCGCTGTAACCTGCCAGCCATCACTCACGCCCGCTTGCTCGACGCCTTTACGCCCAAGACCGGAAACGGAGCGTAGCCTAGACACCGCTTCTCCTAGATTCCGTTCTGCTAACCCCTGCTTGGGTTAAGAGGGAGTGTTAGGGTTATTTGTTGAGGTCTAGTTAACCTCGCATGGTTAACATTAGGGTTTCGCTTTATGGAAGTATATAAGACACAATTTTGATCGTTGAATTTAGTTGTTGTTCATTCTCTTGTGCACATGTGAGTTTGGTGTACGAGCTGCTGCTATTTATTTACACACATATTTGAGGCCCTCATGCTTGTTTATTTACGCAGATTGCCCACCACCGCACCTTTAGGACATACCCGTTATGAAGCTTTCTGGTAGAAAACCGCTATCCTTCATCTTCGAACCTCGTTGCATAGCTTACGCTTTCATTCCTAAGGCCAAGAGAACCAAGTTAGCTGCTAAGGCCAAGAAATTCCTTATGATAGGATACAGAAGGTATAAAAGCTATGCTTTATGAGCGTACCTCGTAACAAGGTGGTCCACACACGCAGGTCACCTTTGATGAAAGCTGGGACTTGGCCGCAAGTGGATTTCCCACTCACACGTGAGGATTTCGACCTCTCCGCTCTTCCCGACGCCACCGCTTTTCACGACTTCGCACTTGAGGAGATTGCTCTGGGGAAGAAGAACAACATCAAAATGATGAGGAGGTGATGAAGCAATTTTGCTAATGACTTACTAGCAAAGAACCTCCTCCTTCCGGGCCAGCCATCAATAGCCATTGTCGGCGTTAAGGCCCTTGTTGTAGATTACGTTGTAAAGCCTTTTTCTCAAATTTTGATCTTTATTTCTTCAAAAAATATTTTATCATCATTAATCAAAAAATATGATTTCAGCCATTACAATAGCAATTGATGATGTGGCTTCCTTGTTATAGATTACATTGTAAAATATTTTCTCAAAATGGCCTTTATTCTCGTTAAAACTCTTTTATTATTAATCAAAAAATATGATTTGAGGTAATATATATCAGCGATTGATGATGTGGCTCCTTTGTTGAGATTACGTTGTAAAATATTTTTCTCGAAATGTGTTCTTCATTTTTAAACTCTTTATTATTGTTATGAGCGGGCGCTAATACTAGTACGCCACGCCTCTTTGGCATTTTCTTAAGTGTTCTTATTATGAGTAGGTGCCACCTCTACACCCACAAGCGCACTTCGATGGTACATGTTTGTACATGCCGCCTTTGCGCTAATATATGACCATTCAGATGGCTAGCCATTGTTCGGGCCGCCATTAAGGCGTACGGCGCCATTCACGATTTTGCCAGCCATTTTATGCCCAGCATTGTCGGGCCAGCCAACGCTGTCACGGCCATCATCGGGCCAACCATCGCCGGGCCGGCCCATTGCGGCGTTAGGCGCCATTCTTGGATTTTGGCCATCCATTGTATGGCTGCCATTGTCGGCCAGCCATTGTCGTTACTGAAGGAAGCCAGCCATTGTATGGTCAGCCATTGTCGGGCTAGCCATTGTATGGACCATTGTCGCCGCCGTACCCATTGTCGCCACCATTGTCGCCACCATTGTCGGCCAGCCATTGTCGGGCCATTGGTCAGGGCCAGCCATTGTACCAGATTGTGGGGCCAGCCATTGTATGGTCACCATTGTGGCCAGCCATTGTATGGCCAGCCATCAGGCCATTGTATGGCGACACCATTGTGGACCATTGTATGGTTGTGGCCATTGTATGGCTGCCATTGTATGGCCACCATTGTATGGCCAGCCATTGTGGTCAAATGATTGTATGGTTGTATCAGGCCGTGCACTGCATTGATTGTATGGCTAGCCATTGTGGGGCCACCATTGTGGGCCAGCCATTGTATGGCCACCATTATCAGCGTTGGACGGCCATTCTTGGATTTTTGGCCAGCCATTGCCTGGGCCAGCAATGGAGATAGTAGTGTTGAGTTATTTCGGTTAGTTATATCTACATATATAGAGTGTGCACTTAGATTTAATTTAGTTTACTTACCCTTTCATTAGGGTTACGCCCTTTAGCAAAGAGTCATGCCTTTCATTATTAAGTTAAGTCTAGTTCTCGCTTTCATATACTTGTGTTTTCCTTATATACACATATATACAATGTAATTAATATGTTAATTGATGCACCCATTACATATTTTGTTATGGTATCGAGCTACGTATAGATTGCATTCATGAGAATGCACATTAAATTGGGCACATTTGGATGTGCACAAATATGTGTTGTGTTTGTTTCTTGTTTAGAAAACAATTTTCTAATGAGAAAACAAGAAAATGATCAAGAACCAACTTGTAGTTTCTTTTCTTGATTTTTATTTAGAAAATTTGCATTTCTAGAGTTCGTTCTAGTGCACCTGTCGATTGTAGAGAGCAATTTGACACTAGGTACACTAGAACAATCGCCGAATTGGCACAAATCTTTATATAAAAATCATATAGAATTACAAAATGGTTCTCGAAAAATTCTAAAACACAAAATCCTAGCCAAATGAGTGGCCAATCTATTGGACGGGCAACAATGGCAGCCACGCCGAGCGATTCCACGCTGACCGCCAGAGGGCAAGGAGTGCCGCAAAATGATGCATAATCGCTCCACCAATGCATACGAATGGACAACAAGCAAAATCAGCCGCACTTGTTCTTGAAGTAAGGCATTCAACACATTGATTGGCGACTCTTCCCCGAACAGCGCCATCCGTGTTTGCCCCTCCACCTAGAAACCCTAACAATCTTCAGAGGCGCGGTGTTGCGAGCATTCCATGGTAATGTAATCCTGGGGTTTCCGACCACACATGTCGCACCACACACAAGTGTATCACGCTTAAATGCCGACTGAAGCACACCAAAGAACATGTTGATAGACGCTTTTCAAAACATCACCGAACGAAGGTCGCCATCGTGTAGACTTACAAGATCCGAAGAGTATAGGGACATTTGGACTTGAAGTTACATTGTTAAAGCCCGCTTTACTTGCTAACCCAGCCTCCGTGGGTGTTGCATGTAAGCGTGCAAATAAAACAAATAAGTCGCATACATTTGATGCTCCAAATTCATGTCCTCTTGCTCCACCTACGCATTTAACAAGTGGGAGATTAGAAAACAAAGGATTGCAAACAGAAGTTCAAATGCACAACCACCTAGCTAATGTACATGCTAACCCTTTGTAAAATCGCGCAGCTTTGCCATCTTTGATGCATCAATAGCATCTTAGATACCCTTGAACCATTAGCCCTTGACTGCAGAGGTTAGGTCGACAGAGCATTAGTCTAATGTATATAAAAATCCTAACTCTAGGAAGGACCTACAAAATCCTAACATGGTGAGCCAAACACTAACCTTGGTGGAGATGGCTTCAAGGAAAAGGATGATTTGGGGGAGCAGATTATGATATCTAGGTTATGCGGATGCGAGGAACACTACAAAACAAGCAGCCTATGGAAGCTGGCCAAAGGGGAGGACAAGTTTCACGCCATTGCACTGACTCCACCCACTCCTTCTATTATCGAAAGAAGAATCGGGATGCATGGACAATATATTAGGGATGAAGCCCATGTACCGATCCGAGTGGGTTGACCTCCGACATGTAGACACCTGATGCAAGACTTCACCGAGATATATGGTCCAGCTTCAAGATCTATACGCAGCACAAATACCAGTCGACAAGACTTCAGAATGTTCAGAATCGCAAAATGAGAGAGATACAATTGAAAACATCTTGGATTCTTTAGAACATCGGTTTCTAAGCTAGAGCGCTTCTCGTGAATCTCTCAAGCATGATTTACTCATTGTATTTCATGATGTCACTCCCAGTCGTGGTCACACTTTGTGACGCCCTACAACGCTCGGGCCAAACTAGCTAAGGCCGCAGTTTTACCCTTCCCAAACAACGCTTTCAGAGTTAGAGCTCTTCTCCGGAAGAAGCAACAAGAGGAACTAACGGTGCATGCCGGCGCAGCAGCTCTTTACACCACAAACAAACAAAGAAGCCTAACTCGTAGGTAAACACCTCAAGTGCTAGCGTGTCACAAATGAGCTACTTCTACGTGAAGAAACCCAAGAAGACTGAAATGCCACTGCGATTCCGGTGTCATTGGGAAAGCAAGTGTCGAAAGAAGCATCTGGGGTACCTGCAAGGAGGGCAACCCCACTTTTGAGACACACGCCATGGTGAAAAAGCAAGCTTCCCTTCATCCCCACTAGGGACTAGGAGTTTGCTCATCCTGCTATAACCCCATGTCCTGGCCAACAAACACACAAGGGAGACGACATGAGTGGTTTTGATGAGATGCAACAGCGCATATTAGTTTCGATAGAAACGCATTCGTCATATAGACCACCTAAAGATCGAGCCACTGGTGATAGATCACTTGTGTCTCTAGGAATAGGCATGTTGAAAATTCCAGCCTTCAGTGGATCACACTCTTACTCATAGATGTGTATCATGTCACGAAATGACTAGGAACCCTCATCTATAGGAAGCTCAACATGGATAACAACTATATCCTGTCACTCCGGAATGTAGGATCGTCGATGCATTGATCATCGAAAAGTAGCTTATGGTTCCGCAGACCATGAACTGGTTTCGCATTTTACAGCAGTGATGATGCGTAACACACTTAGCTTCTAAGTCTCAAGAGACAATCGCAGCGCCGCAAAGCAGATAGAAAAAGCTAGGTTATGGCATGCACGTTTAGGTCACCCTCACGCTGAGTTACGAAACTAGCTAGTGACATGTATGGTGATGGAAAAATTGGCGGCCGCCACCCTTACCACTTTTGTGAAGCACTGTGATCTTGCCCAAACGTCATCAGGCCTTCAAGAACCAAGCTCTCATGTGGCTTCACGTTCTTGAGCTCGTCATCGACATATGGGGCCACTTTCACTCAATTGGTGGTGCATATTTCCTAACATCTGCTGCAGACGACAAGACCAGATTTGTCATGGCTTATATTCTCGAAAGTGTGAATACTTCGCTTTAAAGTATGAAGTATACAGAGATGGACTGAAAATACCTAAAACCCTCCGCTCGATAATGGTAGTGAATTCACATCAAACGAATTTCAAGCCTATTGTATGAGGGATAGGACGACAACTTCAACAGATACACACCACAACAAAATGGTGTAGCTGAGTGCTTGAATTTAACACCGCAGAGATGCTTTTCCTTGCTCCACCAAGCCTCATTGCCATCATACTGTTAGGTTATTTGTTGAGGTCTAGTTAACCCCGCATGGTTAATATTAGGGTTTCGTTGATGGAAGTATATAAGACACAATTTTGTTCGTTGAATTTAGTTGTTGTTCATTCTCTTGTGCACATGTGAGTTTGGTGTACGAGAGCTTCCGCGTTATTTATTTACATGGTATCAGAGCATAATACAATTTAGTGCTGCAATGCTGAGTCTATAGATCGCATTACGCACATATATAGCGACTCTATCCTCGTGAGTAGGCTAGGTTGTGTGCATAATGGATTGTAGGCCCCTGCATGCTTAGCACTAGGTTAATTGATTTGAAACGCTCTAAACTTCTAGTAAATGATGCAACTAGAAGTCACTAGAAAATCTTGTCGATATGACTCGTAGGAATTCCAATCGCCCTCATCTGTTGAGAATTTCGCAACCATGTGGCTAGGCATCACCACCCAAAGAGAAATTGGATAGCTATCGGGAAGAGGAATCTTACCCATCCTTTACTTGCCATAAAGTGTGGAGGAAAACCCCGGGCACTCCGAGATTCCCCAGCGCCACACTTATCCCACCGCCGCTTCAGACGCTGGGTTTCGGCCCCATGAGACTTGTGGTACACGGATCTTGAGAACCGTCACTACCACAGCCTACACACCACTACCTCAGCCTTCTAAACAAGCAAGGCGCCCTCTCACGCCCTCTACAAAGAGCTACGCCCCATCGCCTTCAGAACTCACCAAACCTCAACCTACAACGACACACAATTGGTGTTACTCTTAACAAAGAAGGTGTCTATCACGGCGCCTGTGACCCCCGACCCACACCGCAACTGTCCCTACTCCTAAGACACTCTTCTCCACACAGTGAGCCTCTTACTTGCAGATTTGGGATTCGTCCCTTAGGCTCGCCTGTGGCCTCCGCTTTTCCTACACTCTAATCCTCCTCACAACTCTCTCAATCAACAACGCCCTTCTTCTACTCATCTACCCTTCCTTCCTCCACAATCTCCTACTCTAACACCAATTGTCGGCTCATTAATTCCAACTCGCCTTACGGCACAATCGCCTGGGTCCGTCTCGAATTAACGAGTTCTTCCTTGGCTTGGTTATGTGGTTTGCACCAGTGCAATGAGAACCTCCAGTGGAGTCTTCCCCAGCCTACCCTCAAGCCGAGAGTTCCTTGAGCATCGCCACACACTCAAAGCAAAACAATTCACACAAAGAACCATTCACAAGGGAGTGGCGCCCGAAAGAGCAAGCCCTCCACCCAAAGACTCCGCTCCTCTCTACCAGACATCGCTGGCTTGCAAGACGAAATTCGCAAAGTGAAGGACTCAGAGGATGGGAGCGCAAGACACGATAATTTTACTTCACAAGCTCCCTCCTTTTGTAGGGAGGTCCTCACACACCTCCCTGGCGCCCTCCCTGCCTCACTCCTTATTTTAGTATCCTACCGTGACTTAAGTTCGACATCCAAGCATCTTGGGTGAAATTCTATTCTAGCAAATTCTACCTATGTGAGCCTTAATGGCTCGCCAACATTCCTATCCAGCTAGTCAACACACCCTATCGGGTTGACAAGCATTAATGCTGTCCTCCCTAAAGAAAAGTCTTCCCCTAAGCAATGAGCCCACGCTCCAAGCTACCACCACCCTCTTCAATTACCTCTAGATGCCGACCCCGGGTGATCCTACGGATGTAGGGGCCACCCTCTACACCTCCTACGGACGGGGTCACTTCTTATGGCCCTACCGCCTCCACGCCTCCACCGCAAGAAGGTCTCCGTGAGCGGATCTTGCTCCATGCCTTCCTCTTCCTCCTCCGAGTCATCTCCTCACGGCTTGCTCATTCATTTCTTCCCATTCGACTCATCGACTCCACCGTCTCGCTTGGGTCACAAGGTCCATGACCTTCAAACCTTCTAGCTAGCATCCTTCTATCATCCGTGCCAACCTCTCCCTCAAAGCTCTACCAGATCAGCCTTGATTCTAGCTCTATTGGCGAATTAACTGTAGGTTGCGATATTTGTTCTTCAAGTCTTCCAAGTCTGCGGCCACTCGCCGTCCACACTTCTCTTGCAAAGCCTCCCTTTCCACACCAATGCCCACTTGTATGGACATAGCATGATACTTCTCCTCCGCATCGTGGACGCGCCTCAACATCCTCTTTTGCAAGGTATGATCGGCTCTGAACCTTCTCTTCGCACAACCAGCGCGTACCATGTCCTCGGCTTTCTTGCGACTCTCTTCCTCTTGCGAGGCCCTACGATTAGCTCTCACCCCTTGGCTTCTAACTCCGCTTGGAGTCCCATGACTCTTGTAGGGTCTCCTTCTCCTTCTCAATTCTCCTACCTCGAGGTCCTTGCCATTTAATAACTCATCCTTAGTCTCCAAGGCTCGGACCTCCTTTACATCCTTCTTGGCCATCGCCATGGCACACACCAATTGTTGGACTTGTTCTCTCATCCCTCTCTTCTCCAAGACCCATCCTTCCTTCTCCTTAGCGCGTGTCACCATAATGCCATCCAACTCTTGCACCATCTCTTGATGCCTCAACGCAGCGACTCCCTCAAGCTCCCATGTAAGTCGCCTTTCTCTCAAGCCTACCTACACTTGACTCTAGCTCTAAAATCCTAGTTTGAGCTGCCCTTAATTCTTCTGTATCCACGTTTCCTACTGAGGCGGCCCCAACACCCCTAAAGGTACCTAGTTCTACTCCTTCCCGCTGATTTATGAGGGTAGCCCCACTTAGGAGGGTAGCTACAACATGGGCAAGCCTCCTCTCATCCAAGTTCCTTGCTATCCCACACATGCGCCACACCTCTCCCAAAGTGTCCAAGTCGCCACGGATGTTTGAGACATCCATGGGTCGTTCCAATTCCAAAACCATGTCACCCCCTAGCTCCATTCTCTGGCTCATGTGAACGCCTCCTTCGGGCCCCTCCATAGGCCTATCCATAGGCCTATCCATCGCGGCTGCCACTCCACTAGGAGCCCCTCGCCTATAGGTAGGGACACTTGCACCCCTCACTACCTCGGGTGCCACACCGTCGTGGGGACTCGACCCTACGCTCACTTCCCTCTGAGGGGGTGCCTCACCCTCACGTCATCGGCTGCCCCTGGTAGGCGGTGGGCCTCGAGCCCCATGGGTTATGCCCTTCCTACTTGCCCAAGTTCCGCCCGGCTGGTTTCTCCTTCTCTTCCTCCCATACTCTTCTTGCGGCTTCCTCCGCAATGGAAGCCGCCTTGACTCTCTCCACGAGCTTCTTCGCTCTCCACCAGGGAGTGGATCCAACTCACCGCTTCCTACCACCTTCTTCCCCGATGCTCTGAATGAACTTCTTCTCCTCCTTCACTGCGTGGGACAAGTAGTAGGCTCCTCCATTGCTTTCCTCTTCTTCCCGTCTCTTGTTGGGAACTTCTCTCACGGGCTTAGGGACTCCTGCATCCAATGATACCACTTGGAAGTCCATCTTGGAAAAATTCAATTCACACGGCTTCAATAATCCTTGGAGCTCATAAATATGAATCGGTGGGTGGAGAGGTATGTATTTCACGTGCTCTTGGATTCCTCGCATTGGGTATAAGCAACCTTCCAGCGGTGTGCGATAAACATCATACATTACCATTCCCCAATGCAGGGGTAGCCCCTAGACAACCTCGGATGAAATATAGCTGCGCATCACTAAGATATGTCTTCCGTTGCGCACTCACCAATCCAAGGAGAATCTTAGCAAATGTTCTCCATTTCTCTTCCTTGAGTTCTTGATTGCACCAACCACCTTTCTCCCTAGACTTATGCAGCGTTGTAACATGTCCATAGCTTTCTCAAGTAGCTCATGACACTTCCGATTCTCCTTTTCTCTTCCCCTTCTCCTCAACCTTCCTTTCAAGCTCCATAATCGCAATCCCTCCACGAGCCTCCTCATTTGGTCTTCCATATACCGGATGTGTTTCCCGACCTGGATCGATCCTTGCATCCTATTTTCCAGTCCTCCGGTTCTGCCGTGGCATAGTGAAGTTTATGAAGCACTCCTCTATCATCTCCAAGTTGACATAGGCCCGATGGCGGCCATACACCCATTGCAATTGCACGTTGGGTTCTCCAAACATGTCGAATGCTACCAAGTGCCTAGCCTCCACATGCGGAAGCAATTAAATTCGCATCTGCCTCTTCTCACGGCTCCCTAGCAACCAATTTGCCCTTCTTAGGTGCGGCGCTTTCACCATCTTGCACCTTCAAAATAACTACACAAACAATACAAGCTTGGGCACGCCCACGTGCTCGTTTCCACCTAGTTGCCACCTCGGTGCCTACACACAATTGTGAGATTTCTTCACTCGCCACACAAGATCCACCAAGTGAGCAACACCCCTTCTCCACTTACTTCCTCTTCACTCCACGGTCCCACCTAGCTCAAACTTGGTGTCCTCACAACATACACCTCCTTACGCCCAAATCCCTCACTTGCAAGGTCCTAGGCACACAAATCAGCGCCCTTGCTCTCTTCACGGTTGTGCTTCAAATCCTTCACACACAACTCTTATGCACGCACACCTCCTTCTCCTTGCACACACACGGCACCGCGTTCCACCAAGTCCTTGCTCTAGCTTTCCTGCATGCACAAGCTCTTCCAGGCATTCCTCAGAAGCTTCCTAGGTGCCACTCCTACACACCCCGCTTGCATGGCAATAACCCTACACTACCTACCCCTTACATATTTATGGATTATTATTCCTAATATACCCTATTTATCCTCAACCTTGCATTATACACCCTCTAACTTCCTAGGTTGAAACCGCCTATCTGAAAGCTTGCTTCCCAAGTATCCAAGTAGGGTGTCGACCCCACTCCGCTGCACATAGGGAGACCTCACTCCCTCAGGGAGACACTCTCATCCTACCCATCACCTACCTAACTATGACCCACCTAGTTAGGGTCCCGGGAGTCCATGCCACCCCTACATCCCACCCATGGGCCACCCCTCTCACCCTACCCCTACTTCACCCACCGTCCCATACTATGACCTATCTATGTAGGGTCACCTTTGTCACCCTACGTCTACTATGTAGGGTCACCTTTGTCACCCTACGCACTGCATTTGATACCCTACGCACGCCAACTATCACCCTACATCTACCCCTTGTAGGATGCACCTCCCCCTCTACGGTAGGGAGTGCCATGCCCTACGTCCACTACCACCCTACACCTCCTTCGCGTAGGGTGCACCACTCAAACCCTCTCCCAATTAGCTCTCATGTGACTTCAAATATAACAATGAAACACCCACACAAAGGTGCCCCATCCGACTGATCCACCCCTAGGACGCTTAACTGAGTTCTTACATTCCATTGTCCAACACACCCAATTGGCTTGCATAACACTCATCAAGAATAAAATGATTATCCCTCGGTGAACTTCTCACGCCTCCACAACATCTCGTATCAACCCTCCTTGCTATCCATTTCTCCTCGCGGCCACCACAACGGCCTCCCTTCACTTTGACTTGCAGCCCCACAAATTGGCCATCATGATGCACACCGTGATCCTTCACCATGTTGCGCCCCACCCGCAACACCGCCTTCCTATGGTTTGGCCACACCTCCATCTTGCAGCCCATACAAATTCAGCGTGAGTGCTCTACCACGGCCTTTCCTAGTTCAACACACGCCATCCTCACATCGTGACTCCATTGAGAGCACTTCCATGTGCCTGACCATGGCCTCCTCTTGCAACCCTTGTGGCTGCTCACCTCAACATGAGCTCCTCGCCCCATCCTTGCACCAATTGTCGCTCCTCTCTCGCATGCCGAGCTCCCAACCTAGAGCCCGCAGCAGATCCCCGCAGACAATTCCACCATTACGCACTTGGCCCATCTTCCCGCAGCAACCCTTGCCACACATCTCTACCTAGCAGCCCTCCCATCGCAAAATCTCAGCAATATGAGCACCCCGCCCATGTCTCACTTCTTCCACACATGTGGCAAATTACTTTGCCTTCCCTCAAACTTGGTGGTGGTCCCCAATAATCGTGCCTTTGCCTCGCAAGCCTATCAATAGCCACTGCAAAGAACCTCAAGCTACTTCCTTGGCTTAATTGCCTTCACCCTTTTCCCACCGTGGTAGGAGCTACCCCACGCCCAGAGGGTCATCAAAACGCTAGCTAGGCCACCTCACAAGCAGGGACATTCTCCCACCCATACCTACGGTAGGAGTTCTCCACTTAGCCTACCGTGGTAGGAGTTTCTCCCACGGTGGTAGGATACCTCCCACCACGGTAGGACATCTCCCACCGCTCACATATGTCTCCTACCCTCCTCACTAGAAGGTCATTTCGATCCGCTTTTCCCTAAGTATCCTCTCTCGCCTTCCGACAAAGATCCCATGCCTTCAATCGAACAAAACATTTCTGCATGTTTCCACCAAACCATTTCTATCAAAAGCATTCGGACTGTAAAACAACTCACTTAAACGCTTGCCCAAACTTTGCTTCCACACAAAGGCTGCTGAGTTGTTTGAGTCACATAATTCTCCTCTTAATGTAAGTCGCCAGAGTCGAGGATAGGAGCAACACCGTTTGCATCGATGAGAAAATTCGGTGTTAGAAGACGATCGTGAAACAAGGCTATATATTTCCACCCTCGTGCAAAATTTCATGAGGTTTTCCTCAAGAAGCCAATTTGATTGCAATCGATATACAACAATTGGAGCATTGGCTTCGGCAATCGCATTCGATTCGGCGTCGATGACCACATCATTGGAGCAAATGACGCTGATGTTGGAAGCGTTGATCTCCTCGCCGCTCATCAAGGTTGACGTTGAACACGGCTGCTACCTTTAGAGGATTGGACTCGGTTCGCCTTCTTTGGATTTGCCTTTTGACGAGGATGCAGCTGACCTGCTACACCTCAAGGGAGGCAAAACCCAGGCGGCCTAGTTTGCATCGGGTCTTGGTGGGCGCTCCATCGCAGAGGTCACCAGCATCGGCCGGCGGCGGGTCTGCACTGATCTCAACGCGTGGTCATCGGACATGACGGTTGGTCGCTGTCCGTCACAAAAGCCACATTTGAATAGGCATATTGCCTAAAATAACGTTTGAATCATGTTAAGTTTTTGAACGCTGCTAATGTACCGTCATGCTACTTACTGTTTCATGCCTTCTTTTTGGGACAGTCGATAGTGAGGTAGATGAGTCGTCGGATGTAGAGGAGGACTTTCTACATTCCCTTGCATCGCTTCCGGTCTTTGTTCTCTCGGCATAGAATCAACCACCCCGCACACAACCCATTAACAATATGGGTACTAACGTGATTGGTTCTACTTGGAGAATTTAAAGAGGATCGGTTTGTGGAAACCCGATTCAGCTGGAAAGCTAGGATGAAAGCTCATCTGAGCATTGATGATGTGTGGGAGTATGTGGATGGTTCGATCCCAAATCCCAACCTTGTCGACAATCGCAAGCTGCAACCCACGGTGATGAGATAGCCAAGTGGAACAAAGGGAATAAAGTGGCATTTGCCATGCCGAGTGGATGAGACAACTACAAGTCGAGTTCATAGGGCAAATGTTGGAACCCGATTAGTTGACACTTACCAGTCAAAAATGTCCGCGACTTGATTCATGTTCGAGAACAATTCCATAACGAGGATGAAGGAAGGGATCCTGTTGAACCTATGTCACAAAGTTGAGGTACCTCAACACGTCATCATGATGGGAGCCAAGGCGACTAATGTGGAGATGGTTGCTCAGCTGTTGACCGGCTTGCTCCATCCTATCAGACTTTATCTCGGAGAATGCTTCCTTCACGCCTACCAAGCGTGACTGCTGGGCACCACGCCTTGGACTTGAATGAAGTCATTGAGCGCTCTGCAAGAGGAGCAAAGGAGACATAAATCAAGTGGCACTCGTGAGGCGAAGGTCTGTTCAAAAGGCAAAGGACCTTGGAAGGGGAAAGGAAGAAGGATATCTCACCTCAAACCAGCATTCCTCGATGCCCGCCAGACCAAAAGACAAGGTAAGTGAATCGGTGCAAGTGCAGTCACAGGAGGATGGCCAAAAGAAAGCGAGCCAAGAAGGAAACAAGCACGAGGCTCATGTCACATCAATGTGAAGATCAATTCTTCAAATCAGAAACCCAAGAGCGGCGATTCTCTAACGCTTGTATTTGACGTCTTACAGGTGGAAACTTCATCCTCTGGTTTGTTGATTCGGTGCACGCACATGCTCCGTAATCACATTGTTCTCCACCTTACACAGCAGAGGTCACCACAATCGTTTGTTGGGGACTCTAGAGGTGTAAGTTAAGGGCATGGAGATGTTGTCATACCTTTGCTAGGGAGGTGCGTTCTTGTACTTGGAAGATGTCCTGTCGATTCGATATGAGCAAAACCGCTGCGAGCATTAGGGCTGGCACAAAGTCAAGCAGATGGCTTCCGTTTGAGGATAGGAAATGTTACATTTATGAGCTTAGTAACCCACAAGACTATGTAGCTAAGGCCATACTCTCGTCAATGATCCGCCAGAAGTCACGTTACCAAGTCTAGAGCTAGGGCTTTAGTTTCGCATCATGCACAAGCTAATCTACGGCATGCAAGGTTGGGTCATGTCAACAAGTTCAGTGAGCGTCATGGCCAATTGATTTGTATAGGGAGAAATTACCTTCTGTTTCAAGCTTTTTAGAGTCTTGCGACTCTAATCTTTGTCAAGCGGGAAGGAGCTACCATTTAAGAACAAGACACCTAATCGTGCCAAGGCCTTTGAACTCATACATGATATTCTTGGAAAAATTCAGGTCAAGTCGTTAGGAGGTCTTTGAATACTATCTAACATTGAGACGATTTTTCACGATACACATGGACATTTCCCATCAAACATAAGAGTGATGTGTATGATTAGATTACTTCTTTGGATCCCTATGGTAACGCTAGAGTGCCATTTGGTGAAGTGTTTGTGACTATCGGAGGAGAATTCCACGGGCGGAAGTTTGATGATCTCTTCAGGTTTGGAATTATTCGCCAACTCTACGTTCCCTTGCACGCAAAGGGGGTTCTTGAGAGGAAAAACCAGACACTTATGGAATGACTAGATGCATGTTATCATCGTGAGGGCTGCATAAAAGCTATTGGGGCGAGAAGTTGTGACAATTTACTTGTTGAACAGGTAGTCATACGCCCCCACGGAAAGACACCCTTATGAAGCTTTACGGGAAGGAAGCCAAAGCTTGTCACATCTCAAGGTCTTTGGATCACCAGCGTTTGCATTCATACACAAGCAAAGCGCAAGAAGTTAGATAGGGCTAAACAATTGGTGTTTGTTGGATACTCGAGGAGTCAAAGGCCTACAAAGCTGCTTTGGCAAAGAACATCAAAATAACTTTCTGTCTAGAAGTGCAACTTTCAAGAGCTTGTCTTCCCACGGTGATGTGGACACGAGGCTCTGGCGACTCTTCTCGTTCCAATTCACTAGTGGGCGAGCAATCTCATCCCATCCATTATCCTCGATCGATGGAAGTCACTGATAACGATGATCACATGTGGATGAGTTGATAAATCCTCGCCAACGTGCCTCTTCCTCGGAACCCTAATCTGACCGATGATGAGCTTCCGCCTAATGTAGATCCTCCGAACTTGAGGAGAAAGATGAACATCTTGCGAGCGCCACCTGAATCGACTTCGGATGCGATGTCTTGCAAGTGTTGCAAGTCATAGTGACGCTCGGTTCTCTGGTTGGAAGAGTCTCTTATAAATTTAGATCATACGGATGAAGAGGGAGCACCTCGGCCCTACGTGGGGATACCTCAGATCCTGCCCGTGAACGCCCGACGCGGTGGCGGAACCTCCGTACCGGGCTATCGATTTTCGCGGAACAATTAGCTCATGTATGTACATACATGTGCACGGTTAGGCTCGATCCTCGAGTTACAAAGAGGCACTTGAAGGCACGATGGTAAACATTGGAGGATTTCGATTGATGATGAGTATAACTCGTTGGTGAAGAACAACACACAGGAACTCGCAGACTTGCCTCCGGGAAAACCTATCACATGTAAGTGGGTTTTCAAAACTAAATCAAGGGATGGTACAATTGCACGGTATAAATCACGACTAGTAGCTTGGGTTTCTCACAGAATCGATTATGGAGACACTTTTCGCCGCTTGTCAAACCGCCTTACATTCGGATTTTTGGCCATGGCTGCTCACTTTGATCTCGAACTCCACGGATGGATGTTTGCACGGCCTTTCTTCACGGGAACTCGAGGAGGTCTTATATATCCAACTCAAGGATTTGTTGATAAGCAATTTCCTAATAAAGTCTAAATTTGTTGAAAACCTTATATGGGCTTAAGCAGCCCTCGTGCATAAGAGGATCATGAAGTTCCTCAAAAGCATGGCTTTGTTCAATCACTGTGAGACTCTAATGTTTTTACCTCGATTCGATGGGTCGTTTGTCATCCTTGCGCTTCATGTAGATGATGCAATTGAGCAATCACCACAAGCGACTTGACAAAGTGAAAGGCCTTCTTAGGTCTGATTAAGGGGCCGCTTGCCATCTCGCTCCCGGATGATCAGGACGGTCACACGGCACATCATTCTACATCGACCAAATACATAAAAGAAATCCTTAAGAGGTTTAATTTGTGCAAGCTGTTTCAACACCTACATGAGTGGGGGAAAAGCTTACCTCGGACCTCGCCACCTGGGATCGTTGATGAGGCTATGATGATCGGAGTTCCGTGACCGAGGTCGAACATTTAATTTTCCGCCAATTGGACATACGACATCAGCTACTCTAGTGTGTCGCAATTCTTGAAGGCACTGCAAAGCACAAATCTCTTAAACGAGTATATCGCTACCTTTCGAGTCATGCAATATGGCCTACACTACACGGGACTAGCAAGAGGGAGTTTGACTTATACGCATTTGCTGATGCCGCATCGATGTGGACACTAGGAAAAGCCGACTCATGTTTTCTTTTGCGCACAAGGTGCCATTAATCGTCTTGTAAGAAGCTCTTTCACCGCCCTCGGCCGAGTACAAGGCCCCGATCGGATGCGGGAGTTAGAATGGGAACGGCACTTTCTTGTGTCACTTACCACGGAAGGGCCAACTTTCGCTCTGTGACAATATGTCGACTATTGCCTTGGTGTCTAACCCCGCCCATGCAAGAACCAAGCATATTGAGTTGTACCACCATTACATTCGAGATGTGGTCGAAGGGGCATAGGCAAAGTGGAGTATGTCGATTAAAGATAATGTTCTTGACATTCTTACAAAGGGCTTAAGTAAGCCAAAGCACTACAAGCACCTTGCAGCCTTGGGGCTGAGGGTGTTTTCTATGCCCATCGCAACCTAGAAATTCACCAACCTATGGCGTGCATTCGTGAATAGTGGCATGTCCTCAGGGATTGCTTTCCCAAGTTCCGGCACTCTCGTGGAGAGGCATGTCCCTCTGCTTCTGTCTTGCATATAGGTTAAGGAAACCACATGGCACTAGGTGGTACTCTTGATTCTCTCACCACATGTAAGTGGATCACTCGGATGAATTTAGCAGTACAAATCCAGACGTGAGTGATCTGCATCGACTACCAATACAAATAGTGACTTTGAGTTGCTTACCATCGTGAAGGAGGGTAGGGGTTTTATGTTGGCCCCACAGAGCTCGTTATCTCCAAGTGTGCCCACGGCCCATTTCCTCCAGGCTCCTTGACCATCTTAATCTCGTGAATCGTAAGTAGAAACATGCGGGCACGTGAGGAGGGATTCTACCTACGGGTCTTCCATCAATTGACCTCAATTTGGCTAATCAAGACGCGGTCGAGCTCCTCCATCTTCTTCAGGGTCAGCATGAGGTGTGAGACCAGATTTCGGTCTGCCTGCATTGGCCACCCTGCCGAGTGCTTGTCCCTCTCTACAGCACAGTAGAGACTTGGGTCGACCATCACTGTCGAAATTCCTGAGTTCATGTCCAAGAACTGGGCCGCTCCAGCCTTGGTGGTGGCCACTCCTTCCTTGGTAGCGAGGTTCCGCTTGTGCCATGCCTCCATGCTGCTGCCTACCGCTATGCTCGCTGCTATAGATGCATGTGATGCAAGCGCCAAGCTATTTCTCTCTTCATGGCCACACACATCGCCTTCCTTCGCGTTCACGTCCGAATCCTGCCAACCCAGGTGATCCTCACGCTCCGCTTGCACGTCTTTACGCCCAAGGCGGAAGCGGGGCGTAGCCCTAGACACCGTTCTTCTAAGATTCCGTTCCGTTAACCCTGTTCGGTTAACAGGGAGTCTTAGGGTTATTCATTGAAGTCTAGTTAACCTCGCATGGTTAACATTAGGGTTTCGTTTATGGAAGTATATAAGACACAATTTTGTTCGTTGAATTTAGTTGTTGTTCATTCTCTTGTGCACATGTGACTTTGGTGTACGAGAGCTTCCGCTTTATTTATTTACACATGTGAGGCCCTCATGACCAGCTTATTTACATAGCAGTTGCCCTGATCTTAGGACATACCCGTTATGAAGCTTTCTTTGGTAGAAAACCAGCTATCCTTCATCTTCGAACCTTCGGTTGCATAGCTTACGCTTTCATTCCTAAGGCCAAGAGAACCAAGTTAGCTGCTAAGGCCAAGAAATTCCTTATGATAGGATACGAAGGTATAAAAGCTTACAAGCTTTATGGCGTACCTCGAGAACAAGGTGGTCTACACGCGTGTCACCTTTGATAAAGCGACTTGGCGCAAGTGGGGCTGTTCCCACTACACGGGAGGATTTCAACCTCTCTGCTCTTCACGTCCTTTGTTTTCACGACTTCGCACTTGAGGAGATTGCTCCTGCGAAGAAGAACAACATCAAAATGATGAGGAGGATGGAAGCAATTTTGCTAATGACTTCGCTGCACAACCTCCTCTGTCGGGCCAGCCATGGGGCCAGCCATTGTCGGCGTTAGCGCCCTTGTTGTAGATACGTTGTAAAGCCTTTTTCTCAAATTTTGATCTTTATTTCTTCAAAAAATATTTTATCATCATTAATCAAAAATATGATTGGAAGCCATTTACAATAGCAATTGATGATGTGGCTTCCTTGTATATAGATACATTGTAAAATATTTTTCTCAAAATGTATTCTTTATTACATTAAAACTCTTTTTATTATTAATCAAAAATATGATTTGAGGTAATATATATCAGCGATTGATGATGTGGCTCCCTTGTTGTAATTCGTTGTAAAATATTTTTCTCGAAATGTGTTTCATTTTTTAAACTCTTTATTATTGTTATTAATCACAAAAATATTATTGAAGACCATTTGCGTGGTGGATTGATGAGCGTGCCTCCTTGTTGTAGATTACATTGTAAAATCTCTTTCTCAAAATTTGATATTTGATCTTTATTTCTTCAAAAGTCTTTATTATTGGTATTGATTTCAAAAATATGATTAGAGTTCATTTATAACGAGGGATCGATGATGTGGCTCCCATGTTGTAGATTGTTATGAAGTATAAGCAACATTGTAAAATGTAAGCAAAGTTATAAATTTGGTGGACTAGCAAGGGGGCTAGGTGGGAGGCGGGAGGAAGGGGAGGGTATTTTAAATTTGGTGGGGGATGATGAACACGTCCATTCAAATGTGCGGGCGTGCCACTCGGCAACACGCACTCCATTAATGCCAGCCCTTACACGTCGGCCTAGAAAGGGAAAAGTCGTGGCGGGCGCCCTAATACTAGTCGTCACGCTCTTTGGCATTTTCTTAAGTGTTCTTATTATGAGTAAGTGCCACCTCTACACCCACAAGCAAGTCGCACTCCCGATGGTACATGTTTGTACATGCCGCCTTTGCGGGCCATTATATGGCAGCCATTGTATAGCCAGCCATTGTGCCGACCATTGTCGCCATTCACGATTTTGGCCAGCCATTTTATGCCCAGCCATTGTCGGGCGGCTGGTCATCATCGGGCCAACCATCGTCACCCATTGCCGGGCGTTAGGGCGCCATTCTTGGATTTTGGCCATCCATTGTATGGCCAGCCATTGTCGGGCAGCCATTGTCGGGCAAGCCATTGAAGGGCCAACCATTGTATGGTCACCATTGTCCTAGCCATTGTATGGAGCCATTGTCGGCCATTGTCGCCGACCATTGTCCAACCATTGTCGGGCACGGCCATTGTGAGGCCAGCCATTGTCGGCCAGGCCATTGGCCAGCCATTGTGGGGCCGACCATTGTATGGCCAGCCATTGTGGGGCCAGCCATTGTATGTATTGTACGAGCCAGCCATTGTATGGCCGACCATTGTATGACCCATTGTATGGCAGCCATTGTATGGCCAGCCATTGTATGGCCGACCATTGTATGGCCAGCCCATGGCCACCATTGTGGCCAGCCATTGTATGGCCACCATTGTGGGGCCAGGCATTGTAACCATCACCATTGTATGGCCAGCCATTGTGGGGCCGTTTATGGGCCTAGCCAGCCATTATCGTTGGGCGCCATTCTTGGATTTTGGCCAGCCATTGTCGGGCCAGCCATAATGGAGATAGTAGTGTTGAGTTATTTCGGTTTAGTTATATCTACATATATAGAGTGTGCACTTAGATTTAATTTAGCTTACTTACCCTTTTCATTAGGGTTCGTCCTTTAGCAAAGAGTCATGCCTTTTCATTATTAAGTTAAGTCTAGTTCTCGCTTTCATATACTTGTTTTTCCTTATATACACATATATACAATGTAATAATATGTTAATTGATCGCACCATTACATATTTTGTTATGGTATCGAGCTATCACGGGGCATAGATTGCATTCATGAGAATGCACATTAAATTAGGCACATTTGGATGTGCACAAATATGTGTTGTGTTTGTTTCTTGTTTAGAAAATAATTTTCTAATGAGAAAACAAGAAAATGATCAAGAAACCAACTTGTAGTTTCTTTTCTTGATTTTTATTTAGAAAATTTGCATTTCTAGGAGTTCATCCTAGTGCACTTGTCGATTGCTGTGAGCAATTTGACACTAGGTACACTAGAACAACCGCCGAGTGGCACAAATCTTTATATAAAATCATATAGAATTACAAAAATGGTTCTCGAAAAATTCTAAAACACAAATCCTAGCCAAATGGTGGCCAATCTATTGACGGGCAACAATGGCAGCCACGCCCGGCGCATTCCAGAATCCGCAGGGCAAGGAGTGCCGAGCAAATGATTGCATAAGCTTCCACCAACCGAGGGAATGGACAGTTCGAGCAAAATCAGCCGCACTTGCTCTTGAAGTAAGGCAGTCATTCAACATTGATTGCGACTCTCTCCTGAGCAGCGCCATCCGGTGTTTGCCCTCCACCTAGAAACCCTAACAATCTTCAGTGCGTGTGTTGCGAGCATTCCATGGTAGGTAATCCCGGGGTTTCGACCACACATGTCGCACCACACACAAGTGTATCATGCTTAAATGCGATTGAAGCACACCGGCAACATGTTGATAGGCGTTTTCAAAACATCGATAAAGCGTGCGCTATCGGTAGACTTACAAGATCCGAAAGAGCGATAGATAGGACATTTGGACTTGAGTTGCTTACATTGTTAAAGCCCTTTACTTGCTAACCCAGCCTCGTGGGTGTATGTAAGCGTGCAAATAAAACAAATAAGTCGCATACATTTGATGCTCCAAATTCATGTCCCTCTTGCTCCACCTACGCATTTAACAAGTGGGAGATTAGAAAACAAAGGATTGCAAGCGAGTTCAAATGCACATCAACCTACCGTGCTATGCATATGCTAACCCTTTGTAAGGCGCGTTTTAGCCCATCTTTGATGCATCAATAGCATCTTAGATACCCTTGAACCATTAGCCTGTGCTTGACCTGCAGAGTTAGGTCGAGAGCATTAGTCTAACAGCATAAAAAATCCTAACGACTAGGAAGGACCTACAAAATCCTAAACATGGTGAGCCAAACACTAACCTTGGTGGAGATGGCTTCAAGGAAAAGGATGATTTGGGGAGCTGATTATGATATCTAGGTTATGGATGCGAGGAACACTACAAAACAAGCAGCTATGGAAGCTGGCCAAAGGAGGACAAGTTTCACATTGTACTGCCGACTCCACTCCTTCTATTATGCGAAAAGAAGAATCGGGATGCATGGACAATATATTAGGGATGAAGCCGCCATGTACACGGAGTGGGTTGACCTCGACATGCCGAGACGGACCTCTGGATGCAAGACTTCAAATGATATGGTCCAGGCTTCAAGATCTATACGCACAAATAAATAGGGTGACGCGACTTCGCAGAATGTTGAGCAAAATGAGAGCGGAGATACAATTGAAAAACATCTTGGATTCTTTAGAACCTTGGTTTCTAAGCTAGAGGCGCTTCGTGAATCTCTCAAGCATGATTTACTCACATTGTATTTCATGATGTCACCCCCAGTCGATGGTCACACTTTGTGGCGTCCTACAACGCCGCAGCCTGGGGCGGAAACTAGCTAAGGCCGAGGCTTTACCCTTCCCAAACAACGTTTTGAGTTAGTGAGAGCTCTTCTCCGGGAAGAAGCAACAAGAGGAACTACTGGCATGCCGGGTTGGCTCTTTACACCACAAAGAAAACAAAGGCAGCAAGCCTAACTTGAGGTAAATGAATACCTCAAGTGCTAGCAGTCACTGAGCTACTTGGAAGAAACCCAAGAAGACGGAAAATGCCACTGGTGCGATTCGGTCATTGGGAAAGCAAGTGTCGAAGAAGCAAGGTACCTCGCAAGGAGAGGCAACCCCACTTTTGAGACACACGCCATGGTGAAAAAGCAAGCTTCCTTCATCCCCAGCGGTAGGGACTAGGAGTTTGCTCATCCTGCTGCTAACCCCACATGTCCGGCCATCCAACACACACAAGGGAGACGACATGAGTGGTGCCTTGATCTGTGCAACAAGCGCACATTAGTTTCGATAGAAACGCGCGTCACATATAGACCGGCTAAAGATCAGTTCGTTTACAGGTGGCGATAGATCACTTGTGTCTCGGAATAGGCACGGTGAAAATTCCGGTTCCTTGAGGATCACACTCTTACTCACGGATGTGTATCATGTCCACGAAATGACTAGGAACCTCATCTCTCATAGGAAGCTCAACATGGATAACAATGATCATATCATATGTTCACTCACGAATGTAGGATCATCGATGCATTTGATCAGAAAGTAATAGCTTGGGTTCCGCATACCATGATCTATTCGTTGCACACACACCGCAGTGATGCTAGAACACACTAGCTTCTAAGTCTTGAGACAACTGCAAAGCGGCAAGCATAGAAAAAGCTAGGTTATGGCATGCACGTTTAGGTCACCCTCACAGCAAGCCAATTAGAAACTAGCGGCTAGTGACATGTGGTGATGGAAAATTGGCGGTTTGCCACCCTTACCACTTTAAGCCTGTCTTGTCCAAAGCGTCATCAAGACCTTCAAGAACCAAGCTCCTCACGGGGCTTCATCGTTCTTGAGCTCGTCACACCGACATATGTGGGCCACTTTCACCTCAATTGGTGGTGGCGGATATTTCCTAACATTCATGCAGACAAGACCCGGTATTTGTCATGGCTTATATTCGAAAGCCAAAGTGAATACTTCTCCTGTTTAAAGACTACATGAAGTATATAGAGATGGGTGGAAAATTTGAAAACCCTCCGTTCGACAATGGTGGTGAATTCACATCAAGCAATTTCAAGCCTATTGTGCGGATGAGGGGATAGGACGACAACTTACAATGAGTACACACCACAACAAAATGGTGTGCCGAGCGCTTGAATTTAACTGCGAGGAGATGGTTTCTTCCTTGTTCACCAAGCCTCACTGCCACTCCCATCTTGAGGCCCTCATGAAGCTGTTATTTATGATTGCCTTGCGATCTTAGAGACCTGTTATGAAGCTTTCTTTGGTAGAAAACCAGCTATCCTTCATCTTGAACCTTGGTTGCATAGCTTACGCTTTCATTCCTAAGGCCAAGAGAACCAAGTTAGCTGCTAAGGCCAAGAAATTCCTTATGATAGGATACACCTAAGGTATAAAAGCTTACATTTTTATGATACTCGAACAAGGTGGTCTACAGCATGTCACCTTTGATGAAAGCCGACTTGGCCGCAAGTGGGAGGGCTGTTCCCACTACGGAGGATTTCGACCTCCTGCTCTTCCCGACGCCACGCTTTCACGACTTGATGAGGAGATTGCTCTGGGAAGAAGAACAACAAAGAAATGATGAGGAGGCGGATGAAGCAATTTTGCTAATGACTTACGCTGAGCAACCTCCTCCTGTCGGGCCAGCCATCGTCGGGTCAGCCATTGTCGGGCATTGGGCGCCCTTGTTGTAGATTACGTTGTAAAGCCTTTTTCTCAAATTTTGATCTTTATTTCTTCAAAAATATTTTTATCATCATTAATCAAAAATATGATTGGAAGCCATTTACAATAGCAATTGATGATGTGGCTTCCTTGTTATAGATTACATTGTAAAATATTTTTCTCAAAATGTATTCTTTATTACTTAAAACTCTTTATTATTAATCAAAAATATGATTTGAGGTAATATATATCCGATTGATGATGTGGCTCCCTTGTTGTAGATTACGTTGTAAAATATTTTTCTCAAAATGTGTTCTTCATTTTTTTAAACTCTTTATTATTGTTATTAATCACAAAAAATATTATTGAAGACCATTTGCAGCGGTGGATTGATGACGTGCCTCCCTTGTTTAGATTACATTGTAAAATCTCTTTCTCAAAATTTGATATTTGATCTTTATTTCTTCAAAAGTCTTTATTATTGGTATTGATTTCAAAAATATGATTAGAGTTCATTTATAACAGGGGATCGATGATGTGGCTCCCATGTTGTAGATTGTGCTAGAAGTATAAGCAACATTGTAAAATGTAAGCAAAGTTATAAATTTGGTGGACTAGCAAGGGGCTAGGTGGGAGGCAGGGAGGAAGGGGAGGGTATTTTCAATTTGGTGGGGGATGATGAACACGTCCATTCAAATGTCAGGGAGTGCCACTCGGCAACACGCACTCCATTAATCCATGACCCCTTACACACCGGCCTAGAAAGGAAAAGTCATGAGCAGGCGCTCTAATACTAATCGTCACGCTCTTTGGCATTTTCTGTATTCTTATTATGAGCGGTGTGCCACCTCTACACCCACAAGCCGCACTCCCGATGGTACATGTTGTACATGCCGCCTTTTGCGGCCATTATATGGTTGCCATTGTATGGCTACCATTGCCCGGCCAACCATTGTCGGGCGTTAGGCGCCATTCCGGATTTTGGCCAGCCATTTATGCCCGGCCATTGTCGCCCAGCCATCGTGTCACCATCATCGGGCCAACCATCGCCGGGCTGCCATTCTTGGGCGTAGGCGCCATTCTTGGATTTTGGCCATCCATTGTAGCCAGCCATTGTCGGGCCAGCCATTGTCGGGCAAGCCATTTGAAGGCCATTGTAGCCATTGTATATTGTCCATTGTATGGCCCATTGTCGTCAGCCATTCTTGACCATTGTCAAAGGCCATTGTCGCCACCCGGCCATTGTCGGCCAGCCATTGTATGGGGAAAGCCATTGTGGGGCCATTGTATTGTATGAAGCCATTGTGGGCCAGCCATCAATTGTGTCACCATTGTATGGCCAGCCATTGTATGGTTGTACCATTGTATGACCATTGTATGCCGGCCATTGTATGGCTGCCCATTGTATGGCCATTGTATGGCCAGCCATTGTATGGACCATTGTGGCCAGCCATTGTATGGCACCATTGTCTGTATATTGTGGCCAGCCATTGTATGGCCAGCCATTGTGGGCCATTATGGGGCCAGCCATTAGGCTCCAGGCGTTATTCTTGATTTTGGCCAGCCATTGTCGGGCCAGCCATAATGGAGATAGTAGTGTTGAGTTATTTCGGTTTAGTTATATCTACATATATAGAGTGTGCACTTAGATTTAATTTAGCTTACTTACCCTTTCATTAGGGTTACGTCCTTTAGCAAAGAGTCATGCCTTTTCATTATTAAGTTAAGTCTAGTTCTCGCTTTCATATACTTGTTTTTCCTTATATACACATATATACAATGTAATTAATAATATGTTAATTGATCCGACCATTACATATTTTGTTATGGTATCGAGCTATGCAGTATAGATTGCATTCATGAGAACATTATTAAACAATACATTTGGATGTGCACAAATATGTGTTTGTGCTTGTTTTGTTAGAAAATAATTTTCTAATGAGAAAACAAGAAAATGATCAAGAAACCATAGTTTCTTTTCTTGATTTTATTTAGAAAATTTGCATTTCTAGAGTTCCTAGTGCACTGTTGTCGATTGCTGTAGAGCAATTTGACACTAGGTACACTAGAACAATCGCCAGTAATGGCACAAATCTTTATATAAAATCATATAGAATTACAAAAATGGTTCTGAAAATTCTAAAACACAAAATCCTAGCCAAATGGTGGCCAATCTATTGGACGGGCAACAATGGCAGCACGCCCTCCTTGAGCGCATTCCATGCAATGAGAATCGCCAGCAGAGGGCAAGGAGTGCGAGCAAATGATTGTTCCCACCCACCAAGGAATGGGTTAACGCAAAATCGGCTGCACTTGCTCTTGAAGTAAGGCAGTCATTCAACACATTGATTGAGACTCTCTTCCCCGACAGCCATCTGTTTGCCTCCACCTAGAAACCCTAACAATCTTCAGTGCGTGTTATTGCAGGCATTCCATAGTAGCAGTAATCCTGGGGTTTCTGACCACATGTCGCACCACACACAGTGTATCACGCTTAAATGCGAATTGAAGCACACCGGCAACATGTTGATAGGCGTTTTCAAAACATCGAAGCGTGCATCGGTGTAGACTTACAAGATCCGAAAGAGATAGGACATTTGGACTTGAGTTGCATTATTAAAAGCCCGCTTTACTAACCCAAATTCCGGGGTGTGTATGTAAGCGTGCAAATAAAACAAATAAGCTGCATACATTTGATGCTCCAAATTCATGTCCCTCTTGCTCCACCTACGCATTTAACAAGTGGGAGATTAGAAAACAAAGGATTGCAAGCAAAGTTCAAATGCATTGTCAACCCACTGTGGCTATGGACATGCTAACCCTTTGTAAATCGGCCGCAGCTTTGACCCCATCTTTGATGCATCAATAGCATCTTAGATACCCTTGAACCATTAGCCCTGTTGACTACAGAAAGGTCGACAGAGCATTAGTCTATGACATAAAAATCCACATGATAGGAAGGACCTACAAAATCCTAAACATGGTCAAGCCAAACCAACCTTGGTGGAGATGGCTTCAAGGAAAAGGATGATTTGGGGAGCGATTATGATATCTAGGTTATGCGGATGCGAGGAACACTACAAAACAAGCAGCCTATGGAGCTGGCCAAAGGGGAGGACAAGTTTCCTGCCATTGTACTGCCGATCCACCCTTCTATTCTTGAAAAGAAGAATCGGGATGCATGGACAATATTAGGGATGAAGCCGCCATGTACGACCGGAGTGGGTTGACTCTCTCGACATGCCGAGAGCGGACCTGGATGCAAGACTTCACCGAGATATGGTCCAGGGCTTCAAGATCTATCACGCAGCACAAATACCATAAAGTCGACCAAGAAGACTCGAATGTTGTCGCAAAATGAGAGACGGAGATACAATTGAAAAACATCTTGGATTCTTTAGAACTCGGTTTCTAAGCTAGAGGCGCTTCAGAATCTCTCAAGCATGATTTACTCACATTGTATTTCATGATGTCACTCAGTCGTGGGTCACACTTTGTGACGTCCTACAACGCCGGCAGGGGCGGAAACTAGCTAAGGCGGCTTTACCCTTCCCAAACAACGCCAGAGTTAGTGAGAGCTCTTCTCGGGAAGAAGCAACAAGAGGAACTACTGCATGCCGGGCAAGCGCAGTGCTTACACCACAAATGTAAAACAAATGCAGCAAGCCTAACCCGAGGTAAGCAGAATACCTCAAGTGCTAGTGTCACTGAGCTACTTCTGAAGAAACCCAAGAAGACTGGAAAATGCCCTGGTGCGAGTGTCATTGGGAAAGCAAGTGTCAAAGAAGCACCGGTACCTCGCAAGGAGGGCAACCCCACTTTTGAGACACGCCATGGTGAAAAGCAAGCTTCCCTTCATCCACGACGGTAGGGACTAGGAGTTTGCTCATCTCTGCTAACCCCACATGTTGTCAACAAACACACAAGGAGACCAAGATATGAGTGGTGCCTTGATGTGCAAGACATTAGTTTCGATAGAAACGATTCGTCACATATAGACCGACCTAAAGATCGCCACACTGGGTGATTTATAGATCACTTGTGTCTCTGTGAATAGGCACTGAAAATTCCGGGGCCTTTCGGATCACACTCTTACTCAGATGTGTATCATGTCCTGAAATGACTAGGAACCTCATCTCACATTAGGAAGCTCAACATGGATAACAACGATCATATCCTGCTCACTCCCACGAATGTAGGATCATCGATGCATTTGATCATCGAAAAGTAATAGCTTATGGTTCCGAGACCACGATCTATTCCGGCTTTGCACACCTGCAGTTGATGCTAGAACACACTTAGCTTCTAAGTCTTGAGACAATCGCAAAGCGCCGCAGCGTGAGAGAAAAGCTAGGTTATGGCATGCACTTTAGGTCACCCTCACGCTTGCCAAGTTACGAAACCAGCGACTAGTGACATGTGGTGATGGAAAAATTGGCGGTTTGCCACCCTTACTTTCACTGAGCCTGTAACGTCAAAGCGTCATCAAAGCGCCTTCAAGAACCAAGCTCCTCACGAGGGCTTCATACGTTCTTGAGCTCGTCCATTAATCGACATATAAAATACTTACAACCCTCAATTGGTGGTGGCGGATATTTCCTAACATTCTTTTACAAGACCAGATTTGTCATGGCTTATATTAAAGCCAAAAGTGAATACTTCTCCACTAAAGACTACATGAAGTATATAGAGATGGATCGGTTTGAAAACCCTCCGCTCGACAATGGTGGTGAATTCACATCAACGAATTTCAAGCCTATTGTTATGAGGGGATAGGGCGACAACTTACGATACATACACACCACAACAAAATGGTGTAGCCGAGCGCTTGAATTTAACTGAGGAGATGGTTTCTTCCTTGTTCCACCAAGCCTCCCACTCCTGGCATCAAGGTGAGGCCCTCATGACATTGTTATTTACGCAATGATTGCCCACCACTTAGGACGGACCCGCTATGAAGCTTTGGTAGAAAACCAAATATCCTTCATCTTGAACCTTGCGCATAGCTTACGCTTTCATTCCTAAGGCCAAGAGAACCAAGTTAGTCGGCTAAGGCCAAGAAATTCCTTATGATAGGATACACTGGTATAAAGCCATGTTTATGACGCACTCGTAACAAGGTGGTCATACGCAGTTGTCACCTTTGATGAAAGCGGACTTGGCCGCAAGTGGGAGCTGTCCCACTACGGAGGATTTCGACCTCTGCTTCCACAGCGCTTTTCACGATCGCACGAGGAGATTGCCCTCTGAAGAACAACTGCAAAATGATGAGGAGGCGGATGAGCAATTTTTTGCTAATGACTTACTGACCTCTCATCTATCCGGGCCGCATCGTGCCACCATCGCCGGGCCAAGCCGTTGGGCCATTTGCCAAGCGTTGGGGCTTGTTGTAGATTACGTTGTAAAGCCTTTTTCTCAAATTTTGATCTTTATTTCTTCAAAAAATATTTTATCATCATTAATCAATATGATTGGAAGCCATTTACAATAGCAATTGATGATGTGGCTTCCTTGTTATAGATACATTGTAAAATATTTTTCAAAAATGTATTCTTTATTCCATTAAAACTCTTTTATTATTAATCAAAAATATGATTTGAGGTAATATATATCAGCGATTGATGATGTGCCCTTTGTTGTAGATTACGTTGTAAAATATTTTTCTAAAATGTGTTCTTCATTTTTTAAACTTTTATTATTGTTATTAATCACAAAAATATTATTGAAGACCATTTATAATGGTGGATTGATGACGTGCCTCCTTGTTGTAGATTACATTGTAAAATCTCTTTCTCAAAATTTGATATTTGATCTTTATTTCCTTCAAAAGTCTTTATTATTGGTATTGATTTCAAAAATATGATTAGAGTTCATTTTATGCGGATCGATGATGTGGCTCCCATGTTGTAGATTATGCTAGGCAGTATAAGCAACATTGTAAAATGTAAGCAAAGTTATAAATTTGGTGGACTAGCAAGGGGCTAGGTGGAGGCGGGAGGAAGGGGAGGGTATTTTAAATTTGGTGGGGGGATGATGAACACGCCCATTCAACGCGAGGCGTGCCACTCGCAACACGACTCCATTAATCCCACACGTACCGCCCAGAAAGGGAAAGTCGCGAGCGGGGCGCCTAATACTAGTACGCCACGCTTTTGGCATTTTCTTAAGTGTTCTTATTATGAGCAAAGCACCTCTACACCCACAAGGCGACTCCCGATGGTACATGTTTCACATGCCGCCTTTTGCGGGCTATTATATGGATGTACCATAGCCACCATTGTCGGGCCGGCCATTGTCGGGCGTTGAGGCGCCATTCACGATTTTGCATACCCATTTTATGCTCCGACCATTGTCGCCAGAGTTGACCAGCTCAGGGCCAACCAGCTCGCCGGCCATTACGGGCGTTAGGCATTCTTGATTTTTGACCATCCATTGTATAGGCGGCGCCATTGTCGAGCCAGCCATTGTCGGGCAAGCCATTGAAGGGCGGCCATTGCTATGGTCGACCATTGTCGTTAGCCATTGTATGGCCACATTGTCGAGCCTGACCATTGTCGGCGACCATTGTCGAGCCACCCATTGTGTCTGACCATTGTAAAGGCCAGCCATTGTCGGGCACCATTGGGTATGGCTAATTTCATTGTAGGTAGCCATTGCATGGTCAAATTATCATAGCCAGCCATTGTATGGTACCATTGTATGGCACCATTGATGACAAGTATGGCCAGACCATTGTATAGCTATAGTATCAGCCAGCCATTGTATGGCCACCATTGTGGGCCAGCATCAGGGCCAGTTGTATGGGCTGACCATTGTAGGGCCCAGCCACCTAGGCGGCCATTGTACCATTATCGTTGGGCGCCATTCTTGATTTTGGCCAGCCATTGTCGGGCCACCATAATGATAGTAGTGTTGAGTTATTTTGGTTTAGTTATATCTACATATATAGAGTGTGCACTTAGATTTAATTTAGCTTACTTACCCTTTTCATTAGGGTTCGTCCTTTAGCAAAAGAGTCATGCCTTTTCATTATTAAGTTAAGTCTAGTTCTCGCTTTCATATACTTGTTTTTCCTTATATACATATATACAATGTAATTAATAATATGTTAATTGATCCGCACCCATTACATATTTTGTTATGGTATCGAGCTATGGGGCATAGATTGCATTCATGAGAATGCACATTAAATTAGGCACATTTGGATGTGCACAAATATGTGTTTGTGTTTGTTTCTTGTTTAGAAAACAATTTTCTAATGAGAAAACAAGAAAATGATCAAGAAACCAACCAGTTTCTTTTCTTGATTTTATTTAGAAAATTTGCATTTCTAAATGCTCTAGCACCGTTGTCGATTGTGAGAGCAATTTGACACTAGTACTAGAACAACCGCAATTGGCACAAATCTTTATATAAAATCATATAGAATTACAAAAATGGTTCTCGAAAAATTCTAAAACACAAATCCTAGCCAAATGAGTGGCAATCTATTGGGCCAGGCAACAATGGCATACGCCCTGCCGAGCGATTCCACGCGAATCGCCATAGAGAGGGCAAGGAGTGTGCAAATGATTGCACCGCTCCACCTCCTGTATTACGAGGAATGTGACAGCTTGACATAAAATCACCGCACTTTGTTGCTCTTGAAGTAAAGCGATCATTCAACACATTGATTCGACTCTTCCTGAATGACCGGTGTTTGCCCTCCACCTAGAAACCCTAACAATCTTCAAGGGTGCGGTGTTGCGAGCATTCCATGGTAATTAATCCGGGTTTCGACCACACATGTCGCACCACACGTGGCGGTATCAAAATAATTGAAGCACACCTGCAACATGTTGATAGACGCCAAAACATCACCGAACGCGTCTTTCGATGTAGACTTACAAGATAAAGAGCGATAGGGACATTTGGACTTGAGTTGCTTACATTGTTAAAGCCCGCTTTGGCTTTACTTGCTAACCTCGGTGTTGCATGTAAGCGTGCAAATAAAACAAAACAAAGCCGCATACATTTGATGCTCCAAATTCATGTCCCTCTTGCTCCACCCACGCATTTAACAAGTGGGAGATTAGAAAACAAAGGATTGCAACAAAGTTCAAATGGCACGTCAACCTACACGTGGCTATGAGACATGCTAACCCTTTAAAATGCGCGGTTTCCATCTTTGATGCATCAATAGCATCTTAGATACCCTTGAACCATTAGCCATTGACCTGCTGCAGAGTTAGGTCGACGGGAGCATTAGTCTAACAGACATAAAAATCCTAACTTAGGAAGGACCTACAAAAATCCTAAACATGGTTTGAGCCAAACACTAACCTTGGTGGAGATGGCTTCAAGAGAAAAGGAGCAGTTGGGAGAGATTATGATATCTAGGTTATGATCGAGGAGCACTACAAAACAAGCAGCTATGGAAGCCAAAGGGAGGACAAGTTTCTGCCATTGTACTGAGCTCACTCTCCTTCCATTCAAAAGAAGAATCGGGATGCATGGACAATATATTAGGGATGAAGCTGCCATGTACACGATCCGGAGTGGGTTGACCTCGACATGCCGAGACAGACCTCTGGATGCAAGACTTCACCGAGATATGGTCCGGGCTTCAAGATCCTCATGACGCAGCAAAATACCACAAGTCGACGGCTGACTTGCAATGTTGAGCGCAAAATGAGAGACGGAGATACAATTGAAAAACATCTTGGATTCTTTAGAACCTTTGGTTTCTAAGCTAGAGGCGCTTCTCGGGAATCTCTCAAGCATGATTTACTCACATTGTATTTCATGATGTCACTCCAGTCATGGTCATACTTTGTGACGTCCTACAATGCTTCGCAGCGAGAAACTAGCTAAGGCTGCAGGCTACCCTTCCCAAACAACGTTTTCGTGAGTTAGTGAGCTCTTCTCGGGAAGAAGCAACAAGAGGAACTATGAGGGCATCTTGTGCGGAGGGCTCTTACACCACAAGCGAAACAAAGGCTGAAGCCTAACTTCGAGGTAAGCAGAATACCTCAAGTGCTAGCACTCACAGTGAAGCTACTTCACAGAAACCCAAGAAGGCGGAAAATGCCACTGGTGCAGTTCGGTCATTGGGAAAGCAAGTGTCGAAGCAAACTGGGTACCTGCTTAAGGAGGGCAACTCCACTTTTGAGACACACTGCGCCATGGTGAAAAAGCAAGCTTCCTTCATCCTGACGCGGTAGGGACTAGGGAGTTTGCTTATCCATTGCTAACCCCACATGTACATCGTCAACAAACACCTAAGGGAGACCCGCACATGGTGGTACCTTGATACAGGTGCATGCCGCACATTAGTTTCGATAGAAGCGCGTGCCACATATAGACCAGCTAAAGATCGATTCGTTTACGGGTGACGATAGATCACTTGTGTCTCGAGGAATAGGCAGTGAAAATTCCATTCCTTGAGGATCACACTCTTACTCCCAGATGTGTATCATGTCCACAGAAATGACTAGGAACCTCATCTTTGTTAGGAAGCTCAACATGGATAACAACATATCCATTCCTCCCACGAATGTAGGATCATCGATGCATTTGATCATGAAAAGTAACAGCTTATGGTTCCGCAATGATCTATTTCGTTTGCACACACACGAGTGATGCGGAACACACTTAGCTTCTAAGTCTTGAGACAAGAAAGCGCCCAGCGAGATAGAAAAAGCTAGGTTATGGCATGCACGTTTAGGTCACCCTCACGGTGCCAGATTACGAAACTAGCTTAGTGACATGTATGGTGATGGAAAAATTGGCGGTTTGCCACCCTTACCACTTTGTGAAGCACGTATCTTGTCAGCGTCATCAAGCAGCCTTCAAGAACCAAGCTCCTCAGGGCTTCAGACGTTCTTGAGCTTCCCACACCGACATATGTGAGCCACTTTCGACCCTCAATTGGTGGTGGCGGATATTTCCTAACATTCACGCAGACAAGACCCGGTTGTCATGGCTTATATTCGAAAAGCCAAAAGTGAATACTTCTCCCTATTTAAAGACTACATGAAGTATAGAGAGATGGGTGGAAAGCAGTGAAAACCCTCCAGATTCGACAATGGTGGTGAATTCATCAAACGAATTTCTGCCTATTATTGCGAGATGAGGATGGGGCGACAACTTACGATGATACACACCACAACAAAATGGTGTAGGCTGAGCGCTGAATTTAACTGCTGCGGGAGATGGTTTCTTCCTTGTTCCACCAAGCTGCCACTCCCACTCTTTGAGGCCCTCATACCTGTTTATTTACGCATTGATTGCCCACCACTGCGTCTTACAGACCCCTTATGAAGCTTTCTTTGCAGAAAACCAGCTATCCTTCATCTTGAACCTTGTTGCATAGCTTACGCTTTCATTCCTAAGGCCAAAGAGAACCAAGTTAGCTAAGGCCAAGAAATTCCTTATGATAGGATACCAAGGTATAAAAGCTTACAAGCTTTATAGCGTACCTCGAAAAAGGTGGTCTCACGTCAGTGATGTCACCTTTGATGGCGGACTTGGCAAGTGGGCTGTTCCCACTACAGGAGGATTTCGACCTCTTTGCTCTTCTCGACGTTTTTTGACTTCGTGAGAGGAGATTGCTCAGGGGGAAGAAGAAGAACAATGAAAAAATGATGAAGGCGGATGAAGCAATTTTGCTAATGACTTCGGCAACCTCCTCGTCGGGCCAGCCATCGTCGGGCCACCATTGTCGGGCGTTAGGCGCCCTTGTTGTAGATTACGTTGTAAAGCCTTTTTCTCAAATTTTGATCTTTATTTCTTCAAAAAAATATTTTTATCATCATTAATCAAAAATATGATTGAAGCCATTTACAATAGCAATTGATGATGTGGCTTCCTTGTTATAGATACATTGTAAAATATTTTTCTCAAAATGTATTCTTTATTCATTAAAACTCTTTTTATTATTAATCAAAAATATGATTTGAGGTAATATATATCAGCGATTGATGATGTGGCTCCTTGTTGTAGATTCGTTGTAAAATATTTTTCTCAAAATGTGTTCTTCATTTTTAAACTCTTTATTATTGTTATTAATCACAAAAATATTGAAGACCATTTGCAGCGTGGATTGATGACGGCCTCCCTTGTTGTAGATTACATTGTAAAATCTTTTCTCAAAATTTGATATTTGATCTTTATTTCTTCAAAAGTCTTTATTATTGGTATTGATTTCAAAAATATGATTAGAGTTCATTTATAACGAGGGATGATGATGTGGCTCCCATGTTGTAGATTGCGTGAAGTATAAGCAACATTGTAAACAAGCAAAGTTATAAATTTGGTGGACTAGCAAGGGGCTAGGTGGAGACGGGGAGGAAGGGGAGGGTATTTTAAATTTGGTGGGGGATGATGAACACGTCCATTCAAATGTGCGGAGGCGTGCACACTGCACGCACTCCATTAATCCCAACCCTTACACACGATCGAGAAAGGAAAAGTCGCGGCGGGGCGCTCTAATGCACGTCACGCTCTTTGGCATTTTCTTAAGTGTTCTTATTATGACGTGCACCTCTGCTACCCCACAAGACTCGATGGTAATATGTTTCAGCCTTTGGCTATTATATGTCAGCCTAGTATACCATCGTGCCGGGGCCATCGCTTGTAAGGCTACGCCATTCCCTCTTTGGATTTTCACCATTACACCTTGTCGGACACCATCGTTCGGAACCAACACCTGGCCAACGCCATCATCAGCCACCCATGCCGTACGCCATTCTTGATTTGCCATCCATAGATACCATTGTCGGGCGCCATTGTCGGGCAAGCTATAGGGTGCCACCCATTGTATGGTCACCATTGTCGGGTCACCATTGTCGTGCCACCATTGTACCATTGTCAGCCACCATTGTCGCCGCCCATTCTTGCCAGCATTGTATGGTCATTATCAGGGCCATTGTATGGTCAAATTAACCATATGACCATTGTATAACCGCCAGCGTTGTATGGCCAGCCATTGTGTAGCCCATTGATGGCCATTGTGGGGCTGGCCCATTGTATGCCCACTTGACCATTGTCCATTGTCATCGGGGCCTATCAGGCGCCATTGTATGGCCAACATTACTCCAAGCCACTATTCTTGGATTGCTACCATTGCTCACCATAATGGAGAGTAGTGTTGAGTTATCGGGTTTAGCTATATTCATATATAGAGTGTGCACTTAGATTTAATTTAGCTTACTTACCTTCATTAGGGTTCGTCCTTAGCAAGAGTCATGCCTTTTCATTATTGAGTTAAGCCCAGTTTCGCTTTCATATACTTGTTTTCCTTATATACACATATATACAATGTAATTAATAATATGTTAATTGATCCTCACCCATACATATTTTGTTATGGTATCGAGCTCTGGCAGGCATAGATTGCATTCATGAGAATGCACATTAAATTGGGCACATTTAGATGTGCACAAATATGTGTTGTTGTGTTTGTTTCTTGTTAAAACAATTTTCTAATGAGAAAACGAAAATGATCAAGAAACCAACTTAGTTTCTTTTCTTGATTTTATTTAGAAAATTTGCATTTCTAAGAGTCATCCTAGCAACTTTTGTCGATTGCAGAGCAATTTGACACTAAATACACTAGAACAACCGCTTAATAAATCTTTATATAAAATCATATAGAATTACAAAAATGGTTCTCGAAAATTCTAAAACACAAATCCTAGCCAAATGAGTGGCCAATCTATTGGACGGGCAACAATGGCGCCACGCCCGCCTTGACGCATTCCATGCAGTAATCGCTTAGGGCAAGGAGTGCAAATGCAGGCAAAGCACTCCACCACAGTCACGAATGGATATCAACGCAAAATCAGCACTTGCTCTTGAAGAAGTAAAGCGGATCATTCAACACATTGATTGCATCTCTCTTCCCCGAACAGGCGCCATCGGTGTTGCCTCCACCTAGAAACCCTAACAATCTTCAGCAGTGTGTTGCGAGCATTCCATAGTAGGTAATCGGGGTTTCGACCACACATGTCGCACCACACACAGTGTATCATGTTAAATGCCGAATTGAAGCACACGAAGAACATGTTGATAGGACGTGCGTTTTCAAAACATCGATCGAGAAGCGTCTTGCTATCGGTGTAGACACAAGATTCAAAGAGCGGATAGGACATTTGGACTTGAGTTGCTTACAGTTGTTAAAGCCCGCTTTTGCTAACCCTTTCCTCAGGTGTTGCATGTAAGCGTGCAAATAAAACAAATACGCATAATTTGATGCTCAAATTCATGTCCTCTTGCTCCACCTACGCATTTAACAAGTGGGAGATTAGAAAACAAAGGATTGCAAATGAGTTCAAATGCACAACCTACCTCGACGCTTGACATGCTAACCCTTTGTAAAAGCGGCGCATTTTGTACGGCCCTATCTTTGATGCATCAATAGCATCTTAGATACCTTGAACCATTAGCCCTGTTGACAGCAAGGTTAGGTCAGACAGAGCATTAATCTATTGACATAAAAATCTATAAAAGCTAGGAAGGACCTACAAAAATCCTAAACATGGCTGAGCGAACACTAACCTTGGTGGAGATGGCTTCAAGGAAAAGGATGATTTGGGGAGCGATTATGATATCTAGGTTATGATCACGAGGAGCACTAAAACAAGCGACTATGGAAGCTGGCCAAAGGGAGGACAAGTTTCTGCCATATTGTACTGCCGACTCCACTCCTTCTATTCTTGAAAAGAAGAATCGGGATGCATGGACATATTATATTAGGGATGAAGCCATGTACTGATCCTGAGTGGGTTGACTCGATACGCCGAGATTGCACTGGAAGACTTAAGACTGCGAGATATGGTCGAGCTTCAAGATCTATACGCGAGCACAAATACCACAAGTCGAGGCGCCGCAATGTTTAATCGCAAAATGAGAGGCGGAGATACAATTGAAAAACATCTTGGATTCTTTAGAACCTTTGGTTTCTCAAGCTAGAGGCGCTTCTCAATTTACTCACATTGTATTTCATGATGTCACTCCCGAGTCATGGTCACACTTTGTGACGTCCTAACGCTCCAGCCTTGGGCGTAAACTAGCTAAGGCCGCAGTTTTACCCTTCCCCAAACAACGTTTTCAGAGTTAGAGAGCTCTTCTCGGGAAGAAGCAACAAGAGGAACTACTTGGCATGTCGGCGCAGCTCTTTACACCACAAAATGAAACAAAGGCAAGAAGCCTAACTCGCAGGTAATACCCGCGCGAAGTGCTGTAGCTACTACGTAAGAAACCCAAGAAGACCCCGAAATGCCAGCAGTGCAGATTTCGGGTCATTGGGAAAAGCGAAGTGTCGAAGAAAGCGATTAGAATGCCTTAAAGGTACCTGCATGAGGAGGGCAACTCCACTTTTGAGACACACGTAAGCCATGGTGAAAAAGCAAAGCTTACCCTTCATCACAGCGGCGGTGAGGGACTAGGGGAGTTTGCTCATCTGTTGCCCAACCCCACATGTCCGTCCTAACAAACACACAAGGAGACCGGTACAGCCTGAGTGGAATGCCTTAATCTGAAATACGTGCGTAGCAGCACATTAGTTTTGCGATAAAACGCATTAAATCGTTAAATCCTATATAGACGGCCGGTAAAAGATCGGTTCGTTTACATACGGGTGGCGATAGATCACTTATGTCTCGAGGGGCCGTAAACCCGCGATGAAAATTCCAGTTCCTTCCTTGAGGGGATCACGCTCTTACTCACGGAAGTGTATCATGTCCACGAAATGACACAGAGAACCTCATCTCTACTGTTAGGAAGCTCAACATGGATAACAACGGTCATATCCTGTTCCTCCCACGAGAGAATGTGGATCATCGATGCATTTGATCATCGAAAAGTAATAGCTTATGGTTAGCGAGACCACTTGATCTATTGTTTACGCCACTGGCCACACAATCGGTGATGCTAGAACACACTTAGCTTCTAAGTCTTGAGACAATCGCAAAGCGCACAAAGCGAGAAAAAGCTAGGTTATGGCATGCACGTTTAGGTCACCCTCACGATTGCCACGTAATTCTTCACGAAAACTAGCGACTAGTGACATGTATGGTGATGGAAAAATTGGCGGTCATGCCACCCTTACCCACTTTGTGAAGCACGTATGCATTGTCCAAAGCGTCATCAAGCGACCTTCAAGAACCAAGCTCCTCACAGGGGGGCTTCATACGTTCTTGAGCCTGGCTCCATATTCTGACATATGTAGGCCACTTTCCTGTACTCGATTGGTGGTGGCGGATAGTTTTCCCTAACATTCCGCAGGGCAACAAGACCCAGTTGTTGGCTTATGGCTTGTAATGCGAAGCCAAAAGTGAATACTTCCTCCCTGTTTAAAGACTACATGAAGTATATAGAGATGGGTGACTGGAAAGCATTTGTACCGAAACCCTCACAGATTACGAGCAATGGTGGTGAATTCATCAAAGCGAATTTCAAGCCTATTATGCGCGGATGAGGATAGGACGACAACTACGTTAAATCTTACGATACCGTATACACACCACAACAAAATGGTGTGGTAGGCGCTTGAATTTAACTTCTTGCAGGAGATGGTTTCTTCCTTGTTCCACAAGCCTCTTTGCCACTCCCATCTTGGTCGAGGCCTCATGACGGTATTTTATTTACGCAATTTATTGCCCCACATGGCAGGTCTTGCTGGACAGACTCCGTTATGAAGCTTTCTTTGGTAGAAAACCAGCTATCCTTCATCTTGAATCCTGTGATTGCATAGCTTCGCTTTCATTCCTAAAGGGCCAAGAGAACCAAGTTAAAATTTGCTAAGGCCAAGAAATTCCTTATGATAGGATACACTTGAAGGTATAAAAGCTTTACAAAGCTTTATGTAGTACTTCTCGAGAACAAGGTGGTCTATACGCATGCAGCAGGTCACCTTTGATGAAACTAGGACTTGGCCGCAAGTGGGAGCTATTCCCCACTACGGGAGGATTTCCGACCTCTGCCGCTTGCTCTTCTACAGCATCCTTTGTTTTTCACGACTTACCTTTTGAGGATTGCTTTCTCTGACGAAGGGAAGAACAACAACGGCAAAATGATGAGTGATGAGATGAAGCAATTTTGCTAATGACTTCTTGCTAAGTAAACCTCCTCTCTTCAAGTCGGGCACGGCCGTCGTCGGGACCAAACATCGTCGGGCCAGACGGTAGCCATCGTCGGGCCAGACCATCGTCGGGAACTGGTATTTAGCCGGGCGTTAGGGCATGCGCCCTTTGTTGTAGATACGTTGTAAAGCCTTTTTACTCAAATTTTGATCTTTATTTCTTCAAAAAAATATTTTTACTCATCATTAATCAAAAAAATATGATTGGAAGCCATTTACAATAGCATTGATTATTATGTGGCTTCCTTGTTATAGCCGTTATATTGTAAAATATTTTTCTCAAAAATGTATTCTTTATTACATTAAAACTCTTTTTTTTATTATTAATCAAAAATATATTTGAGGGTAATATATATCAATGATTGATGATGTGGCTCCTTGTTGTAGATTCACGTTTGTAAAATATTTTCTCAAAATGTGTTCTTCATTTTTTTAAACTCTTTTATTATTGTTATTAATCACAAAAATATTATTGAAGACCATTTGCAGCGGTGGATTGATGACGCGATGCCTCCCACTTGTTGTAGATTACATTGTAAAGTCTCTTTCAAAATTTTGATATTTGATCTTTATTTCTTCAAAAGTCTTTATTATTGGTATGATTTCAAAAATATGATTAGAGTTCATTTATAGCAGGGGATCGATGATGTGGCTCCCATGTATTTACTTCGTTATTGAAGTATAAGCAACATTGTAAAATGTAAGCAAAGTTATAAATTTGGTGGACTAGCAGGGGGGCTAGGTGGGAGGCGGGGAGGAAGGGGAGGGTATTTTCTAAGATTTGGTGGGATGATGAACAACGTCCATTCAAATGTCTTGGAGGCGATGCCACTTTCGGTAACCACGCACTCCATTAATCCCATGCCCTTACACACAGTCTGGCTAGAAAGTCGTGAGAAAGTCGCGGCCTATACTCTAAATACTAATGCGTCCACGACTCTTGGCATTTTCTTAAGTGTATTCTTATTATGGCAAGTGCCACCTCTCTACAAGCAATCACGCAAGTGCACTCCCCGATGGTACATGTTGTACGATACGCCGCCTTTGCGGGCCATTATTATGGCGGCCATTATGGCCATAGCCAGCAGCTGTATAGCGGGCGGTATTTAGCCAGGCTGTTGAGCGCCATTCGGGCCGAGATTTTGGCGTTGGCGCCATGCCCGGCCATTGTATGTCGGCCAGTCATTTGGCTATCGCCATTTGGCTGCAGCCATCGCCGGGCCAGCCGGACGTGTCGTCGGGCCAACCATCGCTTGCGGGCCGGCCGCGGCGTTGAGCTCTGGATTCTTGGGTGCCATCCATTGTACTGGCCAGCCATTGTCGGGCCAGCCATTGTCGAACCCGAAAGCCATTGTAAAGGGCCCGGCCATTGTATGGTATACAGTGACCATTATCGGGCGTATTGTCGGGCCGGCCCATTGTCGAGCGACCATTGTCGAGCATCGTCGCCATTGTCGGGCCAGGCCATTGTCGGGCGGCCATTGTATGGCTTCAGCCATTGTGGGGCCAGCCATTGTGACCATTGTAGGGTAGAACCAGCCATTGTATGGCCAGCCATTGTATAGCCAGCCATTGTGGGGCAGCCGATCATTGTATGCGACCATTATTACCATTGTATGTGACCATTGTAACCATTGTATATCCAGCCAGCCATTGTATGGCCAGCCATTGTATCGGCCCGCTAGCCATTGTATGGCCCGGCCATTGTGCGATATGGAGCCAGCCATTGTGGCATACGCAGCCATTGTAGGGCGAGCATTGGGGGCCAGCCATTGTGGCGGACCGACCATTGTGGGGCCACCATTGTATGGCCGGGGCCATTATCTATGTTGATCGCATTCTTGATTTTAGCCAGCCATTGTGGGCCAGCCATAATGGAGATAGTAGTGTTGAGTTATTTCGGTTTAGTTATATCTACATATATAGAGTGTGCACTTAGATTTAATTTAGCTTACTTACCCTTTCATTAAGCCCTTTAGCAAAGAGTCATGCCTTTTCATTATTAAGTTAAGTCTAGTTCTACTTTCATATACTTGTTTTCCTTATATACACATATATACAATGTAATTAATAATATGTTAATTGATCTGCACCTATTACATATTTTGTTATGGTATCGAGCTATGCAAGTAGATTGCATTCATGAGAATGCACATTAAATTAGGCACATTTGGATGTGCACAAATATGTGTTTGTGTTTGTTTCTTGTTTAGAAAACAATTTTCTAATGAGAAAACAAGAAAATGATCATGGAAAACCAACTAGTTTCTTTTCTTGATTTTATTTTGTAAAAATTTGCATTTCTTAAGAAATTCGCACTGCTGTCGGTTTGTAGAGCAACGTGACACTAGTACACTAGAACAATCGCCAGACTGGCACAAATCTTATATAAATCATAGAATTACAAAATGGTTCTCAAAATTCAAAACACAAATCCTAGCCAAATGAGTGCCAATCTATTGACTCAAAATAATGGCAGCCACGCACGAAAGATTCTGAGGTGCCCGTGAGGGCAAGGAGTGCCGGCAATGATTGTGATAATCGCTTCCACCAATTTGATAAGGAATGGGACAGCTCGAACGCAAAATCGCCCGCACTTGCTCTTGAAGTAAGGCGCCGTCTTCAACACATTGATTGCGACTCTCTTCCCGAATACCGCCATCTCGGTGTTTGCCTCCACCTAGAAACCCTAACAATCTTCCAGGCGTCGTGTGTTGCGAGCATTCCATGGTAGCAGTAATCGCGGGTTTCGACCACATGTCGCACTCACACATCGCAAAATGCCGTAATCTGAAGCACACCGGCAACATGTTGATAGACGTTTCAAAACGCCAAACGTGGCCGCTATCGCTGAGACTTACAAGATCACGAAAAGAGATAGGACATTTGGACTTGAGTTGCTTTGTTGTTAAAGCCCGCTTTTACTTGCTAACCTTGACCTCCTGGGGTGTTGTATGTAAGCGTGCAAATAAACAAAAATAAGTTTGCATACATTTGATGCTGAAATTCATGTCCCTCTTGCTCCACCTCGCGAACAAGTGGGAGATTAGAAAACAAAGGATTGTGCAAACAGAGTTTAAATGCAGCCTCACCAACTACCGTATAATGATAACCAAAATACGAGCCGCTTGAAGTTAAGGAAGCTTGACATGGCGCTCACAGCACACACAAGGCACGAAGGAAAGCCATAGAGAAAATAATAATGTGCAAGTGATATTACATGAAGTAATGTTTATAGTCAAACCTAATGCATAATGCATCGCCAATAAAGAGGTTATTTCAACACTCCACATAAGCTTGAGATACTTGCTCTTCACTAAGCAAAATGAGTAGAGAAAATTCGTTATCTTTGTGCCTCGATTATACCCTCTCCAAAAGTCATTCGTCAGAAGCTCAAGCGGTTGGCGTCGATCATATGTCTCGGTTGCTCATGATCGGTGGCAATCATCTGGCTTCCTTTTGATATCTGATTCGATGGCGGCAGCGTAAATGGCAACGGTAGAAGCTTGAGGGGCTGCGCTACGCACTGAAAACTATGGTGATGTGCATTGGAAGAGAAGGACTAGGCAGGAGGTTAGCATAACTCGAGCTGCCGGGACAAGGAGTGGGAAGCCCTTGATTTCAGCCTTTGCGGAGGATTTGGCTGGAGCTTGAGGTTGCAAATGGGTGTGAGGCGAAGACCACCAGGACATCAAGATATCAAGCCCGGTATCCAAGCTGTGATCCCCTTAGAGGGATGCGTGGGCGAAGCAATAAGGACCTGCTGCTCGTTGCACGAGGACAAGGAACAAAGGGCGAGTGCACCAAACACGAAAAGGACGGAGGAGCAGGGAAAGAGAATGACGAGTGGGCGGATTGGGTAGGTATATGATGCTTCATCCATGACTCACTGGTGGTGTAAATCGACCATGCCTAACCTGCTCAAAAACTTTGTTGTGATGTGCCGCAGAGCATGGTGCGACGGATGGGTAGGACACTGCGGAGCATGGGTTCACAAAACTAATGTGATAAGCTTGTAAAACCCGGGGGACTCAGTCCCCACCCCCAACTCCACAAGGTCAGCATGATCATAATTTACCTTCATCTTGCTTGAAGTAGGTGAAGTCCGTGAGGCCAAGGGACTCCATGCCGCTGTGAATGTCTCGCTTGGGCAACGCCTTTAGTTAAGATATCCATTGTATTGTCATTGTAGGGATATTATTTGACTTGAATCACTCCTTTGGCCATGTGTCTCTAATATAATGATGTTTGATTTGATATGCTTGGTATAAGCATGGAAACGAGGTTGGCCACGAGAGCACGAGCGTATGTCACAGGTACCATGGTGGACCGCTGCTCAACATAAAGGTCCTTTCAAATAAGATCTTGCCCACCTCGCCTCTTTTTAAATTAATCAGCCCAATGAGATATATTCCGGCTCAGGTTGATGAAAAGTGCAATACTCGATTGCTTCTTACAAGACCTAATGGCCCCTCTGTACGAAAGCGACGCTGATAAACTCTTCCGTGAATCAATGATGGCTCCACGCAGATCCGTGAAAGCCGAGAGGGTTAGTCCCGATAGGGAGCCACTTGGAAGAAAATACCATGAGTGATGCGGTTCTTCGTAACGACATAAATTGGTTTCACGGCTGCCCAAAGGTGCTCAGTCTCCGGTCTTTCTAGAAATTGGAAAGCGAATCTAATCGAAAAGCTATAGTGACGCGTGTCCGGCCCGAGATAAATATTATTAGGCGACCCTACGGCATGCCTATATAAGGAATCTTCTCCATATCGGCAGGTTTCTCTTGGGTGGCGACAATGGTTACAGTCACCTTGACTCCCACAGGTAACCTGGAGTGAACCGGGTCTAGCTTGGATCAAGGAAAATCGCCTCAAGATTGCTATACTTTTCCGATGTATAACGATGAGTCCCTTCTCTCTATTCCTTTAGGACTTGAACACCTAGGCAGAATTTTAAAGCTCCCACATCTTTCATTTGAATTTATTCCGAGAAGATCCTTGACTCTGGAGAATGGTGGTGTCCGTGCAGGCGAAGATGCAATCGTCCACATAAAAGAAAGGATACAAAACATAGAGCCATCAACCAAGTAGTAAAATGACGAGTCCGCTTTGCTTTGCACAAACCCAAAGCCTTGAGTTCAAGACATCTAGTTTTCATTTCCATAACATCGCACTGCTTTGAGCCCATACAGTGGCTTTGGCAGCCTTCGAGTACCTTGTTAGGAAATTTCTTGTCGACATAGCCTAATGCTTCATGTAGATTTCTTCCTTGATTTCACCATGTAGAAAAAGCAGACATACATCCATTTGGTGTAGCTCCAAGTTCTTTTCGAGATAACAAAGATTCGATGGATTGTGCCTGACAGAGAAAGTCTCCTCGTAGTCTAAACCGAGGACTTGGTGAAACCTCGGCATGAGTCCGGGCTTTGTACCGAAAGCAATCTCGCCAAGATTGCTTGGTTTTTAAAAACCCATTTGCAAGTAATCGCTTCCTTCCGTGGCAAATGCTTAACTCCCAAGGCTTATTTGTTCATCAAAAGCTTAAGTTTTAGCATTTTCTTCTTATAACTTTTTATTAAGTGGGAGTCTATCATCTATTTAGACCTCATTTTGAAGCTAGAATTCACCCCTACATTCATAGTGAGTGGGAGTGATGAAATAGGTCTAGCTTAGGGCACTATTCATTAGGGCCTCATTACTTAAACATTAATTTAGAGCTAGGGCTTTAGGTAGTTAGTTGTTACAACTTATAGTTGCAACAACTTATGGTTGCAACCACTTATGGTTACAACAACATATTGTTGTAACCAACCACCAGCCTATTTAAAGGCTTGTACTTTACTCATTAATCAATTCATTCCATTGTTTCTCTTCTATCTAAGAGTAGTGATTCTCATCACGAGTTCACAAACTAGCGACTAGTGACATGTATGGTGATGGAAAAATTAATGATTTGCCACCCTTACCACTTTGTGAAGCCCGTAATTCCTTGTCCAAATGTCATCAGAGCCCAAGAACCAAGCTCCCCACGGGCTTCATCGTTCTTGAGCTCGTCCGCATATGTGGGCCACTTTCATGACCCTCAATTGGTGGTGGCGATGTTCCTAACATTCACAGACAGACCGGTTGTCATGGCTTATTTAGAAGCCGTGAATACTTCTCGCTGTTTAAAGACTAGAAGTATCTGGAGATGGTGAAAAGCTTGAAAACCCTCCTTGACAATGGTGGTGAATTCACGTCATGAATTCGCCTATTATGCGGATGGGGGATAGGGCGACAACTTCTGATCGTATACACACCACAACAAATGGTGTAGGCTGCGCTTGAATTTGACAGCTGGGAGATGGTTTCTTCCTTGTTCCACAAGCCTCACGCCACTCCCATCTTGAGGCCCTCATGACCTGTTGTTTATTTACGCAGATTGCCCTGCTGGATCTTAGGGAGACCCCTTATGAAGCTTTCTTTGGTAGAAAACCAATCATCCTTCTTATCTGAACCTTGCATAGCTTACGCTTTCATTCCTAAGGCCAAGAGAACCAAGTTAGCTAAGGCCAAGAAATTCCTTATGATAGGATACAAGGTATAAAAGCTTACAAGCTTTTGTACCTCGAGCAAGGTGGTCTACGACCGCAGTGTCACCTTTGATGAAAGCGGACTTGGCGCAAGTGAGCTGTTCCCACTACAGGAGGATTTCGACCTCTTGCTCTTCCGACGTCCACGCTTTCACGACTTAGCGAGGAGATTGCTCTGCGGGGAAGAAGAACAAGAAAATGATGAGGCGGATGAAGCAATTTTGCTAATGACTTACTGCAGCAACCTCCTCATCGGGCCATCGTCATCGTCGGGCGTTGCGCCCTTGTTGTAGATACGTTGTAAAGCCTTTTTCTCAAATTTTGATCTTTATTTCTTCAAAAAATATTTTATCATCATTAATCAAAAAATATGATTGGAAGCCATTTACAATAGCAATTGATGATGTGGCTTCCTTGTTATAGATTACATTGTAAAATATTTTTCTCAAAATGTATTCTTTATTATAAAACTCTTTTTATTATTAATCAAAAATATGATTTGAGGTAATATATATCAGCGATTGATGATGTGGCTCCCTTGTTGTAGATTACGTTGTAAAATATTTTTCTGAAATGTGTTCTTCATTTTTAAACTCTTTATTATTGTTATTAATCACAAAAATATTATTGAAGACCATTTGCGGGTGGATTGATGACGTGCCTCCTTGTTGTAGATTACATTGTAAAATCTTTTCTCAAAATTTGATATTTGATCTTTATTTCTTCAAAAGTCTTTATTATTGGTATTGATTTCAAAAATATGATTAGAGTTCATTTATAACGAGGATCAATGATGTGGCTCCCATGTTGTAGATTGCGAAGTATAAGCAACATTGTAAAATGTAAGCAAAGTTATAAATTTGGTGGACTAGCAAGGGGCTAGGTGGGAGCGGGGAGGAAGGGGAGGGTATTTTAAATTTGGTGGGGGATGATGAACACGTCCATTCAAATGTGCGTGCCACTCGGCAACACGCACTCCATTAATCCCAGCCCTTACACGTCAGCCTAGAAAGGAAAAAGTCGTGAGGCGCCCTAATACTAGTACGTCACGCTCTTTGGCATTTTCTTAAGTGTTCTTATTATTATGAGTGCCACCTCTACACCCACAAGCAAGTGCGCACTCCCCCGATGGTACATGTTTGTACATGCCGCCTTTTGCGGGCCATTATATGGCCAGCCATTGTCGGGCAGCCATTGTCGGGCGTTGGGCGCCATTCCTGGATTTTGGCGAGCCATTTTATGCCCGGCCATTGTCGGGCGTTGGGCGCCATTCGATTTTGGCCACCATTTGGCCAGCCATTGTCGGGCCGACCATTGTCGGGCGCCATGCTCGAACCATCCATCGTAGCGACCATTATCGCGTTGGCGCCATTCTTGGTACGGCCATTGTATGGTACGGCCATTGTATGGCCAGCCATTGTCGGGCCAGCCATTGTCGGGCCAGCCATTGTCGGGCCGGCCATTGTATCAGCAGCCATTGTATGGCCAGCCATTGTATGGCCCATTGTAGCCGGACGGCCATTGTATGGCCGACCATTGTCGGGCAAGCCATTGTATGGCCGGCTGTTATATGGCCAGCCATTGTATAGCCAGCCATTGTATAGCCAGCCATTGTATGTAGCCAGCCAGCAGCCGGGCCAGCCATTGCCAGGCCAGCCATAAGAGAATAGTAGTGTTGAGTTATTTCGGTTTAGTTATATCTACATATATAGAGTGTGCACTTCTTAATTTAGCTTACTTACCCTTTCATTAGGGTTCGTCCTTTAGCAAAGAGTCATGCCTTTTCATTATTAAGTTAAGTCTAGTTCTCGCTTTCATATACTTGTTTTCCTTATATACACATATATACAATGTAATTAATAATATGTTAATTGATCGCACCCATTACATATTTTGTTATGGTATCGAGCTATGAGCATAGGGTGCATTCATGAGAATGCACATTAAATTGGGCACATTTGGATGTGCACAATATGTGTTGTGTTTGTTTCTTGTTTAGAAAACAATTTTCTAATGAGAAAACAAGAAAATGATCAAGAAACCAACTTGTAGTTTCTTTTCTTGATTTTTATTTAGAAAATTTGCATTTCTAGGAGTTCATCCTAGTGCACCTATTGTCGATTCTTTGTGAGCAATTTGACACTAGAACTAAGACAAGCTGCCGAGTGGCACAAATCTTTATATAAAATCATATAGAATTACAAAATGGTTCTCGAAAATTCTAAAACACAAAATCCTAGCCAAATGAAATGGCCAATCTATTGACGGGCAACAATGGCAGCCACGCCTGCCGGCGCATTCCACAGCAGAATCGCGAGAGGGCAAGGAGTACCGAGCAAAATGATTGCATAAGCTGCTCCACCAACCGAGAATGGAGCCGGTTCGAGCATAAAATCAGCACACTTGCTCTTGAAGTAAAGAGTCATTCAACACATTGATTGAGACTCTCTTACGAGCGCCATCCGGTGTTTGCCCTCCACCTAGAAACCCTAACAATCTTCAGTGCGTGTGTTGCGAGCATTCCATGGTAACGTAATCCCGGGGTTTCCGACCACACATGTCGCACCACACAAGTGTATCCAGTTAAATGCGATTGAAGCACACCGGCAACATGTTGATAGGCGTTTTCAAAAAGATCGAAGCGTCTTTGTATCGATGTAGACTTACAAGATCGAAAAGCGAGATAGGACATTTGGACTTGAGTTGCTTACATTGTTAAAGCCCGCTTTACTTGCTAACCCAGCCTCGGTGTTGCATGTAAGCGTCGTGCAAAACAAATAATTGCATACATTTGATGCTCCAAATTCATGTCCCTCTTGCTCCACCTCGCATTTAACAAGTGGAGATTAGAAAACAAAGGATTGCAAGCGGAGTTCAAATGCAGCACATCAACCTACCGTGGCTATGAGACATGCTAACCCTTTGTAAGCGCGCTTTGCAGCCATCTTTGATGCATCAATAGCATCTTAGATACCCTTGAACCATTAGCCCTGTTGACCTGCGAGTTAGGTCGAAGGGGCATTAGTCTAACAGCCATAAAATCCTAACGACTAGGAAGGACCTACAAAATCCTAAACATGGTGAGCCAAACACTAACCTTGGTGGAGATGGCTTCAAGGAAAGAGGATTTGGGGAGCAGTTATGATATCTAGGTTATGCGGATGCGAGGAGCACTACAAAACAAGCGCTATGGAAGCTGGCCAAAGGGAGGACAAGTTTCACGCCATTGTACTGCACTCCACTCCTTCTCTTGAAAAGAAGAATCGGGATGCATGGACAATATATTAGGGATGAAGCGCCATGTACGATCCGGAGTGGGTTGACCTCGACATCTTGACGGACCTCTGGATGCAAGACTTGGTGAGATATGGTCCGGGCTTCAAGATCTGCGCGGCACAAATACCACAAGTCGGGGCCGGCACTTGCAATGTTGAGCTGCAAAATGAGAGGCGGAGATACAATTGAAAAACATCTTGGATTCTTTAGAACCTTGGTTTCTAAGCTAGAGGCGCTTCTCGAGAATCTCTCAAGCATGATTTACTCACATTGTATTTCATGATGTCACTCCCAGTCATGGTCACACTTTGGCGTCCTGGCGCTTGGGGCGGAAACTAGCTTGCGGGCTTTACCCTTCCCCAAACAAGCGTTTTGAGTTAGTGAGAGCTCTTCTCGGGAAGAAGCAACAAGAGGAACTACGAGGCATCTTTGGCAAGCGGCTCTTCACCACCAAAGCGAAACAAAGGCGGCAAGCCTAACCTTGAGGAGAATACCTCAAGTGCTAGCAGTCACACGAGCTACTTCAAGAGCAAGAAGAATGGAAAATGCCACTGGTGCAGATTCGGGTCATTGGGAAAGCAAGTGTCGAAAAGAAGCGATGGTACCTGCAGGAGGGCAACTCCACTTTTGAGACACGCCATGGTGAAAAGCAAGCTTCCCCTTCATCCACACGGTAGGGACTAGGAGTTTGCTCATCCTGCTAACCCACATATACATCAACAAACACACAAGGGAGACGATTACATGAGTGGTACCTTGTCTGAGTGCAACGGCGCACATTAGTTTCGATAAAGCGCGTCGTCACATATAGACCATAAAGATCGATTCGTTTACGGGTGACGATAGATCACTTGTGTCTCGAGGAATAGGCATGAAAATTCGATTCCTTGAGGATCACACTCTTACTCACATGTGTATCATGTCACGAAATGACTAGGAACCTCATCTGTTAGGAAGCTCAACATGGATAACGGTCATATCCTGTTCACTCCCGAAGAATGTAGGATCATCGATGCATTTGATCGAAAGTAATAGCTTATGGTTCCGGACCATGATCTATTCGTTTGCACACACAGTGATGCTGATGCGAACACACTTAGCTTCTAAGTCTTGAGAGACAAGCGCAAAGCGCAGCGATAGAAAAAGCTAGGTTATGGCATGCGTTTAGGTCACCCTCACGGTGCCAAGTTACGAAACTAGCGACTAGTGACATGGTGATGGAAAAATTGGCGGTTTGCCACCCTTACCACTTTGTGAAGCACATGTCTTGTCAAAGCGTCATCGCCTTCAAGAACCAAGCTCCCCACAGGGCTTCATACGTTCTTGAGCTCGTCCACCCTGACATATGTGGGCCACTTTCACAGCCCTCAATTGGTGGTGGCAGATATTTCCTAACATTCACAGACGACAAGACCAGATTTGTCATGGCTTATTTCTGAAAGCCAAAAGTGAATACTTCTCCTGTTTAAAGACTACATGAAGTATATAGAGATGGGTGGAAAAGCATGAAAACCCTCCTTCGACAATGGTGGTGAATTCACATCAAACGAATTTCAAGCCTATTGTGCGGATGAGGATAGACGACAACTTACGATCGTATACACACAACAAAATGGTGTAGGCGGCGCTTGAATTTTGCTGCGGAGATGGTTTCTTCCTTGTTCCACCAAGCCTCACGCCACTCCCATCTTGAGGCCCTCATGACAGCTATTTATTTACGCAGTTGCCCTGCTGCGGTCTTAGGACAGACCCCTTATGAAGCGTTCTTTGGTAGAAAACCAGCTATCCTTCATCTTCATTTTTTCTAATGACTTACTAAGGCCAAGAAACCTCGTCCTATAATACCTCAAGCTTTTCCGCGACTTACGCACGTGAGGAAATTGCTCTGATGAAGGGAAGAAGAACAACGGCCGAAATGATGAGGGAGGCGGATGAAGCAATTTTGCTAATGACTTCTGACAACCTCCTCTGTCGGGCCAGCCATCGTCGGGCCAGCCATTGTCGGCATTAGGCGCCCTTGTTGTAGATACGTTGTAAAAGCCTTTTCTCAAAATTTTGATCTTTATTTCTTCAAAAAAATATTTTTATCATCATTAATCAAAAATATGATTGGAAGCCATTTACAATAGCAATTGATGATGTGGCTTCCTTGTTATAGATTACATTGTAAAATATTTTTCTCAAAATGTATTCTTTATTACATTAAAACTCTTTTTATTATTAATCAAAAATATGATTTGAGGTAATATATATCAGCGATTGATGATGTGGCTCCTTGTTGTAGATTACGTTGTAAAATATTTTCTCGAAATGTGTTCTTCATTTTTTTAAACTCTTTATTATTGTTATTAATCACAAAAAATATTATTGAAGACCATTTGCAGCGGTGGATTGATGACGTGCCTCCCTTGTTGTAGATTACATTGTAAAATCTCTTTCTCAAAATTTGATATTTGATCTTTATTTCTTCAAAAGTCTTTATTATTGGTATTGATTTAAAAAATATGATTAGAGTTCATTTATAACGAGGATCGATGATGTGGCTCCCATGTTGTAGATTGCGTTAGAAGTATAAGCAACATTGTAAAATGTAAGCAAAGTTATAAATTTGGTGGACTAGCAAGGGGCTAGGTGGGAGGCAGGGAGGAAGGGGAGGGTATTTTAAATTTGGTGGGGGATGATGAACACGTCCATTCAAATGTGCGAGGCGTGCCACTCGGCAACACGCACTCCATTAATCCCTTACACAGTCGGCCTAGAAAGGGAAAAGTCGCGCGGGCTCTAATACTAATCGTCACGCTCTTTGGCATTTTCTTAAGTGTTCTTATTATGAGCGGTGCCACCTCTACACCCACAAGCAAGTGCGCACTCCCGATGGTACATGTTTGTACATGCCGCCATTTTGCGGCCATTATATAGCCAGCCATTGTATGGCCGACCATTGTATCGCCATTATGGCCAGCCATTTTTGGCCATTGTATGGCCAGCCATTGTCGGCGTTAGGCGCCATTCACGGATTTGGCCAGCCATTTTATGCCCGGCCATTGTCGGGCCAGCCATTGTCGGACCCGACCATCATCGGGCCAACCATCGTCGGGCCGGCCATTGCGGGCGTTAGGCGCCATTCTTGGATTTTGGCCAGCCATTGTATGGCCAGCCATTGTGGGGCCAGCCATTGTCGGGCAAGCCATTGAAGGACGGCCATTGTATGGTCGCCATTGTCGCTTGCCATTGTATGGCCAGCCATTATGTCGAAAGACCATTGGGGCCAGCCATTGTTATGGCCAGCCATTGTGGGGCCAGCCATTATGGGGCCAGCCATTGTATGGCCGGCCATTGTCAATACCATTGTGGGGCCAGCCATTATGGCCAGCCATTGTGAGGCCATTGTATGGCCAGCCATTGTGGGGCCGGCCATTGTGGCGGCCATTGTGGGGCCAGCCATTGTATGGCCAGCCATTGTAAATATCAGCCATTGTATGGCCAGCCATTGTCCCGTTGGTGCCATTCTTGGATTTTGGCCAGCCATTGTCGGGCCATAATGGAGATAGTAGTGTTGAGTTATTCGGTTTAGTTATATCTACATATATAGAGTGTGCACTTAGATTTAATTTAGCTTAACCCTTTCATTAGGGTTCGTCCTTTAGCAAAAGTCATGCCTTTTCATTATTAAGTTAAGTCTAGTTCTACTTTCCTTATCCTTGTTTTTAATATATACAATGTAATTAATATGCATTCATGAGAATGCACATTAAATTATGAGAATGCTTTGCACGGATGTGCACAAATATGTGTTGTTTGTTTCTTGTTTAGAAAATAATTTTCTAATGAGAAAACAAGAAAATGATCAAGAAACCAACTTGTAGTTTCTTTTCTTGATTTTTATTTAGAAAATTTGCATTTCTAGGAGTCTGTCCTAGTGCACCTGTTGTCAGATTGCTGTAGAGCAATTTGACACTAGGTACACTAGAACAACTGCCAGAATTGGCAAAAATCTTTATATAAAATCATATAGAATTACAAAAATGGTTCTCGAAAATTCTAAAACACAAATCCTAGCCAAATGAGTGGCCAATCTATTGGACGGGCAACAATGGCAGCCACGCCCTACTGGGTGCATTCCACAGCAGAATCGCCGCAGAGGGCAAGGAGTGCCAGGCAAATGATTGCATCGCTCATGAGACACGAGGAATGGATAGTTGAAAAATCAGCCTGCACTTGCTCTTGAAGTAAGGCAGTCATTCAACACATTGATTGCGACTCTCTTCCACTGAAGCGCCATCGGTGTTGCCCTCCACCTAGAAACCCTAACAATCTTCAGTGCGTGTGTGAGCATTCCATGGTAGTAATCCGGGGTTTCTGACCACACATGTCGCACCACACACAAGTGTATCACGATTAAATGCGAAAGCACACCGGCAACATGTTGATGACGTTTTCAAAACATCGATCGAGCGTCGCTATGATGTGAACAAGATAAAGAGATAGGACATTTGGACTTGAGTTGCTTACATTATTAAAGCCGCTTTACTTGCTAACCCAGCCTCGGTGTTGCATATAAGCGTGCAAATAAAACAAATAAAGCGCATACATTTGATGCTCCAAATTCATGTCCCTCTTGCTCCACCTACGCATTTAACAAGTGGGAGATTAGAAAACAAAGGATTGCAAGCGAGTTCAAATGCGACATCCCCTACATGTGGGTAACGGATACAAAATCGAGCTTTTATGCCAAAAGCTTGACATGGCGCTCACGGTAGCACACATAGAAGGAAGCCGGAGAAAATAATAATGTACAAGTGATATTTAGTAATGTTTATATAGTCAAACCTAAAACATCGCTAGATTACAATATAAGCTAAAGAGTTATTTCAACACTCCACATAAGCTGAGATGCTCTTCAGCAAGAATGAAAAAAATTGATATCTTTGTGCCTCGATTATACCCTCTCATTCGTGCGAGAAGCTCAAGCGGTGGCGTCGGTGTACATGTACCGGTACTCGCGGTGGTGGCAATCATCGGCTTATTTTGCATCTTGATTCGGTGGCGTGACAAATGGCAACCCAGAGACTCTTCTGGATGAAACTATAGTGATATTTGTGCCAAGGAAGAAGGACTAGGAAGCAGGCCAGCACTCGAGCTGCCGGGACAAGGGTGGAAGCCTTGATTTGGCGGTTTGCAGGAGGATTTGTTTGGGAGCTTGAGGTTCACTCGGGTCATGGTGGGCGAAGACCTCGTGAATCTTGAGATATCAAGCACGGTATCCAAGCGCGCAGGCTGATCCCTTAGAGATCTCGCAGCGTGTGGGCGAGAAGCAATGGGACTCCTTGCGAGGGGCGAGGGACAACAAAGGCGGTGCACCAAACCACGGAAAAAGGACGGAGGAGCGGGAAAGAAAGGCGAAGGGCAAGCATGATTGGGTAGGTATATGATGCTTCATCCATGAGCTGCTATGTAAATGCTGACCATACCTTCAAACACAGTGTGATGTCTGCGAGCCAAGACAGATGGGTAGGACTGTGAGCATGGGTTCACAAACTAGATTATGATAAGCTTGAAAAACCGGGGGACTGAGGTCCCCACCCCCAACTCCACAAGGTCGACATGAGGTTACCTTTCATCTTGCAGGTGTAGTGATCCCGTGGGCAAGGGACTCATGTGCTGTGAATGTACGTGGCAGGCAGCGCCTTAGTTAAGATATCATTTGTATTGTCACGGAGATATATTTGACTTGAATCACTCCTTGGCCAGTCTCTAATATAATGATGTTTGATTCCGATATGCTTGGTATAAGCATGGAAGCTTGAGGTTAACGAGAGCAATGGCCGTGTCACGATGTACATGGTGGGGTGGCACGCTCAACATAAACACTTCAAATAGATCTTCCCTCTGCCTCTTTAGCAGATATGTAATATATTGACTTGATTGATGAGTACAATACTGATTGCTTCTTACAAGACCAGTATGCTGTCCAAGCAGTCACGTTGATAAACTCTTCCGTGAATCAATGAAGCCCGGTCGCATAGAAAGCGGAAGGTTAGTCATGGAGCCACGGAAAGAAAATACCGAGTGGTCGTATGGGTAACGATAAATTGGTTTCACTTGCGGTGTGCGCACTGGTCTTTCACAAAATTGGAAAGCGCCTTCGCGAAAAAGCTATATCGGGGCGTATGGTTGAGATAAATATTAGGCACCTCTGACATGCCTAAGGAATCTTCTCCATATCGGCGGTCTCTTGAGGTGCACAATGTCTGCGACACTCCCACAAAACACAGAGCGTCTAGCTTGATCAAGGAAAATCGCCTCAAGATTTAAAGTACTTCTTCCGATGTATAGCATGAGTCCCTTCTCTATTCCTTAGGACTTGAACACCTAGGCGATTTTAAAGCTCCCACATCTTTCATTTGAATTTATTCGAAGATCCTTGACTCTGTTGAGAATGGTGGTGTCTGCGAGGCGAAGATGCAATCGTCCATAAGCGACAAGGATACAAAACATGAGCCATCAACCAAGTAGTAAGCGATAGTCGCTTTGCTTTACAAAACCCAAAGCCTTGAGTTGACATCTAGCTTTTCATTCCATAACATCGCACTCTATTTGAGCCCACAGGGCTTTAAGTAACTGAGTACCTTGTTAGGAAATTTCTTGTCGACATAGCCTTGAAATTTGTTCATGTAGATTTCTTCCTTGATTTCACCATGTGAAAAGCGTACATACATCCATTTGGTGTAGCTCCAAGTTCTTTCAGCAGATAGGGCTAAGATTACGATGGATTGTGCCTTGACCACAGGGGAGAAAGTCTCTGGTAGTCTAAACCCGAGGACTTGGTGAAACCTCAGCCAGATGCGGCTTTGTACCGAGCCCCTCGGCATTAAGCTTGGTTTTAAAACCCATTTGCAAGTAATCGCCTTCCTTCCGGTGGCAAATCTGTTAACTCCCAAGTCTTGTTTTTTATAATAGATTGATACTCCTCCTCAACGGCAGCTCGCCAATGAGAGGCATCAGGGCCTTCATATGCCTCGTCCATGGATACAAGGTCAAGGATAAGGGTGAACTCGGGATTAGGCACAGGCGAGGGTGCAAATCGGCGAGGTATAAGGGGTTACGCCCATTGATCTCGAGGAAGTCGAGCTCGAGGAGGATTGCGTCTAGGGGCAACGACGACATAGGGATCTATCTCGAATGACCAGATCGGGCCGGAGCGTAAAAAAGGTTCAAGCTCTAGGACTAGATTTGGCTGATCGGGATCCTGGACTGCAGCAAGGGGGTCCAATTCGAAATCATCCAGGGGGTCAGAATCAAGGCCTTGAGGCAAAAAAGGTTGGGCGATTGCAGGTTGATGTGCTGGGCCAGGCAATAACACAGGTTGAGGAATAACAGGAGGACCCTGTGGAAACTGAACGGGCTGTGTATCAAAACCAGTCATGTCTGAGAAGATATCCTCATTATCGAGGAATCGAATCCAGTTCTGCATGCACTGCTTCTCAGGGATCACAGGTCCACAAGTTCCTTAAAGACAACACTCCTTGCTAAGGCGGGGCAAAGGTAAGAGGGTCTATTAACTTATATGCCTTTGCTTCCTCGCTATAGCCAATAAATAGCAAGGCTCCAGATCTATCATCTAGCTTTTGACGCTTGACTTGTGGGATGTAGGCAAAAGCTGGCAAACCAAAGACTCTAAGATGTAGGATGCTTGGTTTTCTATTCTAAAACATTTCGAAAGGGGTCTTGCCTTGAAGAGAGGTAGTTATCAGCCGATTCAGAATGTACGTTGAAGTCACAAAGCCCTCAAAGATTCAGCAGTAAAGCGCCCAGCATACTTCGTCATGCCCATAAGGGTCTCGATTCTTGCGCCGCAACACCATTCTCACGGTATGTAAGGAACGTGAGTTGTCGAATGATGCCATGCTCTTGGAGATCTTGATCAAATTGGTTGTTGCGTCTCCCATTATCGAACGGATGCACTTGAGGAAATGGCTGATCGCCTGCGCCATAGGCAACCACTTGAAAACAGTGAACGATTATCACTCTTCTTTGTCATTGAGTAAGTCCATGTGTAGCGACTAAAATCATCCGTAATGGTCGATAATAGGATGATCCGCCAATGGACTTCTGCAACTGCCATAGATATCGCATGAATTAAATCGAGAATGTAAGATGTCGAAAACCAGCATGGGAAACGGCTTCTCCGTTGTTTTGCAAGCATGCCTCACAGATTGGTAAATCCTTGAAACAAGAAGGAAGTGGTTCAAAGATAGCGTGGTCATTTTATTAATGTATTTTTGTTGACATGGCCGAGTCGAGCATGCCACAACTTGGCTTGTACAGTTGCAGGCAAGTGTGACGGCGATGGTCGATGCAGCCACGGGGGTCGAAGTAGGAACTTCGCAGAGAACATCCAACCGATACAGTTCAAAATCTGGAACTCCTCGACCAATGCACTCAGTGCTCGAAGCACATCTGAATACTTCGCAAGTAGAACCAAAGAATCTGAACTCCAAATTATGTTGCATGGCTCGGAGTCTCACAGAGAGCAGATTTTTCGCCATGCCTGGAACGTACAAGATACCTGGGACATGCAAGACTGAGTTGTCAGTCATCACAAAACGGCATGTACCATAACCTCGACAGTAGATTAGCCTAGCAAGACAACTTGCTCGAATCATGGATGTCCTTGTAAGCTGCTGAACAAGCTCTTATCCTTGCAAATATGTGTGCGGTGAGAGGTACCAATTTCCGGGAGCACTTGGTGAAGAGGAAAGGCAGATGGTGTATATCTTCACCACAGCTTTGCCTCCTTCCGACGAAGATCGCTCCTTAGCAATAGAGTTGACCTCTGGCTTGGGTCGACGAGGCTCGCCCGCCTTCTTACGGCGACACTTTCCAGTGTCGGTGTTTGACACGCCATAACCGCCAGCTTCTTAGAAGTAGATGATCCAGCAGCATTGGAGGTTTGTTGTGGACGTTGGAAAGAGGACCTTCCTCCTCTACCTCCCCACTGTGAGGTATATAAAACACGATCGTCGGATTACGCTAGAGCCACCCGAGGTATGTCAAGTCGGCTGCTCCTCCCGATAAAGGGCAGCAATCACACTCTCAAGGTAAGGGCAGCCGGTTGCTACCTAAATTCTCGACTATAGCAAGAGGTCCATTCGGAGTACACGAATGTTTGGTATGATGCGGTGTAGGGTGAGCGATTGCTGGCATCCTCATCCGACATCGCCGAGTTCAACTCAAAGAAGGCGGGAGCGAAGGTGACGAAACTTGCTTGTGTGGCAGCCACACTATCACCCTCCCGCATCCTCAAAGTATAGAACTCATGGATTGCTGCACTTTGAAAGCATTGTTTTAACGGCATATGTACCAGTTGAGTTGAGTCCAGATCGATGTGCTTTTGTAAGAGATTCCACATCCGTAATCGTGACCTCATCAAGTCCATAAATAAGAATGGCAACGCAATACTGTTCAGACCATTCCACTTATCAACATCAACTTGAGGACAATAGTTGCTCGCTGCTGGATGGAACCAAATGGGAGGAGGTTCGGGTAGGAGCCATCTGGCCGGCACACTCCCGTGCTTTTAAGGTACTTTGCATGAACACGCCAACCGAAATTTGGTTCCATTGAACTGTCCTTATCTTTAACATCGGTAAATGATTTGAGCAAGCCATGACGATAAGTTGTAGAGGATTGGGAGGTAAGGACTGGTACCTAGGCCACGACTATGTGAAATGTAGGGAGGGGAAAGAACAGCAGATGGTCTCTAGTAGACATATGGAGAGCAAAGGTCCCAGTGAAACGTTCTGAAGAAAACACTTTTTTAGGGTTCGTTCACAGAAAAGCTAAATTAACCTCACCGACTTGACTTCTGTCCAGGGCAAGGAAGGTTTGGAGGAACGTTACCAACCTGTGTCGCTTGCAAGCTTCATGGTGGGGGGATACAAGAGAAACGATGACACATCCATTAGAACCTATCCCGATCAACAAAAACCCTAGACAAAACCAGAAACAAAGGTTAGATCAATCGAGCGCTCCTCATAAGAGGAGCGAAGTGTTGTTCAAAATCTGCAGTTGCCTAGTCAATCTATCAAGTTCAGATGAGAATTTAACGGCAAACTTGTGAATTTTCATATCTGATGAGTCCATTTGCTTTGAGAAAGATTCTCGTCAAATAGCGATTCAAAGTGAATTCAAGATTAATGACCGGAATCGGCGCTTTGTTGCTAGATACATCGGCGTCTCCGTGCAGAAAGTGAGAATAGCCGCTTAGAGGGTGGCCCGGCCGAGGAGCGCTGGTCTCAAAAGCGTCCACAAGTTGTACCACGAGTAGAAAATCGTGACGTTGAAAATAAGAATTATCGCGGCTCCGCATGTAATTTTCCATAACCCTCGATCACGCCACCTTTTAACTCACCTCAATCCACGGGATGCTCGAGGAATGAACATCTATCTAGAGGTCCGAAAAGGATTTAACAAAACCTCCTCCGCCTCCGGGTCGAGTTCGATCTGCCTCGGCATCTTAGTTACAACATAATCACCAGCGTGATGGCTCGATACCATAACCAAAATGCACGCTGGATTTATGCCGAGGAAGCTTGACATGAGCGGTAGCACACACAAGGCAAGGAAAGCCAAGAGAAAATAATAATGTACAAGTGATATTACATGAACTAATGTTTATATAGTCAAACCCTAATGCATACGCCTAGATTACAAATATAAGCTAAAGAGGTTATTTCAACAACAGACATGCTAACCCTACTAACCCTTTGTAAAAACTGGCCGCAGTTTGCAGCCCATCTTTGATGCATCAATAGCATCTTACATACCCTTGAACCATTAGCCCTGTTGACCTTCACAGGTTAGGTCAGACAGAGCATTAGTCTAAAGACATAAAAATCCTAACGACTAGGAAGGACCTACAAAATCCTAAACATGCAGGTAAACACTAACCTTGGTGGAGATGGCTTCAAGGAAAAGGACGATTTGGGGAGATTATGATATCTAGGTTATGCGGATGGGAGCACTACAAAACAAGCAGCTATGGAAGCTGGCCAAAGGGAGGACAAGTTTCCGCCATTGTACGGCTCCACTCCTTCTATTCGAAAAGAAGAATCGGGATGCATGGACAATATATTAGGGATGAAGTGCCATGTGCACGATCCAGGAGTGGTTGACCTCTGACATGCTCAGACAGACCTCTGGATGCAAGACTTCACCTGAGATATGGTCCAGGCTTCAAGATCTGTACGCAGGCACAAATACCACAAGTCAGACGGCAGCACTTCACAATGTTCAGAACTGCAAAACGAGAGACGGAGATACAATTGAAAAACATCTTGGATTCTTTAGAACACTGGTTTCTAAGCTAGAGAGCGCTTCTCAGGAATCTGTCAAGCATGATTTACTCACATTGTATTTCATGATGTCACTCCCAGAGTCATGGTCACACTTTGTGACGTCCTACAACGCTTCGCAGCTTCAGGGCCAGAAACTAGCTAAGGCTGCAGGCTTTACCCTTCCCCAAACAACGTTTTCGAGTTAGTGAGAGCTCTTCTCGGGAAGAAGCAACAAGAGGAACTAAGGCATCTTGTGGCAAGCGGCTCTTACACCACAAAGCGAAACAAAGGCGCAAGCCTAACTTGAGAAAATACCTCAAGTGCTAGCGACTCCATGAGCTACTTCATAGAAGAAACCCAAGAAGACTGGAAAATGCCACTGGTGCCAGATTCCAGGTCATTGGGAAAGCAAGTGTCGAAAGAAGCAGTCCGGGGTACCTCGCAAGGAGGGCAACTCCACTTTTGAGACACACGCCATGGTGAAAAAGCAAGCTTCCCCTTCAGCCCTGACGGTAGGGACTAGGGAGTTTGCTCATCCTGTTGCTAACCCCACATGTCTGTCAACAAACACACAAGGGAGACCAATACATGAGTGGTACCTTGATACAGTGCTGCAGCATTAGTTTCGATAAAGCGCGTGCGTCACATATAGACCAGCTAAAGATCGATTCGTTTACGGGTGACGATAGATCACTTGTGTCTCCGAGGAATAGGCACGGTGAAAATTCCAGTTCCTTGGATCACACTCTTACTCACATGTGTATCATGTCCACAAATGACTAGGAACCTCATCTCTGTTAGGAAGCTCAACATGGATAACAACAGTCATATCCTGTTCACTCCCACAGAATGTAGGATCATCGATGCATTTGATCATCGAAAAGTAATAGCTTATGGTTCCGCAGACCATGATATATTCCGTTTGCACACACACACAGCAGTGATGCCAGAACACACTTAGCTTCTAAGTCTTCAGAGACAACTACAAAGCGCTGCAAAGCAGATAGAAAAAGCTAGGTTATGGCATGCACGTTTAGGTCACCCTCACGATTGCCAAGTTACGAAACTAGCTAGTGACATGTATGGTGATGGAAAAATTGGCGGTTTGCCACCCTTACCACTTTGTGAAGCACTGTCTTGTCAAGCGTCATCAAGCAGCCTTCAAGAACCAAGCTCCTCACTGGGGCTTCACGTTCTTGAGCTCGTCCTGCGACATATGTGGGCCACTTTCACCCTCAATTGGTGGTGGCGTATATTTCCTAACATTCACGCAGACAAGACCCGGTTGTCATGGCTTATATTAAAGCCAAAGTGAATACTTCTCCTATTTAAAGACTACATGAAGTATCTGGAGAGATGGGTGGAAAGCGTGAAAACCCTCCGCTCGACAATGGTGGTGAATTCACATCAAACAATTTCAGCCTATTGTGCGGATGAGGGATAGGGGCGACAACTTACTGATCGTATACACACCACAACAAATGGTGTAGGCGGGAATTTGCTGCGAGAGATGGTTTCTTCCTTGTTCCACCTCCGCGCCACTCCCATGGCTGAGGCCCTCATACTATTTTGCAGCAGTTGCCACCGATCTTAGGGCGGTTATGAAGCTTTCTTTGCGAAAACCAGCTATCCTTCATCTTGAACCTTGGTTGCATAGCTTACGCTTTCATTCCTAAGGCCAAGAGAACCAAGTTAGTTGCTAAGGCCAAGAAATTCCTTATGATAGGATACATCGAAGGTATAAAAGCTTACAAGCTTTTAGCGTACCTCGAGAACAAGGTGGTCTACACGCGATGTCACCTTTGATGAAAGCCGGACTTGGCGCAAGTGGGAGCTGTTCCCACTACAGGAGGATTTCGACCTCTGCTCTTCAGCGTCCTTTTCACGACTTGCTTTGAGATTGCTCTGCAGGAAGAAGAACACAGAAATGATGAGAGGGATGAAGCAATTTTGCTAATGACTTACAGCGCAACCTCCTCATCGGGCCAGCCATCGTCGGGCCAGCCATTGTCAGGCGTTAGGCGCCCTTGTTGTATGATTACGTTGTAAAGCCTTTTTCTCAAATTTTGATCTTTATTTCTTCAAAAATATTTTATCATCATTAATCAAAAAATATGATTGAAGCCATTTACAATAGCAATTGATGATGTGGCTTCCTTGTTATAGATTACATTGTAAAATATTTTTCTCAAAATGTATTCTTTATTCTTAAAACTCTTTTTATTATTAATCAAAAATATGATTTGAGGTAATATATATCAGCGATTGATGATGTGGCTCCTTGTTGTAGATTACGTTGTAAAATATTTTTCTCGAAATGTGTTCTTCATTTTTTAAACTCTTTATTATTGTTATTAATCACAAAAATATTATTGAAGACCATTTGCAGCGGTGGATTGATGACGTCTCCTTGTTGTAGATTACATTGTAAAATCTTTCTCAAAATTTGATATTTGATCTTTATTTCTTCAAAAGTCTTTATTATTGGTATTGATTTCAAAAATATGATTAGAGTTCATTTATAAGGATCGATGATGTGGCTCCCATGTTGTAGATTGCGTTAGTATAAGCAACATTGTAAAATGTAAGCAAAGTTATAAATTTGGTGGACTAGCAAGGGGCTAGGTGGGAGGCAGGGAGGAAGGGGAGGGTATTTTAAATTTGGTGGGGGATGATGAACACGTCCATTCAAATGTGCGGAGGCGTGCCACTGAACACGCACTCCATTAATCCCAGCCCTTACACAGTCGGCCTAGAAAAAAGTCGCGCGGGGCGCTCTAATACTAATCGTCACGCTCTTTGGCATTTTCTTAAGTGTTCTTATTATGAGCGGTGCCTCTACACCCACAAGCAAGTCGCCTCCCGATGGTACATGTTGTACATGCCGCTTTATGGGCCATTCATATGGCTGTATAACCCGACCATTGTTGGGCCAACTATTATGGCGTTAGGCATTCTTGATTTTGTGTGTGTATGGCAGCCATTGTCCCCGACATTGTATGCCAGCCATTGTATGGCCAGCCATTGTGGCCCGACCATTGTGGCCAACCATTGTATGGCCAGCCATTATCGGGTTAGGCGCCATTTTGATTTTGGCCAGCCATTGTCGGCCAGCTGCCATAATGGAGATAGTAGTGTTGAGTTATTACGGTTTAGTTATATCTACATATATAGAGTGTGCACTTAGATTTCATTTAGCTTACTTACCCTTTCATTAGGGTTACGTCCTTTAGCAAAGAGTCATGCCTTTTCATCATTGAGTTAAGCCTAGTTCTCGCTTTCATATACTTGTTTTTCCTTATATACACATATATACAATGTAATTAATAATATGTTAATTGATCTGCACCCATTACATATTTTGTTATGGTATCAGAGCCATGCAGGGCATAGATTGCATTCATGAGAATGCACATTAAATTGGGCACATCTAGATGTGCACAAATATGTGTTTGTGTTTGTTTCTTGTTTAGAAAATAATTTTCTAATGAGAAAACAAGAAAATGATCAAGAAACCAACTTGTAGTTTCTTTTCTTGATTTTTATTTAGAAAATTTGCATTTCTAGAGTGCATCCTAGTACTGTCGATTGCGTGAAGCAATTTGACACTAAAATACTAGAACAACCAATTGGCAAAATCTTTATATAAAATCATATAGAATTACAAAAATGGTTCTCGAAAATTCTAAAACACAAATCCTAGCCAAATGAATGGCCAATCTATTGGACGGGCAACAATGGCAGCCACGCCCGAGCGCATTCCACGTGAATCGCGCGGAGGGCAAGGAGCAAGAGCATTGCAAACACTCCCACCAACACAGAATGGATAGTTGACGCAAAATCAGCCCGCACTTGCTCTTGAAGTAAGCCAGTCATTCAACACATTGATTGATACTCTCTTCCCTGAACAGCGCCATCTGGTGTTTGCCCCTCCACCTAGAAACCCTAACAATCTTCAGAGTGCGTGTTGAGCATTCGATAGTGTAATCGGGTTTCCTAACCACACATGTCGCACCACACACAAGTGTATCACAGTTAAATGCCAGAATTGAAGCACACCAGCAACATGTTGATAGACGTTTTCAAAACATCAGTCAGAAACGTGCTGCTGTCAGTGTAGACTTACAAGATCTGAAAGAGCAGATAGGACATTTGGACTTCAAGTTGCTTACATTGTTAAAGCCCGCTTTACTTGCTAACCCAGCCTCCAGGGGTGTTGCATATAAGCGTGCAAATAAAACAAATAAAAACATTTGATGCTCCAAATTCATGTCCCTCTTGCTCCACCTATGCATTTAATGTGGGAGATTAGAAAACAAAGGATTGCAAACAGAGTTCAAATGCAGCACATCAACCTACATGTACTGGACATGCTAACCCTTTGTAAAACGGCGATTTAGCCTATCTTTGATGCATCAATAGCATCTTAGATACCCTTGAACCATTAGCCCTGTTGACCGCACAAGTTAGGTCGACAGAGCATTAGTCTAACGACCATAAAATTCCTAACGTAGGAAGGACCTACAAAATCCTAAACATGGTGAGCCAAACACTAACCTTGGTGGAGATGGCTTCAAGGAAAAGGACATTTGGGGAGCAGATTATGATATCTAGGTTGCGGATGCAGGAGCACTACAAAACAAGCGCTATGGAAGCCGGCCAAAGGGAGGACAAGTTTCGCCATTGTACTATGACTCACTCCTTCCTTCTAGAAAAGAAGAATCGTGGATGCATGGACAATATATTAGGGATGAAGCGCCATGTACCTGATCCGGAGTGGGTTGACCTCCGACATGCTAAGACAAACCTCTGGATGCAAGACTTCAGCTGAGATATGGTCTAGGCTTCAAGATCAGACGCAGCACAAATACACAGTCGACTCGCGACTTGCAATGTTCGAATCGCAAAATGAGAGATGGAGATACAATTGAAAAACATCTTGGACTCTTTAGAACACTGGTTTCTAAGTTAGAGAGCGCTTCGGACCTCTCAAGGATGATTTACTCACATTGTACTTCATGATGTCACTCCCAGTCATGGTCACACTTTGTGACGCCCTACAATGCCTTGACTTGTACGAAACTAGCTAAAGGTGCAGTTACTCTTCCACAAACAACGCTGTGAGTTAGTGGGAGCTCTTCTCCGAAGAAGCAACAAGAGGAACTAACGAGGCATCTTCAGCAGCTCTTTTACACCACAAAGCGAGCAAAGGCAAAGAAGCCTAACTTCCGTGAGGTAAATGAATACCTCAAGTGCTAGCAGCTCACAGCGAGCTACTTCACGTAAGAAACCCAAGAAGGCGGAAAATCCAGCACCGTGCTTGGTGCCAGTTCTGAGGTCAAACACTCATAATATTTGAAGCGGCCGAATATACAAACCTCTTCCAAAATCAAACCCTCATGTTCAAATCTTGACAAGACCTATAATGCATGATTAAGCATGATTTGATTCTAAGGGATGGTGTTATGTCATCTCAATGCACCGCATTAGTTCGAGACACGCCTAGTTATGGTGGTTGCCTTGAAATAGGCGTTTTGGACGTAAGTCGTTAAAGGCTTTTGAAGGTGAAGAGGCCACATGCGCTGCTCCAAATCGTTACACATAAAACTTTCAACCCATGAAACAAGAAATCTACCTACCGCACGGATCACAAAACAATTGGGACTCTGGCACCGCCGTGACACGCTATCCATGACTACTTCTACGGTCTTGACGCGCATGATCTGGTCTTCAAAGTTGTCGTTCTCTCCATGATATTTCTGGTCCGAGGAGCCACCTCCACAACCCGATGGCTTGTCATTGGAGGCCACACGTGTCCAATGTTTGCTGCCCAACGCGTCAAGGATCTCTGCGGCGCCTGGAAGACCCCAAAGAAACAACTTGAGCTTGTGACAAACCTTTTCCGACAATGTCACTTCTTTAGCCCAGAGTTGTTGGACCCGGCGGTGAGGCTCGTGGGTCAACTCCTCATCGGCGTCGCAAAACTTCATATCCATGGATCCTCCGATGTATGAACTCTGCGCGCTTTGTCCACATCCACGAATGCAATTCCGACCGCATAGGGAGAGCGACCATCGTTGTCGATCCACTTCGCACACGCGCCTAAAATCCAATCTCCCTCCTTCGAGAAGTTTTTGATGATTCTCATCATCGTGCCCAATGGCCTCTCGATACATTACCACCAAATTATCGAGGGATGTGTATAGCGACTTCTTCACGGCGATGTCATGCCCAATGACCGCGTCCGTTGTTGAAGGAACCTGGACATTATTGGGGAGCATGGAAATTTTGGCCACCACTGGCGTTAAGCCCCACCCAATCTGTAATGTATTCCATGGTCGTAGCCCCTAGGTCGCTCGCATATTAGTCTTGTCCCATACAAATGACACCAACCCTCCCGATGCACCACTTCGCATTGCCTCCCTCACCGTGTGGTGCTCCTCCACACCGCATGACTATCATCCGTATCTCATCGCAACTTGTCATATCATGGAAAGCATGGAAAACCGTACCAACCGCAGCCATAGTGACATCATGTTTTCCCTTGTTAAATCCTCGGGCACATCCATGACCATCAATGTGTATTTCGAATCCAGAAGCCCCTCATGTCAACGATATCCCTTGCCATAACTCGGTACTTCACAATATTCTCTGTTGTCGAATGCGTGAAAGATTGGGCCTTCTTCCATGTCCATGTCCGCCATAGCCCTCTGCCATCCTCCAAGCCTTTCCAAGTGTGCACTTCAAGCACAAAAGCTTGAAAAGCATCAGTAGTTTCTTAGTCATCCACATCCTTTACTTGCAGAAACGACAAAAGATTATGTCAATATAACGGACATTCAATGGAAGGACATTCACAGGACAAAGGCATATCTTGGAAGCAATGATGCGGGCGCATGCCGCGCCTGGCCATTCATTCTAGAGACCTTCTCGAATGGGAGGGAAGGATGGGCGCCGCATGCCCCATGAGTCCTCCAAGTCTATCACGACTTGAGAATCGCTGACCGGGCGCGCGGCCCGCCGCTCCATTCGGCAACGGCGCGGGAGCGCCGGCATGCCGGCGCCGGCCGGCGCCCTTCGACTGCTTCGAATGGGACGGGCGCGCATGCCGGCCGCCCAAAGGCCCCTCTCAAGGAAAGCGAGAGTGGCGCATGCCGCGCCTCTCTGCTAATAATGGAGGATAAAGACACCTACCTTTCCCTCAAACGCCGTCTGAAATCTTGCGATGACCTCGTCCGTAGAGTGTTGAGGATATTCTTGCCAGACTTGGTCGAATGAGTCACACCCCAAGTGCTTGGCCATCGCCACCTGAATCACATGAAACTTCTTCCTCGTGGTGATTTCCTCGCCATCCCATTGAGGTCCGAAGCTCACAAACCTTCTCTGCACTTATCAACATTTGTTGCCCACTTTCCTGTGGGATGCCTTGAAAACTCCTCCAAGGCTTGCCTTGCATCTCTTTAGGCTTCAACAATGCGCCATCCCCCGCCTTGGTCATCGTGACTTTACGTTTGCCCTTGCTCTTCTTGCTGCTGCAACATGTTTCTGTTAAGCAACTCCATGGACTCCCACTTTTGAATATCTTGTCCACATTCCCACACTTTGCCTTCCAACCGAGATGCATAGAATGTGGGTCCTGTTGTCTACCTTGTTCTGCTAGCATCGCTCTCGCGGCCTTCGTCGCCGATCACCAAGCACCTTGTACAAGTTGAATTTCCGTTCATGGTCATGTTGACACCATCCCTCGCGATTTGCAGCTCTCTCAAATACCTCACCGCTCAATAAAATTCATCTTCCGCCTCTTGTCGGACATGGTGTTGTGGGCTAAGACTCTCATTCGGAATAGTCACCACAATACACATGAGCCTCAATCCACCGGAGGCTTGCCTTCCTGTGATATGTCCGCAAGGTGTGCATGCATATGTATGGTTTCCTCCAAGCACTCCCATCACATATTTTTAGCCGAACTTCGCCAATCCAATGACTTGATATCATTGCCGGATCAATCATGCAGAGGCAAGACTCCTTCCTCGATTCTCCCTTTGAAATCACCCCTGCTAGGTAGTTCGTCCAAGCCTCGTCCACTTTTCGGATCCGGGCATCATGAGTCGAAAGAAGGTGTCTCAAGTATTCCAACTTAAGCGGTTTGAACCACTTTCTTCCCATATGCGGCTTCTCAACCTTCAAATAATCCTCATCCAACACGCCTCAACCTTTCTTCATCGACACATGAAGTGTAGGAATATCTTGGATGGCGGATGGCTTGCCCATCATTGTGCCTTTCTTCCTCCCCATGGTATGCGCTTGGTTCCCCTTCGCCTCGATCACATCTGCGGTAGGTGCTTTCCGCCTGTAACATCCGAGGATACTCGGGCACCACCGCAACAATACTGGATGGGCCGGCATGCCGGCGCCCATCCGCGCCCGCACTGCTGCCGGCACGGTGCATGCCACCTGCCCCTTCCTCCCGGCCGCTGCATGTCGCTCCCACTCCCCCTTGGTTGGCTCCCAGACCGCGTCTCCATATGTCGCCGCCGCTTTCCCATGGAAGGCATCAGGCGCCGCATGCCGGCGCCTTCGACCGCTTGTCCGGCCGGGCAAAACCAAGACACTTGGGGGTGCCCACACGCATGGCATGGAGGGCGCCCGATGCCGCGCCTCCCTCCTCCTCGGCCTCCGCGGCATAGTGCAGGCTGAGGAGGTTCGGCGCAAAGTCCATGATGATATCCGCCTCCTTCTGTGCATCTTCCCCTTCGGACCCGTCCGCATCCGACTGTCCGAGTACATCTGGTATAGGGCCATCTTCCTCGTCGGAAGGGCCCAGCTCTGGCTCAAATCAACATGAGGAGGGTACTGGTCCTCAATTGCGAACTCAGGCAGTGCCTGTCTTGTTCTTCGGAAAGACATCTCCCTCCTGTGATTAATCACAGACTGTGATGACCCCACAGAGGCATCTGTAGAACAGTCTTCCTGGCTGCAAACCATAGTGTTGAAATGTCGGATATCGGGATGGGGAGGAAGGTGAAGTGAATTTGAAGGCCTAAGTGGCCACCGACTGGTTTCAGCGTAGGCTTTCTCGAAATTGCATTGCTCCTTTGGTTCACATTTCTTGCTTGAAAGCCATCTATCCGAAGAGGAACACCTTGTAATCATCTGTGCGGCAAATTATCAACGCCATAGGGTCTTGATGTGCAGAGCACTTGCACCTCCGGATGCAATGTGTCCTCTCCAAACTTGCCCACAATACCCATCCGGCTCTTGAGCGCTGATTGGGCAGCGCCCCCAGGTAGCCTGTAACCCACAACTTCAACAAGGGTGTCCATATTGCCCCATCTTCCTGTGGCTCACTTGCCTGGGTTAGAAACCATTCTTTGTCCAATGCCGCTGTTTCCTCAACCTGGCTTGTGTGTCTCCGTAGTAGCACTGTCTCCTCATACGTGTATGGCGATGGATTGGGCTGGGTGCTCTTCTTTGCTCGAGACATTCCACTCTTCTCCTCTGCTCCTCCATGCGCTTTGGTGCTGTCTTTGTTGAATTCAGAGACCCAGCCTTCGAACACCTGCAGGAGTTAAAAAGCACGGGAAAAGATGGATTCTTGACACCAACATGCCCTGAAAACGCTCACCGCAATGGAGATTCGCAACGCATCTCCGGCCGAGCGCCTTCTTCGCCTTCACCACAATCCCGGGGTTGTCGGCTGCCGGCAGTCTTTCTTGCTACGCCGCCCACCATAATCTCGCACCGCCCGTAATCGCAACGCACACACCGTGGCCGTGAGTTGGAGCAAAAAGTAGCGATTGCCACAATACCTTCGACGGCGTCGCTGAGGCGCCTCTAGCCCTCGATCGCGGGCCCGCGCCAATCGCCGACCAGATGGGATTAATTGGCGCCCAAGGTGCGGCGATGGTGTGCTTCCTGTGGATTACGCCGCGCACCGCTCGTGAGCCTACTTCACCTTCACCGCAAGAAAGCGTATGTGGGCCTCTCGGTTATACCCTTTTAGAAGCGGACATCCGTAAGAAACCCTAATGTGACGTGTCAAAATATAGACCATCGCCAATATTTAAACCCCAATACCTGTCTTATTTATACCGTATGACACTATCTCGATCATTACGAACCTTATATCACAATAAATGCAATCTATTTTCACTGGATATCTCGCCGCCACCGAACCATCGATGCAATGGCGCGTGGGTGGAGTCGATGGGTGGCATGTCTTATGCCCTCTTAATTGAATAGCGCATCAGCTGTGTTGGACGGCGGCAATAAGAGGGGAGTTTTCGGGTGGTTGCAGACCCATCCGGTATGTTCCAAGCTTGATGTTCGTTGCCCGCTGTTGCCGATCGTCTAAGTCGGGCAGCCTGCCAAGATGCTGCATTCTATCCATGGCTTGGACGAGGATGAGGTATTCTCTGAAGTCGACCTGGTGATCATTTACGCTACGAATGTGGAAAGTCATTGCACGTCCTGTTTGTTCTAACGCCTCGCAGGAGGTCCTTGTTCATGGAGTCCGTGGGTGCAACAAGGTCCTTCTCATTCATGCAGAAGAAGAAGGTCTTGGAAGGGACGGCGAAGGAACTCATGGTGCACCATCGCTTGCCTCCTAACTCAAGCCCGCACAATCCCTACTAGAAGGTCATTTTCTTTGATACCCACTCCATGCCTTTGAAGACCAAATGTCACAATGGCGGATCTATGTGTGGTTCAATTTTGTGTTGTTTGACTTGAATAGCAAGGTGTCACAAACGCGTAGAAATGGTGCTTAAGCGTTTTGTTCCATGGGATGAAACCGATGGTCTTCCTTTTGGCTAGGAGAACACAGCGCCGCACAATGTAGGAATACGCGGTATTTGCCACCTACTCCCGGAACTTGAATAGGTGTGTGGTGGGTGGCCCGTCGGAGGGAGAAAGGCGGTCGTCACAAATCCAGCCTCCCAAGGGGATCGGATGTCTTTGTTGAATCACCACCGTGTGGTAAGTTCATTCCGTTGTTGATGTGCCGATACACCTCGAGGAAACGAAATGGTGTCTCTTATCACCGGCGATGAGTCGGACAATGCGTGAGACGAATGTTTTGCCGATTCAAAGAGGCGAGCCGGTGTCTCTTTACGGAAACCCAGCAGCGGTGATGGCGACGGCGGAAGCCATCCGCAAAAGTTGTGTCTTCCTATTTTGTCAAGGGATGGTCTTGAGAGCAGAGGACAAGGTTCTTGAGGCTAGTGGAGGCGGAGTTATTCCTTCAATCTCTTGTTAGACGGATGTGAATGCCAAATGCGAGACAAGGTTGTCACCTACATTATGGGAGAGCCCCGATCTTTGTTGCTGAAAGCATTTCGTCGAGTTGCATAGGCTGCAAGATACGACGAGTTGAAGAAGTGGTATTCCGAACGCACCTTGGGATGGGGCCAAGCAATCCTCGTGTGCAATCCTCACATGCTCTTGCGCGATCGCGTGGATGGACTCAACATTTCTTCTCATTGAAAGGTTGAAGTGTACAACCTTACATTCACTAAACTTGAGGTTTGGAATCGATCATACGACATGGAACAAGGCTGCGGTTTGTGTCATATGCATATTTCACGAGGCTATGGACGAAAATTTTAAGAGGGTGAAAATTCAAGTCCAACCGGTTTCGACATGTGCGTTATGCGGGGTTGAAGTACAACATCCGAGTATCGGGTCATCGGATTGATCAAGGTATGCCGATACGGTTCTCCGTCATTTCTCGCATAGAATCTTGTAATAGGTATCATACTCTTTCCGGAGAGCTAACCCTCTAACTAGTGCCGTGTAGATGCAAAGGCCGGAATGCCCGCCCTAGCTTCCACGGGCGGCAGCCATGTTGGAGCCATGGAATGAAGGGGCACGATGGTGTTTGGACGCGCAGACGCAGCGCTCTGATGAGACACGGCCGGTTTGGCCGGAGAGGGCAGCGCCGCATGCGGGCGCATGCCACAGTCCGCGGCGTACCGGGAGAGCGGCGGAGTGCCGCCCGCGCCCTGGCGCTGCAGATGTCGGCGCTGCGGCGCTGGCATGCCGCCTCGCGCGGCCTCTCGCATCGGATGGGCGCCGGCATGCCGGCGCCCCATCCGTGCGGGAAGCGCACCGAGGGAGGCGCCGGCATGCCGCGGCCGGGCCGGGCGCGATGCGGGCACCACCGGTCACCGGGCATTCCGCGCATGATGGGAGGGCGCGCAGGGGCGGCCGAAAGCGCGGGGCGGCATGCCGGCGCCTACCCACCGGTCACCGGCATTGGGCGATGGAGCGAGGCCAGCCGGCCGTGGCTAGGGCGACGGCATGCGGCGCCCTCCCGGAGGTTAGGCGGTCAAGAGTCCTCTCGGCATAGTTGCACACCGGATGGTTGGGCGCGAGCCTTCCTCGCTCGCCTATGCCGTGGAATGGCATTGGCACGCGGTGCCTCGATATGTTTCCGGCATGTTGGGGAATAAAATGTTTGTATTTTTGAATGGGCTAACCCAGGTGGGAACTAACTTGTCCTTTCTAAGCGGTTCGATCTTGTGTTTAGCGGATGTATATCGGGGCGCTTTAAATAAACATCGAACACGTTGATGAGCGAGAGGAAGAAGTTGATGAAGCATCGCACTAAAAGCTACTTGTCCCTCGAAATACATATTACTATGCATTGACGGATGGATCAAGAAGACGAGTTGCATATTTTGAGATAGAAGGACAAGGAAGGAGGATCGCCGCATAGCTCCACGTGGTGGGCTGCATGGTACACAATTATACTTTGAAAGCCGGGCGTATCTCACTTTGCGAACTGAGAATGATGCAAACTTGACTATTGCTATTATTCGTGACGTTATCCACACGTATAATGGGTTCCTTCGAAAATTCTATATTTGCATTTGGATAACACATGCCGGAGAATAAGAACCGTTGCTTTTATGCACCTCAATATGCTTGTGGAGGTGGGCACCTTTGAAAAGGTGAAGGTCGGATTTCTCCTCGTAGGGCATACACACGACCAAGTGGACCAGATGTTCTCTTGCTTCTCTAAACATCTGAAGCACAAGGAGGTGAAAACCCTACCAGCTATGGAGACCTTGATAAGCACAGCGTATACGCCCAACCCGGAGGTGCAGGTGTTGACCGAGGTTCCGGATTTTGATGTCCGGCCTATAACAAAGGCGCGAGATATCGACAAGGCGGTGAAACAATTGAACAATCTATCGTTTCAACATCGGTTCAAAATCACACGAGAGGAGAATAATCGGGGAAAGTAACAGATTATCCGAGATTCAACCTCTCCTCGGGAGTCGGAAGATGGCTTGGAGTTCACGTTTGTTCGAGCGATATTAGCCCGGCACCTTTGATGGCGCCAAGCCAAGGACAAAAGAGGTGGTGTTGCGGATGATCGCTATTCGGGGGGTTGCTTACTTGGAAAGGAATGCTAAATCTACCAACATATGTCAATGACGAAGAAGAACAATGGTGGACAATGTTCGGAAGGATGGAGGAGATTGCATGTATCGAGACAACAATATTGGTCTTGTCTTTGGAAAAACCATGGAAGTGGTAAGTGCAGCAACTGACGCAATTCACCGCCCACCTCCGTGGCGGGGTTGTTGTTCTAGATGAAGCATTGTTATGGAGATTCCCCAAAGGGACATGTACTTAGGACCCCACCGGTGCGATCGTCAAGGACAAGAGTGTGAAAGGATGAATGGGGATATCATGGAGATAGAGAAAGGCATGTTCATTATAACGCCTTGTGAGGGTGACATACACAATGTAGCTGCTCGCAAAGGTTGTGGAAGTCCATTTCACCGCACCTCGATCCTTACTTACTTGTGCATTGGTGGAGGATGCACAGACGCATTTATTACGAAGGGAAGTATATGGCGAAGTCATCCTCGAGTTGAGAACATCAAGGCGTCACCCGAAAAGGAAGAGGCAAACAACACAATCCACCTAATATACGTGGTTATTCGCTCGGAAAACTGGTCGCTTATTATGGGTTCAAGTCAACGCAAGGAAACATCCAGACGCCGACAAGAAAGCGATCAAAGAGAAGATGAGTGCTCTACGAGCCCACCTCAAGCTGCAACCCCGATGGTGTAATGGAGATGAATCAGCGACATATATCCGCGGGAGGGACTCGAGTCAGCGAGGAATGATCGGAATATGTGCCTTGTTCCAACGGTTTGCAAGGTGCCTTGTCCATGTACCACTGGAGGAAGCAACTTTGTTCATTTTGTAGGTTCGCCCATGATCGTGTGCCCGCCGCAAATGACTAGTCCTCAAGGCCGCTATGCTTAAACTGCTTTGAAGAAGTGAGTCCCACAGATCGAGAAAGTCATTCAACGCTACGCCTACACGCCCGGACAAGTCCCTTCTCAAGCGGGAAGCGCCGGGCCGGGCTTGGATCGTGTCTTCCGCCGTCCTTTTAACGCCTATCGTTGTTCAAAACCTCGCCCACCATGTGCATATATGGGTGTATAGCAAGAGAGTAGGTACATATGTGTGCATATCTCCAGGCCGTAGGGGTCGCGTTCATGGGGTCATTAAATCTGACCCTAATTCTAGATCATGGTTCCAGACATAGTATCAAAGTTTAGTAAAACAATGCTACTTGATTTTACCTTCCCTTGCATGTATGTGTGTCAATATACATGTGGCTGTAGGCGCCAATACGTCCTTATTCTGCGGCCATCTTCTCTAAAGCATGTTCAAATATGGCCTGGCCGGAGCACCCATCAAAAACCCCGTTTGCTGAGTATCTAACCTGAAAGCCGCCATGTATATCTTGTACCGCCCAAATATTACAGTGTTGTTACTGAAAGCAAGTGTCGAAGAAGTACCCCGGGTACCTCGCAAGGAGGGCAACTCCACTTTTGAGAGACACTGCGCCATGAGTGAAAAGCAAGCTTCCCTCCAAATGACGCCTGGTAGGGACTAGGAGTTTGCTCATCCTGCTGTTAACCCCACATGTCCTGGCTAACAAACACACACAAGGGAGACCGATTACATGAGTGGTCAATTTTGATACAAAAAGAATAAATACATTGTGTTCTGAGTTTCAGATAGAAGCGCGTGCGTCATTACATATAGACCAAATGCAAAGATCGCCTTCGTTTGACTGGTGACGATATAGATCACTTATGTCTCCGAGGAATAGGCAAGGAAAATCATTGCCGGTTCCTGTGGAGGATCACACTTTACTCATGATGTGTATCATGTCACACAGAAATGACTAGGAACTCATCTCCTCAAGTTAGGAAGCTCAACATGGATAACGGCGATTGTATCCTCGCTCAATATTGCGAGGAATGTAGGGATCGTGGATGCATTTGATCATGGAAAAAGTGACAGCTTATGGTTCCATGAGCACCATGATCTATTCCGCTTGCACACACACAAAGAAGTTGATGCCGGGAACACACTTACCTTCTAAGTCTTGTAGAGACAACTGCAGTTACCGCAGCAGGATAGAAAAGCCCCAGGCTTATGGCATGCAAGTTTAGGTCACCCTCCACGATTACATGTAACTAGCAAACATAGCCCAGTGACATGTATGTAGATGGAAAAATTGGCGTTTGCCACCCTTAATACTTTTGTGAAGCCTTACGTATCTTGTCGAACGCGTCATCAAGCGACCTTCTAAGAACCAAGCTCCTCCACAAAGGCTTCGAGGGCGTTCTTGAGCTCGTCTATTAATCGACATATGTGAGCCACTTTCACTACCCTCAATTGGTGGTGGCGATGTATGTTCCTAACATTCATAGGTGTATTTATAAGCAAGATCGGGATTGTCATGGCGCTTATATTCGAAGCCAAAAGTGAATGCTTCTCCCTAAAGACTACAAGCGAAGTATACAAGAGAGATGGACTTGAAAAATAAACTGAAAACCCTCCGCTCTCGACAATGGTGGTGAATTTCTACATCAAACGACTTCCGAAGCCTATTATGCGCAGAGATGAGGATAGGACGACAACTTACAATGATGATACACACCACAGCAAATGGTGTAAATCGAGCGCTTGAATTGCTAACACCGCAGAGAGATGGTTTCTTCCTTGTTCCACTGCCAGCCTCACCGCTTTGCCACCTCACATCAATTGAGGTCATCATGGAGGCCCTCACTGTGACTTTATTTATGCAATGGCGATTGCCCACCACCGGCGAATTTTAGGAGATGCACCCTTATGAAGCTTTCTTTGGCGGAAAAACCAAATTTATCCTTCATCTTCGAACCCCGGTTTCTACAGTATAGCTACAGCTTTCATTCCTAAGGCCAAGAGGACCAAGTTATTTGCTCATTAAGGCCAAGAAATTCTTATGATAGGATACAACGAAGGTATAAAAGCTTACAAGCTTTATGATCGCACTCCCTGCATCAAGGTGGTCTACGCACGCGATTGTCACCTTTGATGAAAGCCCTGACTTGGCCGCAAGTGGGAGGCCGCTCCCACTACATGTGAGGATTTTGACCTCCGACCTCTTTCCTTCGACTGGCCACCGCTGTTTTTCACGTACTTCGACCGAGGAGATTGTCTCTGCAGGGGGGGAAGAAGAACAACGAAGAAAATGATGAGGAGCGTGCCGGAAAGGAAGCAATTTTGCTGAATCTGACTTATCACAGGGCAGACACCTCCTCATGTCCGGCTGGCCAGCCATCGCGTCGGGCACCTATACATTGCGGGCGTTAGGCTACGCCCTTTTGTTGTAGATTACGCTTGTAAAAGCCTTTTTCTCAAATTGCAGTCTTTATTTTTCAAAAAATATTTTTATCATCATTAATCAAAAATATGATTGGAAATACCATTTACAATAGCAATTGATGATGTGAGCTTCCTTGTAGATAATACATTGTAAAATATTTTTCTCAAAATGTATTCTTTATACATTAAAACTCTTTATTATTAATCAAAAATATGATTTGAGGTAATATATATCGAATGATGTAGCTCCCTTGTTGTAGATTCGTTGTAAAATATTTTTCGAAATGTGTTCTTCATTTTTTAAAACTCTTATTATTGTTATTAATCACAAAAAATATTATTGAAGACCATTTTGGCGGTGGATTGATGGCGTGCCTCTTGTTGTAGATTACATTGTAAAATCTCTTTCTCAAAATTTGATATTTGATCTTTATTTCTTCAAAAGTCTTTATTATTGGTATTGATTTCAAAAATATGATTAGAGTTCATTTATAACAGTGGGATCGATGATGTGGCTCCATGTTGTAGATTGCGTAGAAGTATAAGCAACATTGTAAAATGTAAGCAAAGTTATAAATTTGGTGGACTAGCAAGGGGCTGGTGGGAGACCGGAGGAAGGGGAGGGTATTTTAAATTTGGTGGGGGATGATGAACACGTCCATTCAAACAAAGCGGAGGCGTGCCACTTTCGCAACACGCACCCATTAATCCCAGCCCCACACACATGCCAAATGCGGCCTAGAAAGGAAAAGTCGCGAAAGTGGGCGCCTAATCACCAGTACGGCCACGCCTTGGCATTTCTATGTTCTTATTAAGGGCGAAAGGTGTGCCACTCTATAATTCCACAAGCAAGCTGCGCACTTCCCGGCGGCACATGTTTGTACATACGTCAGCTTTTATGCGGCCATTATATGGTCATATCGCTTGCCGTTACGCCATTCCCGGATTTTGGCCGCCCATTTTATGGCTCAGCTATTGTTTGGCCAGCGATCAGCGGCTGTGCCAGCCCATCATCAGATGGCCAACCATCACGGGCTGGGCCTATCACGGCGTTATGGCGCCATTCCGATTTTGGGCTTATCCATTGTGCCGCCTAATAGGCTGCCAACACGTCACAAATGCATTGTCGGTCAAGTTACTGTATGGCCAGCCATTGTATGGTCACCATTGTTCGCCAAATGCATTGTCGTGCTGCCCATTGTCCTAGGGCCAAATTTCATTGTCGCTAGCCCATTGTTTCCGGGCCAGCATTATGCAGAGGCCACGCATTGTTCCGGCCAACCTATCATAGGGCTGGCGATTCCTCGGATCTTTTGGGTCACGCATTGTGAGGTCAAACAATGCTCAACAGAAGGGTCACCTGATTTTATTAGGGCCAAATTAATTGTATGGTCGCCAAATAATATTGTCGGGTCAGCCATTGTACTGGCCAGGCCACTGCCGTGCCAAATGTCACATTGCTCGGGCCACGCCTATCGATGGTTTTTGGCTGCCCCATTGTAGGGCTGCCCATTATTGGTCAAGCAAGATTGTCCCCGGCTGTAACATTGTCATACCATTGTATGCTCAGCTAACATTGTCGCCAACATTGTATTGTCGGCTGCCCATCAGATGGTCAACTATTGGCCACGCATTGTCAATACAGTTACGATTGTATGAAGAAGTATCATAATGGCCACCCATTGTATGGTCGTAACATTGTCAATGGATGTATGGTCACCCATTGTTTCACATTGTAGGGTCAAATATTGTATGCCCCAACATTGTCGGCTGGCCCATTGTAGGGTCAAATTATCAGTATGCCCAAATGCATTGCCACCCATTGTCTTCACAAGACAAGGAAATTTTCACAAACTCACGAGCACAGCCCACCATTCAGGGAATTTCTAAGCTCTTTGCTGCCAGGTGGCTTGAGAGTTGCTATGATCTTGACTTTGTCCGATCCACCTCTATCCCTCACGAAATGCGGTGCCCCAACAAGATAATTCCTCTGCATCTAAATAGTACTGTGCAGTAATAATTGGGTCCAAGTGACATCGCCTCCAAACACTTACAAGGTATTTAAGTGATCCCTTTGGCCCGAACACCACGAGAAGTCATCGGAAAACTTCCATGAAATCCTAAAAATTCATGAAGATTTGAACAATGATACGCGCCAGAAAGATCGGTGCCCCGGTAATCCGAGCGCCGTTTGTGGCGTAGGTTCCCAATCCGGCGTGAAAGCTGATAGCGTGATCACTCTCGGAGAGATGAAGGCTGATTGCTCCCGAATGCGAGTCAAGAGAATGATGAATGCATCCTTCAGCAACTAAATCCATTATATTTGTCTATGAGCAGGCGAAATGGTCCTTCTTGCTCCACCTGTGTTCCAACTTCCTCCAATCCACAGCGAGAACGCGTATCTTACCCTCTTTGTTTTTCAAAGGCCACCACCGATCGGGGCTGCCCACTCCGGCGTCACGATAGGGTAGATAACGTCATTGCTGCATACCTTTACAGGAGAATATTTTGGTTAAACAGCTTGTATTGCTGCGGTATCACGTGGCACAATGGCCGACTCCAAAAGATCAATTTTGTGCTCCCCACTCCTTGATTATCCTTCCTTCATAGTGTCAGCGTCGGCGTCGCGAAAACATGAATGAACTACTGGGATGAATTTGCTTCATTCCCCCTTCCAATTCTGCGTTCATCCGGTTCGAAAACTTAAGAACCTTTCCAGGCAACACCTCCACGTCCTTGATTTCATCTGCATTTACCCTTGCTTTCCCAAAGCCTTAGCGGATGTAATTCAAGAACCCTTCACGGCTCATGTATCGTGGCTCCCCCTCACGCATCCCCCATTCTCGGAACAGATCATCCGAGGTGAAAGCATTATAACGCGCCTTCTTCGATTCCCTCGGAGGTTTGGCGGATGTACTTGCCTTTTGGTTCGATTCTGCGTCACATCTTGTTCCGCGACCGTCGTGCCAGCCCTCCTAATCACCGTTCCGTCTTCCACCTCATCACAGTCAAGGGTGATTCCATAGCAACCCACTAGGTTGATGGAGTGAGGAATATCCCTCCGATAATCCTCCTCTTCATCCGACCAGGAAATATGTGCGAACGGAAATTTTTCCTTCTCATCCTCCCCTCCGGTGTCTTACTGTGAAGTGTATCCTTACTGTTTTACCCGTGGGTGTCTCTCCACTGCGTCGATTTATCCGGCTCCAAGTCAAACATATCCTCCCTTCCTTAAGTTTGGGATCCCAATCCAAAGGTTTTAACCCCACTCCTTCCTTGCCTTCCACTTAGCGTACAACGCTCCCATACATCCACGTACCAATGAGTAAGCAATCACATCCGGGAGCCTTCCGCCAATGAGACTATAGTTAATCCATAGTATAATGTTTCTGGTTATGGGTTAATAGGATCCCATGAGCTTCTCCTACTGCGCTATCTCCTTGACATGTCCGCAAGACGCAAAGACCTGGACATATGTTCTATCTCAACCCGAGCTTCCCGAAAGGGAAGTCCGTCAAGGATGTTGCAGCGACCCTCGTGACCCGGAATCCAAAGGTAAAATTTTCTTGATTACCGTGGGACCAACGACCTACTGGGGTAGGAAATGAGTTAGGTTTTGTTTTTTTCGTAGGTACGGAGTACAAAATAAGGCGGAAGGGAAGAAATAAGTCCGGAGTAATTCGGATGTACTCAGACTGATCGCAATTCGAGTAAACAAGGACCGACCTCGGAGAGTCAGGACCTGGAAGGACTCGGAGCACTCCAGGAGGAGTTCGACCACGCACGACCGAGTATCGGGGTCACCGGATAAGTCAAAAGTCTCCACCACACCCCGGCGTGACTCGATAAGCACGCCAAGTAAAGTGTAACTTCTGTTGGGATGAGCGAGATTTAGATGACGGATTTGCCACGTGGACGGTGGCCGAGCGAGCGGACGGCATGCAGCACTGTGCACCAGAATCAGAGGCTGCTGCCATGGGTCAGCAGTATTCACGCCCGACGCCCAGCCTGCCACAGGCTAGAGCGCGCGTATAGGAGCGAAGGCACGCAGCCATGTTGCCGTGGTAAGCTAAGCGTATATGGAGTAGGCCATGGTGCCATGCACTTACGTGCCAATGGCGGGGATGGACACCTCCGCGACTACTCCCACGCCGCGCACCTGGAGGGTAGACCATTTCTCTTGTGACCTCGCTGACGATTTATTTGCAGTTCTTCGCCTCGCCCGCCACCCCGGGCCATCTTCAGCGCCATCTCTTCGGGGCCAGGCACCCGGCTCACTCCTTCGTGGTTGGAGCAGTAAACGCGGCGAAGAGGGGAGCAGCGGCGCCTAACAATCACCAATCACGGCCAAGCAACAGGGAGCAAGAAGGTATCGCGATGGGACCCAAGAAGGTCATGAGGCCTGGAGCCTTTGGCGCCAGGATGCGCAACATTGTCACCGAGGAGATACCGACTTGGACCACAGGTGGAGGCGAGGAACTTAGTGGAGAAGTGGCATGGACATCTTCAGCAGGTGTGGGCGTTCGGCGGTACACTTGTCGGGGAATCGCGGGAAGATCTTTGGCCGTCGCCAACAAGGTCCGCTCAAAAGCGAGGAGGACCCCAAGGAGGTGGGCCGTGGAGGTCTGGCGGTTTACAACGCGGTGGAAATTGGGGGGTAGTCCGGGCCCTCAAGGTGAGGAAGGAGAAGCGGTGGCGTCTGCGACGAGGCAATGATATCGGCAGTGGCCGTCGGACTGCTTGGATGACAGGTGAGGCGATGGCTAAGGTCATTGTCCATTGGAACATACTCACCAAGGTGGATCACCTTGGTGATAATCTTTAGTGTTCTGCCGCCCTCTGAGGGCAAGCGGGCGGCGGAGGCGTATTATCCTCGCCGGATCGGTCAGGCGGCTACGGAGGCGAGCGCCTCCGTCGGCCTTGCATCCCCTTCTCATCCATGTGTGGGACACCTCAATCTCTAAGGAGGGAGAAGGCGGGCGCTTGGAAAGGGTTGGCGACCTACGGGCCCAGGCGGGGAAGAGCGGCGCTAGGCGGAGGCCCGACCTCCTAAGAAGCGAGCGGGAGGAGCGATGATTGGGAGGATTCCGGACTCCATCCAGTGGGCGGACCCCCTCGCCCCAAGAGGTATGGGAGGATATCCACCTCCCTCCTTCGGTCCGGAGGCGGTACTGTGGGACAGGAGCACCCTGAGGAAGGAGGCGGCGTGGCGGCTGCGGCCAGCAACCGCCATAGCCTCGGCGGGCCAGCCGGGCAAGCAGTCGTCGAGGCGGAAGGTGGCTCCCTGTGACGCAAGGGCGTGCAGTGCCTCTGCCCTACCGGAGTGCGGGAGGCGGAGGAAGCGTGGGAGGCGGAGGGGCCCGCCCGAGGCGGGGCCAGAGGCGACCACATCCGGAGCCGTCTATCTCCGTGACGGGAGAGGAAGCTCTGTGACTCCGGACCCCTTGCCACCAAGCCCAAAGCAGGCAGGCGAAGGAGCTAGCGGCCAAACAGGCCAAGGAGGTGGAAGGGCGGACCAGGCACCGGGACTGAGGTCTGATCAGTCCGGAGAGCCGAGGACTCACTCGGACCCTGATGGCGGTCCATAGCGGACCCGGGAGATGCCCAGCGGACTTCTTGGGTGCCTCACCGTCGGCCGTGGAAGAAAACGGCGAGGTTTGGCTTCCGTCATGGAATGGTATGCTTTGGGGTCTCTGAGATGGCGGAGAAGACCCGAGGAGGTGGAGGCAATAAGGAGGCGCATGGTGCTCCTCCAAGAGCGGTGGGCGGCCAGGGAGGCGAAGAAGGCGGAATCCCTCTCGAATCGAGGAGGAAGCCTTGGGAGGCGGAGGTCGTCTATTCGGCAAGGCCGGACCAGGTCTTGGTTATCTTGAGCAAGGAAGCGAACCTGAGGCCCAAGCCGGGTAGAGACCTCTGCGGGAGGCAGGCGAGCGGCGCTGGAGGAAGCAGGAGGCGGAGCGGGCTGAGACCGGCGAGGCGGCTAGGCGGGGAACAACACCAAGCGCGAGGCTCGGAGTGAAAGCGTGTGGCGGCCGGCTAAGGCCGAGATCACTCGGCGGGATCGCCCGGTGGAGGAGCAGGCAGGCAGCTAACTGGCGGAGCAGGCGAGGCGGAGCGACAGGCAGCCGTCGAGAAGAGAGAGGCCGACAACAAGGAGATGGAGGATCTCAGGACTCGATTCTGCGAGTGGAAAAGTGGCGATGGAAGACGCAGGAGACCTTGGAGCTACGGCTCCAAGAATCTGTCAGCCGGGCGGGGCTCTGCGTGATCGCGGATCACGGCGGAGATAAGCGACTCGCTCTTGGCGGCGAAGAGGCGGTGGATAAGGCGGGGCGTCGCCAAAATGGAGGGACACAGATGCGAAATCGGGCAGAGTTGCCGACCGCACAGGGAGGAGATGGCGGGCTTGAGGCAGAATGAGCGGAGGAGCAAGGGCCTTGGGCCGAGAAAATTGCTGGTCAGTTGAGGAAAAGGCGGAGGGGAGCTGCGTCATGGCGGGGGCGTGAGCCGAGCTGAGAGGAAGGCGGGCGGAAACAGTGAGTTGAGGAAATGTGAGGCCTCCCTTGTGGCCTTGGGGTCACTCCGGTGACAAACTGGCGGGAGAGGCGGACGGCAAGCCGGACGGCATCTCGGCTCGGAGCACCTATGGCGAAGGAGTATCGGGTGCTCCGGGCGCATGGAAGAGGCAATCCAACCTCGACTCGGTTTGCCTACTACCACCGAGCTCCTCAAGCGTTGGAAGCTTCTCGGCGCCATTTGTTGGGCGGACCTCGGGGTCGAGGGAGTGGAAGGGAAGAAGGGCATGGGGACAACACAGGCCTTGGTGGCCTTGTTTGGTGATGAGGCGGTGAAGAGCCGGAGGAGGCAGAGGGCGCCAATGCAGCAGGCCTTGAGGTAAGTCACCAACCGGGGGAGGATAGGGACGAGGCCGAAAGGAGGTGAGGAGGAGGACCAACCGGACGGGAAGGACGGTGAGTGAGGACCCCCTAACGAGTCCGGGTGAGGTCGGGACTTGAGGACCTGACTCAGAATAAGGCCTGGACCTGAGGTCCGAACCCCTGACGAGACCGGACCCTGAGGTCCGGACTGAATAAGGCCGACTCAGATCGGACCCGAGGAGACGGACCCCGAGGTCCGGACTCGGGAGAGAGAGGGAGTCACCCGGCGTGCTCGGGGAGGGCGTCAGCGGTGGTCTTACCGGACCCACTCGAAGGCAGGAGAGGAGGATGTGGTGGTTCGCGGTGGTCGGGCCGCCGCCGTGCTAACCCGGTCTCGGGAAGGGAAGGTCCCGCCTCGCGGATCATCCGATTGGGTATGCGTCGAGGCAAGGTGGGGTCATCGGCCGGTAGACCAAGGGCATCCCAGGCCCACCATGGCGGAGATAGGGAGAGGGGTAAGATGGTAGGCCGATTAGGGCACAGGTGGCCACCGCTCGAGAATAGGAGTGTAATAAAGACGCCGACCTTGGGCGTAGTATAAGAGAGCCGGAGTTGCTCTAGTAAAGTATCTTTCTCTTGGTGTGGATACCGCATTTTCTTGCAGACCCTTGTGCGTCTTCCTGCTAACGTGAGTCACAGTCCGGCGAGCACGGCGGCTCCGGGAGGCCCAGTCGGTTCGTGGCCGGACCCTAGCGTGTGGCGGTGTGTGCGAGGGGAGGCGATCGGGGACCCTTGCGTCGGCGTGAGCGACCGGCGTTAGGCGGACCGAACGCGTGAGCCGGAGGAACTCCGGGAGGGCGTGTAGAGCCCGGACGGAGAGGCCCGGTGAACGACGGAAGAGGTCCGGACCACGCAGCCCACCCGCCTTTTTCCAAAGAACGATGAGTGTAGCGAGAGTGATAAGAGGGACGGACTAGAAGTACGAGGGACGGATTGGAATGATACGGATGCGAATGAGTCCTTAAACGTTTGGCCACGCCGAGCCTGTTCGGTGGACGTTACGGGTAGTTAGTCGTGAAACGATAAACGTGTGTGTTTGAGTCTGAAACGGTCACGGTGTGAGGTGAGAAATGATTGAATGCGACAAACGGAGCCTATCATTCTCTTGGGAGCGGACTCCTTACTACAACGACACGGGATTGTCTTGGCCTGGCCGTCGGCCCAAAGTCGCCACAATTACACCCGAAATTTCGATGCGACTCCAGCAGGCCATGGTCAACCATGGCCACCATGTTCACGGCAAGGGGTCTTGGCCTTGTTTTGGGAAGAGCGCGCCTCTTCTTGGGTTATGCTGCCTTCAACGCCCACCGATTTTTGGCGTGCTGGATTGTCCCCGAGAAGTCGTCCAAATGTTATCATGAACTTTTGTCCATGATGGCCTCCCCGATTGGAAGGGCTATTTCATGTTCTCCCTTCTGACTCCTGCACCCTCCTTTTATTATGAAGCCGCGGTAGCCTCCTCACGGGTCGTTGAACAGGATGGCCAATAACTAGTTTTGTGGTACTGTGAGTGGGTATGATGACGGTCAAGGTTCTAGTTCCTCTCGGATCATCTCCATAACTTCCCTTGACATCGCGGAATGCCAAGTCATCCTTTTTCCCCGCCCGGATTTTCCGCGGACCACCGCGACTCAGCTCTATTCCCTCCGCTTCCTCCTTTGCACGCCACCCGCGGATCCGCTGGTTCGGGTCACCAGAAGTCCGCAGCCTTGTGTGCCAAAATCATGAGTCTGGCCCGTGCGGGCCTCAGACGTTTACCTACGCCCATCCTGGGTTCGTGCTCCTCTCCGTCTGCGGACGGCCTTCAGGCCCCTCATTGGCTCTGGTTGAACCTCCCTTCCTTCTTCGCCTGATGAAGACGTGACTTCCTCCTCACTCACAGATGTTACGGAGGCTTCCAATCCTTCCTTCTTTCTTTTCTTCCCCCATTCTCCTCTTCTGAGGGTGTCTGCCTTCCTCATTTCGCTCCGTTGACGACCATGGCGAGTTTCATAGTACCCGCTTGTCCATCCTCCCCTCAAACTCCTCGATGGCCTCGGGAATCCTCCCATACGGCCATGAGCGCATCTTGACTTGCATCGGCAGCGGACTTTCTTGTGGGTGGGTGGGTTGTAGCAGGGGTGAGCAATCCTCACATGTTTCTTCATGTCTGACGAGAGAACACGCTTATGTCCCGATTGCTTGCAATCACACAACCTCTCAAAATCACCATTCCCTGGCGAGATGCGGAAGGGGCAGGCTCATGGATAGAACCCTCGACAATTGTAACCGAATGGCACTCATTTGCGGGGTTCCTTGCCATCGATTGAATGCCCATGTTTGGGGAGTTTCGTAAACTCGAAGTACAAAGTCTTGGTGCCAAAATCGTGTCGCCTCTTGAATTTGGTATGTATCTTCCAAGCACATCTCCTCCTCCTCCTCTAGCCCTGATTGCACCTTCGTTTTGCAGGCGATTCGACCTCGAGTGGCCCTGCTGTCCGCAAGTCGAGCAGAAGAGATTCGCTCATGCCCTCGTAGTAGCCCTTCTCCTCTCGTGTTCTTTTATGGCATTGAGATGAAGTTTCTCCAGTTTGACCATCATTTCTTCCATCTTGTTTCCCTGTTGCTCCACCTTTTTTGCTGCTGTTTCCACCTCTCTTCTCACCTGCTCCGCGTCTTTTTTTGCATACACGAGCTCCTTTCCTCTGGCGCGTTCCCACTCATTTTTCGTTTCTTTTGTCCCTTGACGCTCATCTCGTGAATCTTTCTGAGCTATCACGGTCTCTTCTTACTGGAACTATCAGAGTCTGTGAGGAGCTATCTTCCTCCGTGGGCATCATCGGAGGAGGGTAGTACTTCTTCTTCTTTTGGATTTCTTCTTGTCTCTCCATGTGCCCCTCTTGATTTCTTTTTCCCCTGCATTGGACTCCTCGTGGTTCGAGGCGGCCTTGATCGCCAATCAAGTCTTTCTCGGCTTGGAGCCATCGTGCTTCCCCATCTCGGGCCCGGACCCTCGCGAACCAGCGGATTGCCATTAACTCCAGTGAGGTCCGGCCGCGATCACAGCGGTGTGGAACCTTTCCACATAAGCTGCAGTGTCTCCTTCTTCCCTCTCCGCAATCCCTCGAGTTTGGACAAGACATATCCCTCCACATCAACTCCCCTAAACCTTTCGCAAAAAGCCCTCTTCAAGACTTCAAAGGTGGCTGGGGGTGTGGACGAGGCTAAATACTCTCGTTTGTACCACTTGGCCGCCGTTCCGCACAAGACTCCATAGAACAGCTGGGCACGTTGCGCGTCCCCTACCTCCTGGTTGGCAAGCGTCAGCTGCTCAAAACGCTCGACAAACTCGTCAGGATCCTCGTGGCCCTTCTTTTTGCCATACAGCGGGTAGGATTGCTTAGTGGTAAACTACCGGAGTAGTAGTCATAACTATCGTGGTAGTACTTTCAGCGACTGCGGTAGTTGACACAACTACCACGTCTGGACTGACTTCCACACCCACGAAGTTTGACTGAACTGAAGCTGGTCTAGGGAATCCGGAGCGGAGATCAAAAAGCAAGGTCGGGTTGGGGTACCTGGGCCCTTGTACCTCTTCCGTAGCCGAGAGTTGAGAATCTGAATCGGATAGGATCCGATCCCCGATTCCGGGCTGACTCCTCGTCCCTCTTCCTCGTCCAGCAGGTGTAGCCTCCCCCTGCGCCCTCCTTGTGACCCTCTGCAACCTTTCCGCTGCTTGGCGTTGTCGTTTTACCAAAGGCGTTTCCCCACAGTCAGACCCAGAGCCGCTTGTCTTCACCCGAGGCATCCATCTATCAATCTATTAATGCTAGACTCTCTACTTAGGCTAATGTTAGTTCTACCTACGTCCTTGACAGCGGTTTCATTCCCCGGCAACGGCGCCAAAATGTGAAGTGTGAACTTGTGTCTAGGGACACCTTGAGGTCCACATCACGTCGCGTCCTGTTGCTCCACTCATGGCCGCTTTAGAGTTGGGTTCTCCAATGTCGGTAGCAATTTCCACCACCGCGGTAGCGGACTCCACGACCGTCTGTTCAGCAACTCTGGTAGGTGTTTCGGCTACCTCGGTTGCTTCTTCCTTTCCTCCGGTAGTTCCTTCCACTACCCCAGTCGTGGACCTGCTACTCCGCTTCCCTTTTCCCTTCTCCTTCCTGGCTCGGCCACGTGCCTCGTCCCGCTCCCGCTTGTACCAGTCCGCCAACTTATGGGCCTTCTCCACGGAGGCTGCCTCTTGCTCTTGGACTCGCAACAATTCCCCCTGCATTTCTTGATTTGCCTCATGGGCATCCTTGATCTGGGCCATGAGCGCTTCCTGCCGTCCCATCATGGACTGCAACTCCTCTGCGCAAATCCTCCTGAATCTTGACCCTCATCTCCTCCAGGACCCGCTTATCTTCCTCCAGCTGTTTCCGCTTAGCCTCTTCCTCATCGAATCGGGCCTTCACCACTTCCTCTCGCCGCCCTTGCACACTGAGCCATATGAGGTCCAGCGCTCCTTGGTCCAGCAAGTCCGACTGGGCCCGGATCATAACTGTGGTTAGTTCCTGCAAATCCACTTGTTGCGGAGGCCCCGCGCCAGACGCCATTCCCCTATCCAACACCTTCCTTCCCAGCAGGGTGCGCACCCTAACCAATTCGGCTGCGTCGACCTCTGTCGCCAATGGAGCTCCCTTGAAAATCTCTTCCCATCCTGAGGAGGGGTCCGCTGCTGGGTCAACCCTAATCCTTCCGGGGTCGGTTCATCATCTGCATCCAGGTCAGCAAAATTGTCTTCCTCGGACCGCGCCTCTTCCTCCGCCAGATCGACCTGCCGCTTGGCCTTCATTTTCTTCGCCTTTTTCTGCGGTAGCGCCTGGCTGACCGACTGGTGGCCGTCACCCTCCCTTCGTTGAGGCGCGCCCGCCTCCCCGGCCTTTCTCTTCTTGCCTATGGCAACCTCCTTTTCCTCGAATCTTCCCACGGACTCCCACCGATCCTTCCTCTATCTCCCCCTTAGGCTCTCCTGCTTTCCATTTCACCTCCCTAACTGGTTTCCATATGTGGAGGGAGGCCACAATTTCTACCTTCGATGATATAGAGCGTATACAAGTGAACAGAATGGCGAATTAGAGAGGGACGAGGGAAAGAGGAGATCAGATTCAACCTCTCCTCACGCAGCTTGTCAAAAAGAATTCGTCCCCAATCGATCCTCGTCCCCTTGACAACTTCATGGAGAAAAAGCAAATGGTTAGACAAATAATCCCGCTTGTCAGAGAAAAACAAAGGAGCCATCGGCGAGACCCATCACCGGCTGATACCAATTCTCGGGTCAACCAGCCATTGGGTTCCCGAATTACCCGTCTTGACGGCATTGCCAAGCATCGTGCTTCTCTTAGAGGGTTCAATCACCAACCCACCCGCTTCCTCCTTGCTGCGCTCATGCACTTTCGATCAATTCTATGTCCCAATCCCGGGTACGTCGACCTCATCGCCAATGGAGCTCCTTGAAAATCTCTTCCCATCCCGAGGAGGGTCCTTCTGTCAACTCCCGGAATTCGGTTCATCATCCGTCCGTGTCTAAAATTGTCTTCCTGACCGCCTCTTCCTCCGCCAGATCGACCGCCCGGGCCTTCATTTTCTTCGCCTTCTTTTTTCTGCGGTAGCGCCCGACCCGACTGGTGGCAGCGCGTCCACCTTCGCCGTTGGCGCGCCTCCCCGGCCTTTCTCTTCTTGCCTATGGCAACCTCCTTTTCCTCTTCTGAACTGTCCGTCGCCACGGACTCCCAGCTGTCAGATCCTTCCTCTATCTCCCCCTTAGGCTCTTCTGCTTTCCATTTCACCTCCCTAACTGGTTTCCATATGTGGAGGGAGGCCACAATTTCTACCTTCGACAGATAGTTAGAGTGCGCATACAAGTGAACCAGAAATGGCGTAATTAGAGAGGGACGAGGGAAAGAGGAGATCAGATTCAACCTCTCCTCACACAGCTTGTCAAAAAGAATTCGTCCCCAATCGATCCTCGTCCCCTTGACAACTTCATGGAGAAAAACAGAAATGGTTAGAGTGCGCATACAAGTGAACGAGAATGGCGAATTAGAGAGGGACGAGGAAAGGAGATCGATTCAACCTCTCCTCACACTTGTCAAAAAGAATTGGTCCCCAATCGATCCTCGTCCCTTGACAACTTCATGGAGAAAAACAGAAATGGTTGACAAATAATCCTTGTGCCTTGAAAACAAAGGAGCCATCGGCGAGACCCATCACCGGCTGATACCAATTCTCGGGTCAACCAGCCATTGGGTTCCCGAATTACACCCGTCTTGACTGTACACACATCACACGGTTTTCTCTTCAGAGGGTTCAATCACCAACCCACCCGCTTCCTCCTTGCGCCATGCACTTTCTGATCAATTCTATGTCCCAATCCCGGGTACGTCGACCTCATCGCCAATGGAGCTCCTTGAAAATCTCTTCCCATCCCGAGGAGGGTCCTTCTGTCAACTCCCGGAATTCGGTTCATCATCCGTCCGTGTCTAAAATTGTCTTCCTGACCGCCTCTTCCTCCGCCAGATCGACCGCCCGGGCCTTCATTTTCTTCGCCTTTTTCTGGCGCATCGACCCGGTGGTGGCGTCCACCTCCCTTCGTTGGTGGCACTCCCCGGCCTTTCTCTTCTTGCCTATGGCAACCTCCTTTTCCTCGAATCGTCGCCACGGACTCCCATGTCGGATCCTTCCTCTATCTCCCTTAGGCTCTTCGCTTCCATTTCACCTCCTAAGGTTTCCATATGTGGAGGGAGGCCACAATTTCTACCTTCGACAGTTAGTGCGCATAAGTGAACTAAATGGCGAATTAGAGAGGGACGAGGAAAGAGGAGATCGATTCAACCTCTCCTCACATACTTGTCAAAAAGAATTGGCCCCAATCGATCCTCGTCCCTTGACAACTTCATGGAGAAAAACAGAAATGGTTAGAGTGCGCATACAAGTGAACGAGAATGGCGAATTAGAGAGGGACGAGGAAAGGAGATCGATTCAACCTCTCCTCACACTTGTCAAAAAGAATTGGTCCCCAATCGATCCTCGTCCCTTGACAACTTCATGGAGAAAAACAGAAATGGTTGACAAATAATCCTTGTGCCTTGAAAACAAAGGAGCCATCTGGCCAGACCCATCAGCTGGGCTGATACCAATTCTCGGGTCAACCAGCCATTGGGTTCCCGAATTACACCCGTCTTGACCAGGGCCGCTGCTACCGCTGCTGTGCTTCTCTTCCGAGAGGGTTCAATCACCAACCCACCCGCTTCCTCCTTGCTGCGCTCATGCACTTTCCTGATCAATTCTATGTCCCAATCCTGAGGCCTCGCTCTAATTCCCTCGCCTGGTTGCTTATCCTTCACCGGCGGCGACCGCACTCACCTGTGCTCACATAAGCGGCAAGGGTTCGAGGCCCCTTCTTGAGTTGGTGCCCATCCCTCGTCCCCTCCAGACGTAGCTCCTCGACGTCCTCGCGCTCTAGCCGCCGTTGCGCTCCACTCCTCACTCTCGCTCCAGCCGCCGTTGCGCTCCACCATTTGAATGTACTTCGGTCGTCTTTTCCAATTTCCTTAGGGTTAAATTCCCCGGACTTCCCGTACCACTGATCGACTTCCACGACCTACTTCCCCTTCGACGACCGCATCTACTTCCACGACCGCTCCCACACATCCGTCGAATAAAACCCTTCTTAAGCAACTCCTCCACTTGTCGCCGAGACTCAGCAATTTCCACCGGTGACATCTTATAAATAGGTCTGCATGGCAGTTTATGCTTTCCTTCAGTTAAATCAATTTTATGTGAAATGGTCCGATCCGGGGGGTTTCTAGAAGGCAATTCAGTGACCAACACATCCTCAAATTTATCCAGTAGTTCTGTAACATCAGACTCCTTAAACCGTGTTTCCTGAGCTAGCCGAACTACATACAATAGATCATAGGTTTGCTTGTTCTTAAAGCTAGAAAGGATTGTGGCTGCTAACACCAACTGAACCTGAGGTACAGCCTGCTCTCCTTGTACCTTGTACTCTCGTCTTGAGTTGAAGAAAGTCATAGCTTTACTTCCACTTGACATCTTATAAATAGGTGCGCATGGCGGTTTATGCTTTCTTCAATTAAATCAATTTTATGTGAAATGGTCCGATCCGGGGTTTTAGAAGGCAAGCGATAAAACATCCTCAAATTTATCCAGTAGTTCTGTAACATCAGACTCCTTAAACCGTGTTTCCTGAGCTAGCCGAACTACATACAATAGATCATAGGTTTGCTTGTTCTTAAAGCTAGAAAGGATTGTGGCTGCTAACACCAACTGAACCTGAGGTACAGCCTGCTCTCCTTGTACCTTGTACTCTCGTCTTGAGTTGAAGAAAGTCATAGCTTTACTTCTCCACTTGATACAAGGCTGATTTGCCTCTAACCAGCGCATTCCCAAGATACCATCACATGCAATTTGTAACTATGTTACCATAAAGGACATCATATGCTGACTACCTTCAATATTTAAATCCACTGCATGACTAAATTGAGATGCTGTCGACGCTTGATGTCCATCAGCAAAGAACACAGGCCCCCCGTCACATGTAGCCAAGATGTTATGCCTCTGAGCAAAGTCATAAGATAGAAAGTTAGCACTGGCTCCTGAATCTACAAGCAAGATGGCATGTGCCCCTTTAATCATAATTGGAACCCGAATTAACCCCGCTGCACGAATAGCATACAAGGTGGAGTACACAGGTCTCTTACCATTAGGTAACTTCGAAATATTAGCATTTTCCTCTTCAATCTGTACCGTGTTCAGTTGCCTCCCTCGATTAGCTGCACCACTTTGAGTTCCCTTAACTTTGAACCCTCCTCGACATTCCTGGGCCCTATGTCCGTACTTGCCACAAGAATAACATCTACCTGGAAATTGTGTGGCCCCTAACTCCATCAGCACAGCCTCAGATCTTTGTTGCGTATAACTATTGTCTCTGGCTTTCGTCATTACCCGTGGAACCCAAGGTTGAGTATTCAGCTGCCACGTACCACCTTGTCCTCCAGACTTGTGTGCTTCGATTCGATCTGCAAATCTTATAACCTCATCCAACGAATCCTTGTTAGAGCTTTATATGTGAGATTTTAACCCCCGCAAATACCGATCCACTTGTTCCTTCTCTGGCATATCTGTTATCGAAAGCTCAAGTTCCAAAAACTCATCAGTATACTTTGCTACAGCTCCACGTTGTGTCAATTTGCTCAAACGATCTCGTGCTACCCACTCCGCTTCACGAGGCAAAAACTGTTGTCGTAATCCTTCAGCTAATTCTCCAACAGTATTTGCAGTTGACTCTCCCCTTCGGACTGCCAACTTGCGTCGTCGCCACCACAATGCTGCTGTCCCAGTGAGAAAAGACGCAGCCATCTCCACCTGTCTTTTGATTCCCACATTTGCAAGCAACATATACTGATCAGTTTTATCAATCCACTCCTCCAACTTTGTAGAATCCCTTTCACCAGCATATGGTTGTGGTCTGCTAGGCTTAACCCCTCATGTGGTTCTTAGACTATGCTCACGCTGCCTTAACAGTTCCGCCCTGACACTTGCGACCTCCTGAGCCTGTGCCTCCATCATCCTGAACAGATGTGGCAATGGACTGGCAGTGTTTGCCTCAGTTGTAGCTCCCCGCAAGGAACTTACCTCAGCATGAATTTCCTCCATCCGCATCCTTTGCTCCTCAGTCAACTACATCATCCGCATTATCCCTGCATATACTTCATCTCCAACTGGCGTCTGTTTTTCACTTGTTTCCATTTCGTCCTCGTTGCTATCCATCTCCAGACTTCCAAATACATTGGGCGATCCAACTCGGGTGGTATAAAATCTTGTAACAAGTAAAGAGCATTCCTGTGTGTTCTGGACCACTCAACCCCGTCAGGTTGTTGATATCGCTCCTCCAAAAGAGCACAAAGTTCCTCAGCCCAAAGATTGTCCCAAATATACTTCCTTGCTAGTTTAATTGCACTCCGCAGCTCTCGATGTCGAGGAAACCCATTCCAAGTAGCCAAGCGACGCCACTTTGCCCAATGTCTGTCCACTGTTTCATCAGATGGGATGTATCGTCTTGCCATACAATCCTTCCCCAAACTCAAATGCCCGCAATGCATGAGCTAACACTAGGAATCAACTTGACTTTTGTTCGTCAGACTGAAATTCTCACAGCCACAGCCAAGTTTGTTCCCAATGTAAGCTCAGTTTGTTCAACCAACTGGTGAACGCGTGGCTCTGATACCAAAATGTAAACAAGTCCCATCATGAGGGGTCCCTTGCCCTTCATTTCTTATCCTTAAATACCCTTACACTTGGTAGTTTTTGTAACTACTATAAACTGCACTAGAACTAAACCACATTTTCACTTACACCTCTCGCACATCCCTACGGCATGCCTGCCTACTCACACCTTGTTCTAAATGAACTACGACCTTTCGGCATGCTTGCCTTCTCATGTGCCTGATCCCAACCCGTCCTCGTCATCGGTTACAAAAAGTATAACAAGAAGTTCTTTATAACACTTTGGATATTGCAACTTGTTGCAATTTTGAGAGGGGGACAAAACCATCTCTCACTACATCTCAACATTATTGCAACACGACTGCAACAACATTACGGTGCAGGTTCCAAACCTCATGATAACAAGGGGCTGAAAAAGTATTGCATGAACCCAAAATTGCAACATAAGTGCAACATCGAGGGGTCCAAATGTTAACAAAATGTGTAACATGGATAAGGATTTCTAGTAGGGGGATGATGAGCTTCAAGATGCAAAACTTGTCATCTATACGACATACATGCCACCCGAAGTTCGGACTGTCCTTCATTCTAGCTTCTCAAGTATCTAAATATAATACAAAATTTTTAGAAATATGAGACCCAGTTCATATTTTATGCCTATATTTTATAATAATATGTTAAAATTTTTAAATGATAATATATGTTGGAAATCATAACACATTTGACCATTTGATGAAGTAATGATCATATTTCATCAAAAATATGAACTCCTTGATCAAATTTTAAGGAAAGGTCAAAGCATTGTCCAAATGATATCCCATAATATATTTCTCTCGACTATAGCATTGTCCAAATGGTACCCCATACTATATTTCTCTAAGCCCTTTGGGTTACTCAACCAATAAAAATTGTGAACTATGCAAGCGGGAAGCGGTACCGCTTTGAGGCACTTTGGGCTACTCAGCCAAAAAAACTTGTATAGTCGCAAGACCTCAAAGTCTCGCCCCCGGTTCCCCCTCCGTTTGTGGCAATTAATGGCTAGCCTTCAGAATGTAGTGGAATAGTAACAAGCCTTGCATGAGAAGCATACAGCCCTGTATCTAGTTAGTAAGTTGTAAGTAGTGGTGGTAAGACTTAGCTTAGGGCTTAAGGAAGAAAGTCTGCTTTAAGCAGTTACTTTGGAAATGTTGTAAGCCTCCCTATAAAAGGAGATGAGGCTAGCCCTAGAGAAGCATCTTGTGATCCTAGCATGGGGAGCTACACTCTGGAGGATAGGACTTTGGAGCCTAAAGGCCTTGGGAGCGTGGAGTGTGAGCATGTCTAGAAGGATCCTAGCACTTGGGAGCTACACTCTTGTGAGGATAGGACTTTGGTGCCTAGAGGCCTTGGGAGCCTAGAGTGTGAGCGTGCTAGAGGAGAGCTGTTGAGGAGGAGATCGAGGGGAGAGAGCTAAGCTCCTAGTTTAGGCAAAGATGGGGAGCTCTCGATCTCTCATGTATTCTTGTTGACTCTTTGGAATAAGCAGTGGCGTGGCGATCGCGAGTCGTCCCGTGGAAGGACGGCGGGCTACTTGAAGGCCTAGTGCTGGTGTCTGGTGATGTTTTTGTCGCTATGTGACTGCCCCACCTCGCTGAAAAGGGGGTGTTACTTCTCTGGGCTAAAGCATTGTCCAAATGGTACCCCATACTATATTTCTCTAAGTCCTTTGGGTTACTCAACCAATAAAAATTGTGAACTCTGCAAGCGGGAAGCGGTACCGCTTTGAGGCACTTTGGGCTACTCAGCCAAAAAAAACTTGTACAGTCTGCAAGCAGTACCTCAAAGTCTCGCCCCCTCAGCGCCCCAGTTCCCCTCCGTTTGTGGCAATTAATGGCTAGCCTTGAATGTAGTGGAATAGTAACAAGCCTTGCATGAGAAGCATACATGTATCTAGTTAGTAAGTTGTAGTAGTGGTGGTAAGACTTAGCTTAGGGCTTAAGGAAGAAAGTGCTTTTAAGCGGTTACTTTGAAATGTTGTAAGCCTCCCTATAAAAGGAGATGAGGCTAGCCCTAGAGAAGCATCTTGTGATCCTAGCATGGGGAGCTACACTCTGGAGGATAGGACTTTGGAGCCTAAAGGCCTTGGGAGCGTGGAGTGTGAGCATGTCTAGAAGGATCCTAGCACTTGGGAGCTACACTCTTGTGAGGATAGGACTTTGGTGCCTAGAGGCCTTGGGAGCCTAGAGTGTGAGCGTGCTAGAGGAGAGCTGTTGAGGAGGAGATCGAGGGAGAGAGCTAAGCTCTAGTTTAGGCAAAGATGGGGAGCTCTCGATCTCTCATGTATTCTTGTTGACTCTTGGAATAAATGGCAGTGGCGGTGGCCGGATCGCGAGTCGTCCGTGGAAGGACGGCGGGCTACTTGAAGGCCTAGTGCTGGTGTCTGGTGATGTTTTTGTCGCTATGTGACTGCCCCACCTCGCTGAAAAGGGGGTGTTACTTCTCTGGGCTAAAGCATTGTCCAAATGGTACCCCATACTATATTTCTCTAAGTCCTTTGGGTTACTCAACCAATAAAAATTGTGAACTCTGCAAGCGGGAAGCGGTACCGCTTTGAGGCACTTTGGGCTACTCAGCCAAAAAAAACTTGTACAGTCTGCAAGCGGTACCTCAAAGTCTCGCCCCCTCAGCGCCCCCCGGTTCCCCCTCCGTTTGTGGCAATTAATGGCTAGCCTTCAGAAGGTAGTGGAATAGAAATATCTCATTTTTCTCCACTAGAATTGTGGACTGTTTAGGAATTTGCAGTCTTGCTTGAAGTTGGAGGATCGGGATGTGCAAGTTCACGGGCACGCATCATCACCAACCTGCTGATAAGCCGAGATTGCAGAAGTTCAGTACGGCATCGCGACATGAATGGACTGTATGGTGGAGCTGGCTCTTGGGTTCAACCTTGAGTCCAGAGGTTCCGTGTGGGTGTGTGCGAATCATGGCGGCTTGGCGCCTTGCACTTCATCTGTCCGCCCGAGGAAGGAAACGCCGGGTTGGTGGAAGAAGATCTCTGGTTGTTCGAGGGATGACATCCAATATGAAAAGAGCTCTAGTTCGTCCGGCTTAAGGAGGGCTGTGGCAGCCAAGTGGAGCCCTTGCATGCTTGCAGGCTCCGAAGAAAGAACGACTGCTAAAACCGTGAGGACATTGTGTCAGCAGGGGCAGCTCACGGAGGCTGTTGAGGCTCTGGGACGTGTGTTACAGACAGACTGCGGTACATCCAAGGCTCTTTTTTATACTGTGCTCAAAAGATGCCTTGTTAAGCAGGATCTTGTTCTGGGACGCCGTTTGCATGCACTCCTTGTGAAAATCGGGTATGAATCGGACACGTTCCTGTGCAACCACATCCTGCGAATGTACGCTTCTCAGTCCAGGTTGCAAGAAGCGATGGATGTGTTCACCGTGGTGGCCGATCCGGATTCCTTCACGTGGTCTGCCGTGATTTCTGCGTGTGCTCAACATGGACAAGCTAAGCGGGCCGTACAGCTTTATAACCAAATGCGCAGGTCGAGTGTGAAGCCAGATAGGCATGTGTTTGTAGCAGCCCTGCAGGCTTGTGCAAGGGCAGCCGACTTGGTAACTGGGCAGCAGGTGCATGCTGATGTGTTGGGTAGCGGCCTGCTTGACACTGACTCGTCTGTCTGTAGTTGCTTGGTGGACATGTATGCAAAATGCGGAAGCTTGGAAGACGCTCAAAGGGTGTTTGACGGACTAAGTCAGAAAAATGCTGCCACCTGGAATGCCGTCATATCAGGCTATTCCCAGCAGGGCTTGGGTCAGAAAGCCCTTCAGCTTTACAGCGCCATGCAACAAGACCCCATTGCTGCACCCACTCACGTCACATTTGTGTGCGTCTTGCAGGCTTGTGCAAGTGTGGGTACTCTGGCCCTAGAAAGGGGGAGGCAGCTCCATGCAGAGATCGTAGAACTGGGCCTTCAGGCCGATGTGGTGGTAGGTTGCAGCTTGGTGAACATGTATGTCAAGTGCGGCAGCTTGAATGATGCTCAGGGTGTGTTTGATGGGCTCGGTCAGAAGAATGTGGTTACGTGGACAGCTCTGATTGCGGGATATTCTCAGCAGAAGGGTATGGGTGAGGAAGCCCTACGCCTTTACAGTGCTATGCAAGAAGAAGGCATTGCTGCACCTGATTCTGTGACCTTTGTATGCCTCCTGCAGGCATGCGCAAGTGTGGGGACTCTGGCTTTGGAGAGGGGGAAGGCACTTCATGCACAGATTCGAAAACAAGGCCTTGAGGCTGATGTGGTTGTTGGTTGCAGCTTGGTGAACATGTACGCAAAGTGTGGCAGCTTGGAAGATGCTCGCCGAGTGTTTGACAGGCTTCCTCGAAAGGATGTAGTAACGTGGACCACTCTCATAGCAGGATACTCTCAGCAGGGCTTGGGTCAGGAAGCTCTTCGCCTTTACAGTGCCATGCAACAACAAGGCATTGCGATACCCGACTCTGTTACGTTTGTTTGCCTCCTACAGGCATGTGCAAGTGTTGGCATCCCAGCGATGGAGAAGGGGAAGCAGCTTCATTCACAGATTAGAGAACGGGGGCTTGATGCTGATGGTCGTTTGGGCAATAGTTTGGTAAACATGTATGCAAAGTGTGGCAGCGTAGAGGATGCTCAGGCTGTGTTCGAGGGTCTCAGTCAAAAAACTGTAGCGACGTGGAATTCCATGATAGGGGGATATTCCCAGCAGGGCATGGGACAGGCAGCCCTTCGTCTTTACAGGGCGATGCAGCAAGAAGGCATCCTTGCACCCGATTATGTGACATATGTTTGCCTCCTCCAGGCTTGTGCAAATGTGGCGGCCTTACATCTCGGGAGGCAGCTTCATGCAGAGATTGAAGAGCATGGGCTTCAAGCTGACGTGCTTATAGCCATCGGTCTGATCAACATGTATGCAAAGTCCGGGAGCATGGTTGATGCACAGCAGATATTTGAGGCCTTGCCTGAAAGAGATTTTGTTGCCTGGAATACACTGATTGCAGGGTACACCCGTCAAGGAGACAGTGATAGGGTGTTTGACTTGTTTCACCAAATGAGAGAAAATTGCGCAGAGCCAGCTGGTGTCACATTCCTTTGTGTTCTCACGGCGTGCAGTCATGCAGGTCTGGTGAACAAGGGGCGCGAGTACTTTCAGGCTATGAGCAGACACTATGGACTCGCTCCCACTGTGGAGCACTACACATGCATGGTGGATCTCCTGGGTCGGGCCGGTGAGTTGGAGGAGGCATTAGCTTTGGTAAGGACAATGCCGGTACTCCCTGATGCTGCAGTGTGGCGTACTCTTTTGGGTGCTTGTCGAAAGTGGAGTAGCTTGGAGGTGGCATGCCATGCTTTCCATGAAGCAGTGAAGCTGGACAAAAGAGATCCCTCAGCATATGTGTTGATGTCAAACATTTACACCGCTGCCCAGATGTTGGAGAAGGCACAGGAGGTGCAGCGGAGGAGAGAAGGAGCGGGAGCATGGAAGCAGCCAGGCCAGAGCTGGTGGACTGACGTGGACGGACTGGTACATAGTTTCTCGGTTGGGGATGAAAAACATCCCGAAAGTGAAGCTGTGTATGCAAGCCTGAGGCAACTTTTTCCCAGGCTCAGGAAAGCTGGGTATGCTCTGCATTTGGACTCTGTCGTCACTCGGGGACTTTTTTTACGAGGGAAAGGACGTTGTTTTGTGTGTGAACACACATACCCTAGATCACTGTGTCTGAGGGGGGAGAGAGAGCTGTCTATCGCTTGACCGCCGTGACCAGACCGCCGTTGGCATGGTGAACAATGTGCGGCATGTTCGCTGGTTTGTCGCACAGCCGCGTCCCACTGGCGAAGCGCAGCGAAGCTTCCCAGCGTGGAGATCAGTTTCTGCACATTGTGGGTTTCAGAGACAGTTAGAAGGGAATTCCATGACCGTGACGTAGTTACTAAGTATTTGTGTGAAGTCCTGAAGAAGTATGCGTGAAGTAGACACAACGTGCACTCTGCCATGGAGTTTCCAGTCGTCACACCGTGGCTTCAGAGGCTGTGCGTGTCTACTGGGTCGACATGGAGGACGCGAGGCAGAAACCGTGGGCCATTCCGACTTCCTCAGAGCTTGTCAATGCCCATCTCTACACGAACAGGAGCCATCGAAGAAGCGATGTATTCGATGCGCATCTCTGACGATAATTTCTCGCCTCTCAAGGCGTGACATCACCTTGGTGCTGCTGTGGCAGTCGTCGCACATGCGCAGGTTTTTGGTGACTATCAGACTTGCCCCATCTGGCGTGTTCATGAGGCCATACGCCAGGGCCAGTTTCTCTGCATGTCCACACAGCGCGTCCTCTTTCTCCTGCTCAGACACCGCCTTGAAAACGAGGCGTGTTTGTGGGACATGGCCACCTTCCTCCTTCAACCTCGTATTCACGGTCTTCAGTTTTGAGGAGATGTCGGACCTGTCTTCCCCTACTGTGAACTCATGCACCGTGTTCCTCACCTCGATGCATGCCTTTGCAGGCTTCTTGGTAGCACCTGCTGACTTTCTCAGCCCTTCTACTCTGTCCACATCGTCCCACCTGCCTGCATTGGCGTACAGGTTCCCTAACAACACATAGGAACTAGCAGCTTGAGGTGCCAATTTCACAAGATGGTGGAAGCAGCGTTGCCCGCGCTCTACATCACCGTAGCTTTTGCAAGCACTGAGCAGAGCTGTCCAGCCCACGACATCATCCACGCATGACGTAGTGCGCAACACATGTTCGGCCCCATCCAGTTGTCCCGACCGGCCAAGGAGATCAACCATGCAACTGTGGTGATGATCCGTGGGCGCGATCCCGTATCTTTCCACCATCATACTGAAATAGGACCGGCCTTGGCAGACCAGGCCCGCATGACTGCATGCCACGAGGAGGCAGGTGAAAGTGGTCTCGTTGGGCTGGACACCTTGCTGTAGCATATCTTCAAAACACCGGATGGCCTCGTCACCATCACCATGTTCCGCGTAGCCGTTGAGGAGAGCATTCCATGTCACCACATCTTTTGCGGGCAGAGTGTCAAATAGTTTGCGAGCGCTCTCCAACCTGCCGCATCTAGCATACATGTTCACCAGGCTATTACCAACAATGGGAACAGCTTCGAGGCCTCTTTCACGAATTTGTGAATGCAACTGCTTCCCCTGCTCCAACGCTCCCACACTGGCACATGCTTGAAGAAGACAGACAAAAGTGACATTATCAGGCACAGCGATACCCTGATGCTGCATGCTCGCATACAGAGCGAGAGCATCCCGTCCCAGCCCCTGCTGCGCATATCCTGCGATCATGGCATTCCAGGTCACCACATCTCGAGTGAGCATAGCGTCGAACACAGTGCGGGCCTCCAGCAAGGCCCCGCATTTAGCATACATGTTCACCAGGCTGTTGCCAATCACTGCATCATGTGCTCCAAGGTCCAGGCCCCCTTGCCGAATCTGTGCGTGAAGGTGCTTCCCGTGGGGCAGGGCAGGAGCTCCCACAGCAGCACAGGCCTGCAGAAGGCACACATAAGTAACACGGTCGGCTGGAGCAACACCCTCCTCCTCGTGCTGCATTTGCACATACAAAGCCAAGGCTTGGCGGCCATGGCCCTGCCCCTGCCGAGCATACCCTGCGATCATGGCAGTCCATGTCACCACATCCTTCCTGCCCAAGCTGTCGAACACTTTGCGAGCATCGTCCACGCTGCCGCATTTAGCATACATATCCACCAGAGCGGCGCCGATGAAAGAATCGGGCTTCACAGGACTGGCCTGAATGTGGGCATGCACCTGTTTGCCCGACCCCAGGTCGCGTGCAGAGGAACACGCCTTGAGAGCTGCCACGAAGACATGGTTGTCCGGCTGGACACCTGATTGTCGCATCTGTTGATACAAGGTGATGGCTAGCGTGGGCTGCCCGTGTCGGGAATGAGCCGCGATGATGGAAGACCACATGTAGGCATCCGGAGCTGAGACTTGCCTGAATGCCTGCACTGCTTCCTCCAGCTTGCCATGAGATGCATACATGGCAATGATATGAGTGGCCAGAAATGCATCACACCCAAAGCCCTGTGCGACGGCTAAAGCATGAAGGCACCTGCCCCATTCCAGGAGATTTTTGTGTGCCATGCACCTCTTGAGGAGATGATACAAGTCATTGCGGCTGATATGACATCCCCGCTGCACGAGCACATCCAATGCTTCTACAGCCTCACCCAGCTCTGCTGCTGCTTCTTGGTGCCCACGTCTGGTCAACTGCCGGGCCTGGGCCTGGGGCTTGAGCTTGCGCTTGGGCTGCCACCCACAATCGGAGATGTTGGACTGCTGCTGCTGTTGTTGTTGCCCGGCCGGTCCGCCGCAGCGGATACTACCAGAGCAGCAGCTTGGTTTGGCTGACCACGCCACCGTGTGGAGATCGAAGTAGGAAAAGGCATCCGGAATGGAGCCCAGCAGCTGCATCGCCATGTGCTACTTGTTGCAGGAGGCTGGCTCAAATGGCCTTGCTTGGCGATGACATTTGCATATGCATGGATAACCAGGCACATCCATATGGATGTGCCTGCTCCTGCCTCCAAGCCCAACTGGAGCTGTCCTCCTGTTGCTGTTGCTGGAGAATGAGCTTGAGCCTCCTCGCAGGCTAGGCCTGGGGGACAAACCACAAGAGGAGGCGCAATGGCAGTCAAGCCGTGAGCAAGCTATGTGATGACGGCATCATCACAACCAGCACCATAGCAACCATTCACTACTGTCACAGCCACAGCTACTATATGGAGTTTAGTGTAGTCCCGAGTTTTCATGAAGCTCACTGCCAGACTGAACTCCGTGCGTAGTGTCCTAGGTACATACTACAGAGTAGCATCTGCACGCGATCCTGAACCTGTACATTTGATAAGGTTGTCGGAAAGCATTGAACACCTAGGTCTTGTCTCTGCTGGAATCATGGGTGCTAGATGTATGTAGGTAGCGTCGAGTCCGAGTCGTTGTTGCAATCCTAAACGCATTATATTATTGCTATGAAGGATAGGGGACAAAAAGTACATCCGTCCCTCTATGACCTACCTGGTGTAGACGGATGTTGAGACGCAGGCTCCTGCTATAGGTCGTCTGTTGTTTTCCATCAGCAGACAGCGTTTCCTGAACTATGGCCACAGTATGGCAACCGGACCCCTTGTGGACCCAACAAATTGGTGTGCGTACCGGGATGCTACTAGGAGCTCCCGCTCACCTCACTACAGGGAGCCAAGCCGTGGCAAACAAACAAGCCTCCAGGTGCGGCAGTGCAAGGAGCTCAGCACTTCCCCTTCCACTTCCCACAAAATGTGTGGGTGGGGAGAGGTTCCCCAACGATGGTCGTCGCCAGCAACAGCAGGAGCACTTGTGGCAACAGTTCTTTCTGGACCCTACAATGTGGTGGGACAACAGACGAGATAAGAAGAGCTCCCGTTCGCCTGACTTCCGGCGTAAGGGGTCCGGCGAGGTGCTGTGGTTGAACAGCATGCACAAGCCAGCTTGGGTTGATGAGCAGCTCGTTTCTTTCGATCTTCAGATGGGTCATGGTGTCTGTCCTGAACCTGGCACGGGTCCAGGATCGGAAATGGGCGTCGTTACGGCTGTAACCGTGATCGCCTTTTGTCAGCAGGGGAAGCTTTCTGAGGCCGTTGGAGCCCTGGAATCTCTTGCGCAGACAGGCTTCGCCATCTCTCAGTCTCTCTTTTGCACTGTGCTGAAACTCTGTACAGCTAACAAGGATTTGGCTGTGGGGCGACGGATTCATGACCTCACGGTCAAACTCGGGTATGAGTCGGATGCTTACCTGGGGAACCATATCTTGCGCATGTATGCAGGTGGAGGTAGGCTGCAGGAGGCCATGGATGTGTTCACCAGGGTGGGCAAACCCGATGTTATTACGTGGGGTTCCATCATCTTTGCGCATGCCAAACATGGGAAACCTAATGAGGCCATACAACTGTACCATGAGATGCGTAGGTCAGGTGTGAAGGCGAATGGTCACGTCTTTGTAGCTGCCCTACAAGCTTGTGCTCTTGCCTCAGACTTGGAATCCGGCAGAAAAGTGCACTGTGAGGTGTTGCACAGTGGCATTCCTCCTGACTTGTTTGTTGACAACTCCCTGGTGGACATGTATGCAAAATGTGGCGAACTGAAAGATGCACGCCAGGTTTTTGACAGCATGGCCACAAAGGATGTGGTGACATGGAATGCCCTGATATCTGGGTATGCACAGCAAGGACTCGGCCAAGAGGCGCTTGTTCTGTATGGACAAATGGAGCAAGAGGGCCTCATTTTGGCTGACCATGTTACTTTTGCTTGCCTTCTGAAGGCCTGTGGAAGCACTGGTGCCTTGCAGAAGGGCAGGCAGCTGCACTCACAGATTGTCAAAAGAGGACTGTTGAATGACATACTGGTGGGCACCTGCTTGGTGGACATGTATGCAAAATGTGGTGAACTGGAAGATGCACGCCAGGTTTTTGACAGCATGGCACAAAGGATGTGGTGACATGGAATGCCCTGATTGCTGGGTATGCACAGCAAGGACTCGGCCAAGAGGCGCTTGTTCTGTATGGACAAATGGAGCAAGAAGGCCTCATTTTGGCTGACGATGTTACTTTTGCTTGCCTTCTGAAGGCCTGTGGAAGCACTGGTGCCTTACAGAAGGGCAGGCAGCTGCACTCACAGATTGTGGAAAGAGGACTGCTGGATAACGTAGTCTTGGGCAACTGCCTGGTGGACATGTATGCAAAATGTGGTGAATTGGAAGATGCACGCCAGGTTTTTGACAGCATGAACACAAAGGATGTGGTGACATGGAATGCCCTGATATCTGGGTATGGTACTTGTGATGAAGGTCACAAGGCACTAGCTTGTTTTGAGGAGATGTTAGTTGCCGGTATTCAGCCTGATGGTGCTACTTTTACTTGCCTTCTAGTAGCATGCAGTCATGAGGGACTGGTCCACGAGGGTCGCAAGCTCTTTGATTCCATGGCTGAACAGCATGGCATCAAACCTACTAGTGAGCATCACATTTGCATGATTGATCTTCTTGGCCGTGCGGGCCATTTAGACGAGGCAGAGAAGATGCTATTGTTATGTGAGGGCCAAAGTAATGTTGTGGGCTTGACGTCTTTGTTGAATGCCTGCAAAAGTCACGGCGACCTAGAGAGGGCCATGTGGTGTTTTGAAAGGATTGTTAGACTGGAACCTCAGAGTGCATCCCCGTATGTCCTCATGGCGAATGCCTATGCAGATGCAGGCAGGTGGACCGATGTAGACAGGATTGAAACACAGAGAACAGTGGCGGGAGCTAACAAGAAACCTGCAGAGGCGACCATTGAGGTGAATAAGCAGGTACATAGATTTTTGGTGGGAGAAAGGCGAGAGGATATTGCGCTAAAGGTGGAGAGCACGAATGCACGTTTGAAGCAGGAAGGAGGCCATGTACCTCACACAAAGTTGGTGTTGAAGCCACTGCGTGAGAAGGAGAAGGAAGATGCGCTGTGTGGGCATGCAGAGAAGCTAGCTCTGGCGTTTGGTCTCTTGAACACTCCTAGTGGGACACCTCTGGTGGTGACGAAGAATCTACGCATGTGCAGCGACTGCCACAGTTCCACGGAGATCATGTCAAGGCTTGAACAGAGAGATATTGTGGTAAGGGATGGGTACCGTGTGCATCGATTCGCAGCTGGGTCTTGCAGTTGTAAAGGTCGACCGTGAGAATAATGGAGGACTATCCAGAGCTGAAGTGTGTACCTACTCCAGGGAGTATTGCAGTTCCTCTTTGGGGTGCACGTGCTGGTTATCTCCATCCCTGTCCAAACGGAAACATGAACGTGCATTGAGCTCCTCGTCCCATGCGAGAGGCTATTTAACACCGCAGACTGAATGCGGACGCCCCACGAATCCGTGGGGCCCACCATCGCGCAAGACGGGCGCCCTCTGCTTGCTTACGGTGTCCATATAGGCTCGTCAACAAGCCCATGTCATAGTTTCTTCCCGTGCCCCATGCCCCCACACCACCATGCCCTAAGTGGCTCCCGCCGCGGGGCTTTGGGGCATCAGGGTTAAAACCCTATACATAAGTTTCCATTGTGCTTTTAGCGTAAACACGTTGCACTTGAGCCGACGTGCCTGTGTATCTTAGAATCTGGCGAACACGAGTCCGAACCGCGTTAACGTTACACGCTCTGAAACATGGCGCACGTCTTTCACTTTTTTTTCCCATCTTCCATACCCGACGTCGTCCCTCGCAATCTTACCGCTCGACGAGGGAAGGGGTGATTCGGAGAGGTGGGGAGAGTCCGAAATCTTTAACCAAGAACACTTAACACACCAGTTTTTGTGCAAAGCTTGGGTGAAAAGCTATCGAGGCTTGATGTGGGAAGAAGACCTCGGGACTCCCGGAGACCACCCTCCAGTGGCCACACTTATCCCATTGTCACTTAGCACAATATGTTTCGTCCTTATGAGACTTCCGGTTGACATGACACCGGCTTCCAAAATACAAGCGCAACACCCCTTCATACACCCAAGCCCCCTCATGCACCTGGGGCGACCTCAAACCACACCACAGACTACAGCCGCGCCTCCCCGCCCTGCTACATCAATTACCGCTTCCGGACCTACAACGACGCCTACAGTCATAGGTTCACACTCTACGACAGTAGATCCATCGGCTACGGACGTGGAACCGTCCCCCCACGCCGTTGTGCGACTTCACTGCCTCCGCAGTTGTATGACCTTGGCCCAGCTTCCAGTCTTGGTTTGATAAAGATTTGGAACCCCTCCCTTAGGCTCTGACCTAGGCCTTCTTCTAACTTCTAATCTCTACTCCTTTACTCAAGAATTAACTGCACATGATCAACTCAACTCAACTCAACTCAACTCAACTCAACTCAACTCAACTCAACTCAACTCAACTCAACTCAACTCAACTCAACTCAACTCAACTCAACTCAACTCAACTCAACTCAACTCAACTCAACTCAACTCAACTCAACTCAACTCAACTCAACTCAACTCAACTCAACTCAACTCAACTCAACTCAACTCAACTCAACTCAACCTATGACACAACTGCCTGGGGTCCGCCTACAAGCCAAAGAGTTCTTCTTTGGGCAGGTTGCTATGGGTTTGTACCAGACAGCGAGAACCTCCAAAGAGTCTTTCTCTATAGTCTACCCTCAAGCCAAGAGTTCCTTAGGCAGTGCCACACAGCCAAAGCAAAGGAATTATTTCAGAGCAATCATTCACAAGGGGCCTTCTTTGGACCCAAACATCATAAGTGGAAGGCAGAAGTCGATGATGAGTTCAATTCACTTGTCAAGATTCAAACTTACATGCTTTTGGATCTTCCTAAAGGCCACAAACCTATAGTGACTGAGGTTCCAAATGTACTGTCATGGAAGCGAAAAGCGCTAAATCCGCATAAGATGTCTTGAAATCGATAGACTCATAATGAGGCTCTCTCCACTCCTCAGGAGATGGTCTATAACGAGTGGAGTGTCCTAAGGGTGGCTCATGATTAGGCTCGTGGACAAAAAGTGTGGGACAACAAGGTCATCAACGGGTCAATAAAGATCTGTCACAGCCACATCAAAGCATTAGCAAAGTAAAAAGAAGAAGAACATTAGGAGCAATTGGAGCAGGGTCTCTCTCTACAAGGTCGTCACCACCTCCAGCACCACCACCACCAGCAAAGTCTAGAGCAGGGGCAACAACATCATTTAGAAAACTAAACAATAAAGGTCTCATCATCAATGAGAGATAAAATATCAGCTCCCTCTGTTGCTCATCTCTTTCGGTTTGCAAATAATGTTGAAGACCAAAAGTGACAAGGTGTGTGGGCTCGATATAGGTAACTGAACGAGCTAACACAGCTTGTTGAGTTGCAGGATTGTAAAGCTTGTAAGCTTTAGAAACTTCGCTGTAGCCGATGAAGATAAAAGCTTAGGCACGAGGGTCAAGTTTACGGCATTTCTCCTTAGGAATGAAAGCAAATGCTTCAGATCCAAAGACCCAAAGATGGAGGAGGCTTGGTTTCCGTCGCCAAAGAACCTCACATGGGGTCAGATGGGAAACAGAACCAGTAAACAGACGATTCAAAATGTAAGTGGATGACACTATAGCTTCGGCCCATAACTTCTGAGGTAAACCATCCCATATCAACACGCTGCAAGTGATGGAGAGGAAGGTTTGATTTTTCCTCTTTGCAACCCCGTTTCACTGAGGGGGGTAAGGAACAGAGAGTTGTCTTTGTATTCCATGTTCCTAGAGAAAAAGATCAAATGCTATGTTGACGAATTCAGTTCCATTATCTGTGCGGAATATCTTGCGTAGCTTGCTAGTTTGACGTTGAGCTGTAGCAAACCAATCCTTGAAGAGTTCAAAGGTCTCACTTTTGTATTGCATGGGGTATGTCCAGGTGCAACGGGAATAATCATCAGTGAGACAAAGATAATACTGGGCACCACCAAGTGAGGGTTGGCTTATCTTGCCAAAGATATCCGCATGAACGAGTTCAAGCACATCTTTGGCTATGTAGGAAACTGACATGGGAAAAGGTTGTTGTTTTTATTTACCAACAATATAGGCCTCACATGGCAGGAGGTCTCGAAAACAACAAGGTAAGGGTTCCGAGTGACAGCGTTACAAAGACATATCAACCAGCTTGTTCTGGTTCACATAGCCCAAACGAGCATGCCATAGCAATGCTAGTCTTTGTGAGGTAATAAAGGCCATGCTAACATAATGCTAGTGTTTATTCATATCGAGCTTGTAAAGCTCAATTTCTAGGATACCCTTGAAGACACAAAGAGCAAGATCAGTATTTCGAAAGAACAAACATGAATCATCAATAGCTTTTATATTGCATGTATGGAGCTGCATTATCCGACTTAATCACAGCAGGTTTTTTGCCATACTCGGGACATATAGAACATCTTCAATGATGAGAATGGAGTCATCATGAAGAGTAAACCTACACGTGCCGTGACCTTGGATATCTTTCCAGACTGGTTTCATTCTGTTCATCACCAAGTAAAACCTTGGCAGATAAGGCAAGTAGCTCTAAGTAAAAGAACTGATCCCTGTTTCTGCATATGTGTGTAGTGGCACCAAAATCAGGATATCAACAGTCCTTCGAATGCATAGAACGTGCAAAACAAACTGTAAGTATCTTCACTAGGGGTTTAGTGTCAACTTGTTATTTGTCCTTTACTGCTACATCTGCTGCATTTTTGGGAGTCCTTGGGGGCTCTCCCGCCTTTTTCTTCATATACTCTCTTGCCCAGTGGCCAGGAATGCCACACTACTTGCAATTCCATGGACGCTTAGAGGATGTAGACGGTGCGGGATCACGTCTGCCACTTGGTCCGAACTTCCATCTTCCTTTGCCTATAGTTGGCCTGTAATTGGTAGCTGACACCTTCTCTGCCTTGTTCTTTGGAACTCATGCAGAAGTAAACAGCTTTGCTCTTCGTGATATAAAGCACCTATCACTTCTTTCAAGGTGATGGTGCTAGCACTTCCAGAAGCAGCAGCAGCAGCAGCAGCCTATGCATTCCGAATTGGACCATTCTATCCAGTGATAAAAGATTGATAAGACGGGGGTAGACTTAAAAGCAGTTGTGCAAAAACATCAATTATTTTGTCCATTTTAGTTCCAGTGAGCGAGGTGCTTTGGGCTCTTAGGTGACAGAATTTGCTTGTGTATGCAGCAACTTTGTCTTCCTATTTCATTCTCAATCTGTAAAACTCCTCTCTAGCAGCACAGAGAGTTGGGATGTTCTTGACTTGATAGGACTTTTCTCATTCATTCCAAATGGCAGGTGCTTCGGTAAGGTATTCAACATCGGGCCCAAGATCAGCATCAAGTCCTCCAACTAGCAAGGTAAGGAAGATACTATTGTGTTGATCCCACTGAGCTATCTCAGCTGCCGTAGCTGGCGGGACATCGTTTATTGGATCAGGCCACTTCCTCGATCCATCAACGATGCTCCACACACCACGTGCAAGTAACGTTGATTGCATCCGAACTCTCCAGACTTGGTATCTTGTGCCGTTAAAGTGGTCCTTCTCTTTTAATACAAGTCTAGAAAATGATGTTCCAGACATTGCGACTGCTATTGGTGATGTTTGCAAGGTTAATTGCTGGAACTGACGTGCTAATGCATTCAGCTGTGCAGCAGACAAGCTAAGAACATAAAGCCTAAACAAGGCAATTAGAGTTATGACTCTAAGTGCACAAGTAAGCCTAAATTGTCCACAGTATTTGTATGCGAATATGATGACTGACTAGTTGAGTCATGTAGGAGAGTCTGATGGAGGAGGTAGCCCAAAGAGGAGGGGATAATAAATTATTCTAGCCTAATCGTATTGACCTCTTCATCAGAATTTTCTTAATTCATTTCTCTGATAAGTGTTATGCCGAAAAAGAAAGCAAGGTATAAAATGTCATGCGCTAGTGTAAGTAACATTTCACGCAAAATCCTAACTGCTATGTCACCTATTCGTGAACAGACGCAAAGTGTTCTGGGCCTATCACCATAAGCTGGGAGGTGAACGTAAAGGGATACCTCTCATCATCGTGTTGCTTCATATCAAGGTTGTCTCTCGCTCCAGCGCTAGGCGCCGAATGCTCTCCTGACAGCGGAAGTAATCAGGTCGCCGAACCTGTGGGTGTTATAGAGGTATTCTTACCAATTTCCCGAACATTTATGTCGATGTTATGTAAGAGGTGCATGATCTTATACACATTCCTTCTCATGTCCAGGGTGTTGGATGGAATTGGGCGTGCATGCAGCATTCAAGTTAGTGTCTTCAATTCTAGCCTTGATCAATTCTTGTCTCGAGAAGATAAAAAATAAAGTCTTCTCAATCCTCGTAACTGCAGCTAGGGATTGGTCGGCAGTGCTTTGTGCATTCCTGCTAATAGAGATTGATTCACATTCTTATCGTCTGGTGTTTGCAGATATAGGTGAGGCCAATGGACAGGAGGCTTCAATAGGTCTTGAATAGAATAAATTTGGGTTCACGCCCCTTTGAATTGCCCAGGCTCCGAACAAAGATTCTGTCCTTTGATTTAGGTTAGGTAGTTGTAGATGTACAAGGCGTCCTCATCCAAAATGCCTATCCACAAATCTGTGGAGCCAAGGATATGGGTACTCTTGTTCGTACAAATCTAAGGCACTATCAATAGATAGAAATTGTGGCGATCGTGGAGGGCAACCTCCATGAGGACCACGATTCTTTCTACAGAACCGCTCCTACTAGAGTGACCCGATCTAGGCATTGTTTATGAATTCAGCCAAGAAAAGAAGCATGGTTCTGATACCATGAAACTTTTTGGAGAGAGAGCGAGAAGCGAGAACAAAAGTCACGTCTCTATACAAAGTACAATCTAAAAATTGCTAGACCAGCTACAAAATTTTAAGTATATGTCATATGGTGCCCTTTCGGTATGTAACCCTAAGATATGCATAACCTAAGTATGGGTAAATTATAAAGAGTTTATTTCCGCAACATTTACTACATTCAGTGGACTACGAGGTGAAAAATGACTGTAACCGTCAGTGAGAGCATCTGCAAGCCTCATAACAGCATACCTAGGAGCAGCTCCAAAAGTAGAGCTAGCAGGGTCGGCGGCCCCAATAGCAGGCCCAAGTTGCCTTCTCAGCGCTGAAATCTCATGCATGAGAACGACTTCACACTCTTCCAGCTGGTGAACCCTACTTGCCCGGTATTGGCTCATGTGGCAAGTCTCTCTCGATGCTCCTCAACCACTTTGGAGCTCGGCCATGGCGAGAACAGTGTGGCGGCTGATCAGGGCGGGATGCACATGGGCGCAATGTCTCCAGCATCAGCAATGTTTCGACGAGGAGCGTTGAGAACAAGGTAGGCTGCAAGTTGAGCAGGCATTGGCGCAATCGGATTCCCTACTAGAAAAGGCAGCCTATGTTACAGTCGTTGTTGCAATTTTGTATTACACTTTCAAATTGCAATACGCTATGTAGGCTTGGTATTAAGTTTGACACTATTCCTTCTCATGCTGTCACCATCTTAATACGAACCTAGCTCTCTCATCACCTCACCCTCCTAAGTACACCCTTTTTCTCACAAGCATTGTTTGTGATTTCAAACATATACTATGAAAACCTGCTTATGTTACAGTCCTTTGTTACAATTTCATGTAACACTTTCCATTTGCAACACGCATTAGGTTAGCTGGCTTGGTATTAAGTTTGTGATTTTCTTCTCCACCTTCCCTCACCATCTTAACAACATGCAAGTGGTCTCTCGACCTTTCACAAGGAGGAGGAGGGGGAAAGCGAAAGGACAGGAGGGGGAGATTATGAGGAGGAGGAGGGGAAGATGGAAAAGAAGAGGAGCAAGAGGAGGGAGAGGGGCCCGGGGAAGGAAGAGGAGGGAGATGGGAAGGAGGAGGAGGGAGAGGAAAGGAAGAGGAGGAGGCCCGCTCCATGCCGTGATTTCAAGTAAAGACCCGCTCCATGCCGTGATTTCCGCCTCAAATTTTCACCGATGCGTAACTAGTGTGACATGACGTTAGTGAAGGGATGGTGGCAAGGCGGGATCACGTGTACGGTATGAGCGGATCTTGTACTTGCAGAGCATTGCAAGGTCGTGCCAAGACTGTTCCAATCCTGTGATTTCCTCTCAAATTTTTAGCTGTTGTGTAACTAGCTAGTGTGATTTGGTATTAGAGAAGGCGATAGGCAAGGAGGAAAAGGGGGAGAGGGATCTGAGGTAGAGGAGGAGGAGGAGGAGAAGGAGGAGAAGGAAGGAGGGGAAGATGGGAAGAAGGAGGAGGGGGAGAGGGAAAGGAAGAAGGAGGAGGGGGAGAGGGAAAGGAAGAAGGAGGAGGGGGAGAGGGAAAGGAAGAGGAGGAGGCCCGTTCCATGCTGTGATTTGAAGTAGAGACCCATTCCATGCTGTGATTTGAAGTAGAGACCCGTTCCATGCTGTGATTTCCAGTCTCAAATTTTCAGCTGATGCGTAACTAGTGTGACATGATGTTGGTGAAGGGATGGTGGCAGGGCGGGATCACGTGTACAGCCGCAAGCAGATCTTGTACTTGCAGAGCATTGCAAGGTCAGGCCAAGACCTGTTCCAATACTGTGATTTCCTCTCAAATTTTCAATTGTTGCGTAACTAGCTAGTGTGATTTGATGTTAGAGAAGGCGATAGTAGCATGGCGGGGTGTCTCGTGTACATGTACAATTGCAAGTAGTTGCAAGGTCAGGCCAAGACCCATTCCATGCTGTTATTTCCTATCTCAAATTTTCAGCTGATGCGTAACCAGACTATGATGTGAAGTTAGGGAAGGCGATGGAAGAATGGCGGGGTCTCATGTACATGTATAGCTGCAAGGTGAGGCCAAGACCCATTCCATGCTGTGATTTCCTACCTCAAAATTTTATTTGATGCGTAACCAGATTGTGATGTGACATTAGAGAAGGCGATGCTAGGAGGAGAGGGTCTTGGGTGAATAGGGAGTGACAAGGCCGGTGCACGGTAGGAGGGACGTGTTTGGAGGGCGGATCCAGGTCTTTGTAGCACAAAGAAGGCGAGTGTCTTGTCTGACAATGTGATTGTGTGTTGAGTGTGGGCGGTGAAAACAACGCAAGGGAGTGGAAGAGGCGGGTGGCGGAGGGAGGATAGGGTGGAGCAACCAACAGCCATGGTCGAGGCAAGGGCAAAAGGCGTGAATGGACATGAGGCAGTTGTCTAGGGGGAGAGAGAAGGAGGGAGGACTTGGAGCCAAACAACCCCATGCAGTGCATAGCAAACATGGGTCCGCGTAGCAAAACTCGTAGTCACAAAAGGCACTAAGTGCTCAAGGACAAACTGGTAAACGTATCGTGGACGTGTACAAAGTATGTACGTTATCCGTATGACGTATATGCTTATTTTATACAAAATGGAATATGACCGTATATCATAGGAAATTACCGTAAAGTATATGTTGCCATGAACAGTACGTGTATGTTACGAAGAATGTATTCCTACATTTATTTATGTATATGTGTATTCATACGAGTATCAGTGAGAATTACTAAGTAAAACTAGGTATTCCATAGGGTAATAGTCGTAAAAGGAGGAAGGTAGATAGGGAGGAGGTTCGGTACCAAGCCTCCAAAAGTGTTACAAGACTTTTCTTGTAACACTTTATATGTTGTAATCTTGAGAGAGGACAAAAGCACCTCTCACTTCATCTCAACATAATTGCAACACCATTGCAACATGGTTGCAACAAACGCTCCGGTTTGGTTTCCAAGCCAAAATGTAATAAGAGGCCCAAAAAGTGTTACATGACCCCAAAATTGCAACATAAGTGTTACATCCAGGGGTCCAAATCTTAACATAAAGTGTAACATGGGCTGCCATTTCTAGTAGGCATTAGGAGCTGCAGCAGCCGTAGGAGCTGCTCCTCAGCCATTAGTAGCCCCGCCTTCACGTTGTGGCAGATCATATCTTCATCCTCAGAGCTCTCCTGTCAGAGACATGGATTGGTGCTCTTGCTGTCCCGACTTTGCCCCGCCTTGTCATCCTCAGCAGATCCCGAATGGTTCTTCTCTAAAGCTTGATGCTCGCACCTATGAGGTGCACGTCCCTCCTTCGGCAAGTTCTTTCAAGCTTCAGACTTTACTGTCGACATGCATGAAGGAGGTTTGGGGAGTACACTAAGCTCCCCATCTTTAGCCTTGCACTTGATCGTCTCATGGAGGACTAGGTTCAGGGTTTATCTATACGTAAATGCTTAAGATAAACGCAATGAGTGGGAGTGTTGAAAATAACCTCCTTAGTTATTATATATTACTTAATATCGTAGAGTTAGATTACTATGTTAAGTTATCTAGGTAGTTATATTTGCTCATGACATATCTCGATATCTACCCCTTTTGTGTGTTCTATGTATTCTGGTCTTCTAGCATGTGTGCTTAGGTGTGTGGCACGTGCTAGAAAAAACAACAGTTCTCATTGGCCAACACCATTTCGTATCGTTCACACCATGAGCCCGGTCAGTCGAAAATGCCGACTGTGTCAGTTTTGACCGGCCTCACACTGACACACACGGTTGGTATTTCACGTTCAATGTTGTCACATGCCATGATTACTGACTCAATTTACTATGAAGTAACCCAAACCTAAGAGCCCCTCCCTTGCTATTGCGTGTGTTAAGCGACTATGAAACTCGATAAACGGCCACATCATCATGAAGGTAAAACACCATGCTATGAGTGTGTGTGAAACGTTGAGGCTGGTCATGGCTAGACTGGCCGGAGCAAACATTCTAGGATCGACTAGCCACCACTGTGACAGTGTGTGAATCAAGCCATCATTGGATTCACCAACTCGAGGGGGTAGGTGAAGCCCTGACATCCCTACTATGGCCACATTGATGCCATGCCACTGCCATGTTTAAGGGACTGGCGGTTGGTGTAAAATCGAAATCGAGTGTCCACCCAATACCCGCAAGCCATTTAGACACTGTCGGTGTACAACCTGGTCGGTTGAAACCCCAAGGCATACTATTGGTCGAGGAGATGGCCATACATTCACACTGTTAGGCCGGTCGGTTGAAAAAATGATGTTAGTTTGTACCTAGGATGAAGGCTGGTGCAAACTAACATGCCCGGTGATGAGCCTGACGAACCAATCGCGTACGCCTTTTCAAGTTACCCTGATCCATAATTATGCAAATTATACACCTTTAATCAACACACTTCCCGGTCTCTTTTGTGCCCTTCCGAATGTCGAGCTGAATTCCCTTGTGAAGCCTTGCGGGCTTCCCTTCCATGGTTGCATGTCCCAAACTCTTCCATTGTTGCTTTATACAGATTGAGAAGAGGCTTCCATCGCACTCTCTCCTCTCTTGATGGACAATTGGGCTCGATCCCCGTCCAAGTCTCTCCTCTCTTATCTTGGTCGAGATGTTGCTATTGGAAGGCAACCTAACTTCTCTGCCACAAGTGAGCCACTTCCTCATCCTAGAGTGCCTCTGCCATCTTCAAGTTCCATGCCTCCTCGTAGCTTCATACCTCCTCCTAGTTTCATGCCTTTCTCCATGCCTCACTTTAATTTCATGCCACCTCCAAATTCAACCCCTCCTCCTAGCTTCACAGACCTTACCACCAATCAACAACCTCAAACTCAACGTCCTCAGAGGGGCAAGCACCCCAGCAGCAAAGATGAGAAGTCCAAACCAACTGCAACAACACGGCATACTAGGGGAGAAACGTGAAAGGAACATCATGTGGTTCTTCTGATACATACAAGAGGAGCTATGGAAGCGAAATTCAATAAAGCTCCAAAACAAGGTCAGTATCAGACCACCTTGCAACTTGGTTAGTGTGAGATCACCCTGCAACTTGGTTACTGTGAAACCACCTTCAGGAGTGCAACCCTGAGCAAACTTGCATGCAACTTGAATCTTGTGTTCACTTGTACCTAGGTGTCAAGATATGGAACAAACTGACAACAAAGATTGCGGCAACCTTCTTTGATTTTGAGAAGAACACCGAGGCGTGTCGGCAGAAGTGGAAGACAATATACAACGAGTACAAGGTTGACAAGGCAAACAATTCCATTTTAAGCAGTGAAAGTTCAAAGAAGTGTGCTTGATATGAATTAGTTGATCAGTACATGGCAAGCAAAGCATATGTAACACGTGAGGCACATGTAGACTCTCACAAGCGTGCCAGTGTTGGCAATTCTACCTCAAATGAAAGCCAACCATAAGCAAGTACTTCTCCAGACATAGCAAGCCAATGTGATGTGCAGACTGAAACACCAAACACAGAAGAAGATGCCCTGGCCATGAAGAGACGGAAACCTCCTGTTGATGCATCCATAGAAGCATTGAACATGCCCAACTCATTGTCTAAGAAACTAGAAGTCATGGAATCGAAGAAACTGGTATTGCTGGAGAGTTTGGTAGGTGCTATTGTCAATTTAGGCAGGAACAACCAATGACCTCCTTGTACGGCAGTGCTGTAAAAATGCTTCTTAAAATGGTAGGCTATGGGCAAATTTTAATATATTTCATAGGTTTTTATTACAAATTCCACACTTAAGTGGTATATATTGATTGGAACATTTCCACTGCTACAATTCTATTTTGGCATGTTTCAGTTAGTTGCTTCTGTATTATGGCAATTTTTCTTGTTGCTATTTTAGACTTACACTTCCATGTGCGACTGAACTCTTTCAGTCACCTCAATCTATGTCTTTATACGTGTCCATGTCGTCCGGGAAGATTTGAGCGACATTCTGCTCACATATCTGCCAGAACAAAGCAGTGGCAATGGCTTATATTCTTTTCATGGCTTCTTTGTATCCATGCATATCAAACTCATTCACCAATTGTTTAGCATCGTTTTCTCCAAGCCTTTGTTGACCAATATGCTGGATTCCATTTAATTCAAATAAACTTTGACGTGCTACCATGCTTGCTTTGGAATCTATGTCATTCACCAGTCCCTCACACTCTTGCACTACTTGGTGTAGCCATTCTTCATCAAAGGCATCTCTATGGACAATGCACATATTCTGTAAAATAAGAAAAGCCTGCACCATTTTTGGAGTATTCATAAGCTTCACATCCAACCGCTTCAGTAAGCAACGCCAACGTGCTTTCAAGGTTCCAAAAGCACGTTCCACAAATAATCTGGTGCTGCTTTGAGCATAGTTCTAATGTTGTTGCAATTTGCTTAACCCGTCCTTTGAGCCTCTGAATGGTGTAAGCATGAAAAGTCTTGGCCAGTCTTGGCTTGCAACATCACCTACAAGACAATAGTGACCTTAGTTTCCTTTATCACATTTTTTGCCCAATTGACTTTGTTTCATCAGATTCCAATCGTTCCAACTACCGGCCCAACCAAAGTCATAGTCTCATATGATATAATTGGCAGACACTATCAATTGTAATAGCCTTCAATAAAAACCTTTGCAGTTAGAATAATCACCTTTGTTTACCTTAGTGCCAATGATACGAATATGTGACCCATCAACTGCTCCAACTACAAAAGGGATACCTTTGATGTTAGCAAACTCAATCATCTGCATATCATATCGCTTCATTCGCTATTTGTTAGGCCACGAGATGTAAGTGTCATGCAGCGTACTAACCAGGCCACGAGATGTAAGTGTCATGCAGCGTACTAACCAGGCCACGAGATGTAAGTGTCATGCAGCGTACTAACCAAAGCATCACAAAATAAAAGCGTTGCTTTACATGATGTAGAATTTAAGTACCCAAACAAATCACTTGGTGTGCACAACCTTTCCCCACCAAGAGTACCATTCCCACTCTTTTGTCCATTGGCACTGCCTTCCAAAAAGTAGTATCTTATCTTGCAAGTAGTGGTGCCACTGCTGAACATATGTGTTGAAAGGTGGCCTTGTTCACTCGAAGACGTTGCTTGAACATCTTGTCACTGTATGCTGCCGATAGTATGCTGCCGAGGGTATGTATTCTACTTGGTGTCTCTTTTACGTCTATGCTATAATTGAACCAGTATGTATCCTACTTGGTGTCTCTTTTACGTCTATGCTATAATTGAATCATTGCTGCAACAGCTCCTATCATCATTCTCATATGGGTGGAGGATATGATCTCCATAACACACAATATTACTAACCCTAAAAGTATGGTGTCATTAAATGCCTACACATACCAACAAATTAAAAAAATTTCAATACTCGAAGAATGTACTTTAATAAAAAATTAAAAAGAATAATATACACCTCATCATTATTTGGCGTGATAATTTGCACCAAGCTCTATTCTGCCACAGGAACCTTTAAAAAACCTCAAAATGTCTTCAAAGCCGCTCCACACCACACCGCTCCACACCACACCGCTCCACACTACAGCCCTAAAAGGGCATGCGCTCAAACTCGACTCGTACAAGAAGAAGGCGCTCGACCGACTCGCACAAGAAGAAGGCGCTCGATCGACTCGCACAACAAGAAGGCGCTTGACCGACTCGCACAAGAAGAAAGCAGAAGCCGAAGTGCATGACAAAGTGCCTGTAAACGACACATGTACAGCGGGATATGCAGCATGAAAAAAGTTTTGGGGGAGAAAAATAAAATAATTATGTGGATAATTTTCATGAAACAGGTAAACTCTATCCTAAACTCGTGCTGACCACTCGTCAATACCACCGGTGATATATGTGAATGCCAAGGGTGGTCGAACGGGTCACCGCTCGGAACCAAGGGGTGACGCGGAACTGACTGGTCAGTCAAGACCGGTTTTACTGTGAATCCACCCCTAGCCCAGTCTCCTTGTTCGGCAAAACCATAAAGACACCGCCGGTGTAGTGTAAAACCACCCCTAGCCCAGTTTCCTTGTTCCGCAAGCAAGCCGCACACAATGTCGGAGGCTGGAGGAAGTCCTTGAAAGAGTCCGTGTGCGGGGGTGAAAGAGAACCTGGTCGGAAATTGTAGCTTTAGGCAAAGTGTAAGTTTGCTTTGCAGGCTGCATGCAGCTGGAATTGAAGGGCCTGGTGACTAAGGGATCATATGTTTGCGGAACCATGATGCCGGTTCCATGGTTGCCTAAATGCAAGTCAGCAGACGCAATGCTTGTCGTCTATTCCTTCATCGAAGCGATGTGCATCACACCTTGCTCCGCTAGCTTCACGCTTTCCTGGGAAGGAAGGAGTGGTGACTGTCAGGAGGACGAGGACCAGTCTCGCATGATATCCCTCCCTTGGCCTCCGTGACCTCCTGAGTCCGGGCCCTCGCAGGTGTGGTACACGGAGGTGCTTATCACAGGATTTGCTTTGGGTTGCGTTGCCGTATGCACTTGTCTCGATAAAAGTTTGCTGCTGCAGATGGTAACAGCTGGAAACCATCAGAGGCGCCGCTGATGAAGTTGGACACCATCACAGGTGCCTCTGATGAGCTGCAGGTTGTTGTTGGTTAGGTTCAGCTCAATTCCTAAGGTGGTTGGTGCTTGTCTTGCATCCATTCTACCAGCGCGCCTTCGTGTGTGTAAGCCGTGGCTGGTGGTGGGGTGACGGGTATTCTTGGTGGAGCTTCCTGCCAACCGTTGGCGCACAACCAAGTCCAAGTCGGGAGGTGCTGCACTATTGCAACAGAGCCAGCCCCTCCAAGAGGACGTCTAGCGGCACACGGAACTTGCAGCGAGGATCGTCGCCAGGAGACATTGTGTTGACACATTTTTTTTCAGGACCCTACGCCTTGGTTGGACTAAAGGCCAAAGAAATCGAGCCTCGGTTCCCCCGACTTCCGGCACAGGCAATCGATTCCACGAGGTCCTCTGGTTGAACGACTTGTACACGCCATTCTGGGTGGATACGCAGCTTGCTGCCCTGGATATGGGGAGGAGGTTACGGGATGATCCTGATCCTCCTCTCAGGCCTGCAGGAGGTGATAGGGATGCAACGGCTGAAGCCGTGAGGAAGCTATGTCATGCAGGCCGTCTCACGGAGGCTGTTGACGCTTTGGAAGTTTTGGTGCAGACAGACCGTTGTATTTCCAAATTTCTCTTCTTTACTGTGCTGAAGGAATGCGTATCTCAGGAGGAGCTTGTTCTGGGTAGCCGCGTCCACGCTTTCACGGTGCAGAAGGGGTACCAGTCGGATACCTTCCTGTGCAACCACATCCTGCGAATGTATGCTACTCAAGGCAGGTTGCAGAACGCGATCGATGTGTTTGACGCGGTTGCCAAACCAGATGCCTACATGTGGTCTTCGTTAATTTCTGCCCATGTTAAACACGGAAAGGACACCCAGGCCGTCCAACTGTATCATCGGATGTGCAGGTCCAGTGTGAAACCAGATGGCCATGTATTTGTGGCAGCCCTTCAGGCGTGTGCAAGGAGCGCAGACTTGAAATCTGGCCGGCAAGTGCATGCCCATGTGTTGGCGAGTGGCGTTGAGCCGGATGCGTTTGTTTGTAACTGCTTGGTGGCCATGTATGCAAAGTGTGGCAGCTTGGAAGACGCTCGCGCAGTGTTTGACAAACTCGCTGAAAAAAATGTGGTGACCTGGACTGCCATGATTGCAGGATATTCCCAGCAGGGCATGGGGCAGGAAGCCCTTAGGCTTTACAGCCGTATGCAAGATGAAGGCATGACTGTACCCAATTCCGTGACATTTATGTGCCTCTTGAATGCATGTGCAAGCGTTGGCACCTTGGCATTGGAGATGGGAAAAAATCTTCATGTGCAAATTAGAGAACGGGGACATCAAGATGATGTGTTTGTAGCCAGCAGTTTGGTAGACATGTATGCAAAGTGTGGCAGCCTGGAGGATGCTAGGAGAGTGTTTGACGAACTTGGTAAAAAAAATGTGGTAACATGGAACGCTATGATAGCAGGCTATTCGAAGCAGGGCATGGGTTTTGAAGCCCTTTGTCTTTACCAGGCCATGCGACAAGAAGGGGTTGTTGTCCCCGATTCTGTGACTTTTGTGTGCCTCCTGCAAGCATGTGCAAGTGTTGGCACCCTGGCGTTGGAGGAGGGACAGCATCTTCACATGCAGATTAGAGAGGGAGGACATCAAGCAGATGTATCTCTTGCCAGCAGTCTGGTACACATGTACGCAAAATGTGGCAGCTTGGAGGATGCTCGGAGACTGTTTGATGAACTTGATCAAAAAAATGTATTGACTTGGACTGCCATGATAGCAGGATATTCCCAGTGTGGTATGGGCAAGGAAGCCCTCAATCTTTACAATTCTATGCAAGATGAAGGCATGACTGTACCCGATTCAATGACCTTTGTGTGCCTCCTGCAGACTTGTGCAAGTATGGGCGCCCCAGCATTGCAGAAGGGCAAGCATCTTCATGCACAAATTACAGAAGGAGGACATGAATCTGATGTGTCCATAGCGAGCAGTTTGGTAAACATGTATTCAAAGTGTGGCAGCTTAGAGGCCGCCCAGAGAGTGTTTGATGGACTTGTTCAGAAGAGTGTAGTGACGTGGAACGCCTTGATAGCAGGATATTCTCAGCGGGGCATGGGCAAGGAAGCCCTTCGTCTTTACAGCTGTATGCAAGAAGAAGGCATTGTTGTACCTGATTCGGTGACATTTGTGTGCCTCCTGCAGGCATGCGCAAGCGTGGGCACTCCGGCATTGGAGAAGGGGAGGCATATCCACGAGCAGATTAGAGAACAAGGACATGAAGCTGATGTCTTCGTAGTGAGCAGCTTGGTAAACATGTATGCAAAGTGCGGTAGCTTGGACGATGCTCAGATTGTGTTTGATGGTCTCGGTCAAAAGGATTTGGTGATCTGGACTGCCATGATAGCAGGATACTCCCAGCAGGGCATGGGCCAGGAAGCCCTTCGTGTCTACAGTGCCATGCAAGAAGGTGGCTTGGATGTACCTGACCCCGCGACATTTGTGTGCCTTCTGCAAGCATGTGCAAGTGTGGGCACCCCGGCATTGGAGAAGGGTCAGCATCTTCATGCACAAATTAGAGAACGAGGACACCAAGCCGATCTGTTTGTAGCTAGCAGTTTAGTAGACATGTATGCAAAGTGTGGCAGCGTGGAGGAGGCTCGGAGACTGTTCAATGAACTCCATGGAAAGAATGTGGTGACATGGAATGCTATAATAGCAGGATATTCCCAGCAGGGGATGGGCCAGGAAGCTCTTCATCTTTACAGTTCTATGCAACATGAGGGCATTTCTGTAGCCGATTCTGTGACGTTTGTGTGCCTCCTGCAGGCATGTGCAAGCATGGGGACCCTTGGGTTGGAGAAGGGGATGCATCTGCATACGCAGATTAGAGACCAGGGGAAGGATGCTGATGTGGTTGTAGTGAGTAGCTTGCTAAATATGTATGTGAAGTGTGGCAGCTTGGCAGATGCTCAGAGGGTGTTTGATGGACTTAGTGAAAAAGATGTGGTGACATGGACTGTGATGATAGCAGGTTACTCTCAGCAGGGCATGAGCCAGCTAGCGCTTCAGCTCTACAGGTGTATGCAAGAAGAAGGCCTGGCTGCACCAAATTCTGTGACTTTTGTGTGCCTCCTCCAGGCATGTGCAAATGTGGCGGCCTTATTTCTGGGACGACAGCTACATGCACAGATTTTAGAACAAGGTCTTGAAGGTGATGCGCTTGTAGCTGGCAGTCTGATTAACATGTATGGAAAGTCAGGCAGCACAGTTGATGCACAACTTGTATTTGATGCGTTCCCAGAAAGAGATGTTGTTGCCTGGAATGCACTGATTGGAGGCTACAGCTGTCAAGGAGACAGTGAAATGGTCTTTGAATTGGTCCAGCGAATGCAAGAGGATGGCATACAGCCAGACGGCATCACGCTGCTCAGCGTGCTAATAGCTTGCAGTCATGTGGGTCTAGTGAAGAAGGGGTGGGAGTACTTTGAGGCCATGACCGGACACCACAGCATCGTTCCTACGGAGGCCCACTACACATGCATGGTGGATCTCCTGGGTCGTGCAGGGCAACTGAATGACGCACTAGCATTTGTGAGGACAATGCCTGTACTGCCTAATGCTGCTGTTTGGCACACTCTATTGGGCGCTTGTGGAAAATGGAGCAGCGTGGAGGTGGGACACCATGCTTTCCACGAAGCAGTCAATCTAGATGAGAGAGATGCCACAGCGTATGTCTTGATGTCAAACATATACAGAAGTGCTGGGATGTGGAAGCGAGCACAGAACATCCAGGAGAGGAGAATACGGATGAGGGCATGGAAGCAGCCCGGTCAGAGCTGGTGGGCAGATAAGGACGGAGTGGTGCATAGTTTCATGGTTGGGCATGAGAAGCATATCAAGAGCCCAGCAAGGCTGAATGCCCAAAGGATGACAAGAAGGGTCTGCGTCAGGTACGGATTCTTTCACCACCCGAGATATCTGATGAAAATAAAATCATTTGTGCACGCAGCTAGCTAGCGCTGTCCCCAACCTACCATGGAAATCCCCAGTGGGCTTTTATTGACAAGTTATCCCGTCAGCCATAAGTAAGTTCACTTGAAGTTTTCTTTTTTTCTACGTCGTCAGATGACTTTCAAAAGACATATTTTTCTCCTCCTTCGCCACTAAAAGCTTTCTTGGCTGCGGCTCAAAGAGCCAACCGCAAATCTGGCATGCCCTTGGGTGTTAGAAGTGAAGGTTAGCTTAACCTATTAATTATTATATATTTAATCACAGGGGAAAATCGTTTTCCTCGCCGGGAGTGGAGGAGGGTGGTGTTCCCTGCAGGTGGCCCTCCAATGGCTAGGGTTCTTTACCCACATATGTTAGGACGGCCTTACGTTCTATTGCTTCGTTTACCGGGGCCTGATTTTGCAGAGTTCAAGCATCCCTTTTGGAGAAGCAGAATTGGTAGGTGCAGGTGGCCTTCTTCGGGAATCGTCCATTTCCAGGATAGTTCGTGTCTGTTTCCGTTCTTACTCAAGTAAGGGAGCAGGTTCATGGTTTCTTGTACGACCTGGCATTCAGGCTTTCCAATCGCACCTTTGTCTTTTTCTATCGCTATAAGGTTTCACCTAGGCTCTTTTTCTATTGCGATAAGGTTTCACCTATGCTCTTTTTCTATTGCGATAAGGTTTCACCTAGGCTCTTTTTCTCTTGCGATAGGGTTTCACCTAGGCTCTTTTTCTATAGCGATAAGGTTTCACCTAGGCTTGGTCCAGCCTTTGGCCTACTCTCTCCAGGCTTGCAGTTGTGGGGTGCCCCTCGACGACTCGGGTACTCATCTTGATTGTTGTCCTGCGGGCGGGCAGTGCATTGCTATACATCATGCTGTTCGCGACGGCATGTTTTCGTTGCCAAGGAGGGAGGCTTCTTTCCTTATAGGGAGCGCTTTTATACTCTGCGTGACGGGGTTTCCCTCTGGGCAGACCTTTTCCTGGCCTAGGGAGACTAGGTTTCGGTTGCAGATGTGGTTGTCACTGACCCTACTCGGGATTCCGTCAGTGAACATGTGATCCTCAATCCATCAGCGTGGGCAATGGAGGGATGTGCCATGGCGAAGGTTCGTAAGTACTCTCCTATGCAGTAGGGGCCCGCCTTCATCCCCTCCGCCATAGAGATCCATGGGGCCATGGGCAAGGCCTTTTTTAGGTTCCTTAAGACCTGTACTAGGGAGTACCACAGCCGCAGGAACGGGAATGGCCTTCCTCTTTCATGTATTGTGGCTTTCTACAGACAACGGGTGTTCATCGCCTTGCAACGGGCATTGGCCAACGCAGTGTATAGAACATCGGTGAGCGTAGGGCAGAAGGCTTCTTTGCTACCGGTTGTGGGTAGGCCCTTTCGCATCCTGGATTTTGATATCCTTGGTGCAGTAGGCAGTTACAAGATTGGCGTCAACGGGAGTTAGTCCTCCATGGTCTAGTTCCTATGGGTAGATGGTTTCCGATTTCTTTTGCATTATAAAATCTCATATTCCCCATTATTATATGTTTAATAATTAAGTTTGTAGTAAATTATCATCATACTTTTATATTTTATTTCAATTAATTATATAACCTCACACAAGTAATCCAGAAAATTTTGTATTCTATTTTCAATTAATTACAAAATTCTCCTTTGCAGTCCTAAGAGTTTCCGCTCTTAACAATTTCATGGTATCATAGCACCAGGTGCTCAATGTCCGAGAGTATGTTAGATCAATGATATTCTATCTACATGGCAGACCTCATTATATCCTAGGACCTCATAGCTCCTAGGGCTACGATTTTTGCTTGCTTTATTTCTACATGTGAAAAGTAGAACAACAATGACGCGGAGTACAGGGTATCGAATTGAGGATCTGTTCTGTTTTATTGATGCTGCTGATCATCTCAAAGCGCAGGCAGAATTGGATAGAAAATTCCTCAAGAATCGGACACTCGAGCAGGTTTTGAGTTGCAAACACCCTACGAGATCACCAGTGCAAAAATCAGACTTTAGGAATTTTCGCGATGATCCTCTCCGTCTGCGTCCCTGCACCCATCATTCAGGAGTTCATAATGCAGCATAGGGAAGAAGACCATAATTTGGAATTTGTCAACCATGCACACTCTGGACAGCTCTTGAATTCCCGCCTTCAATCCACAGAAAATCTGCTGATGAGAGTTTCCACACAATTGGCTGGCATGATTGCCTCGGTTTATAGAAGGCTCCAAGAAATCCAGGCCATCGTAGATGATTTGGCTGTCTCTCTTGAACAAATGAACTCTGGAAGATCTGCTGCCTTCACTGTTAGAGACCTAGTTGTTGCACTCTACTACCCTAGCCTCAAGCCATGACAAGATAAGGCGCCCAAGGGCACAGTGATTTCTACTAGGGCTATAGTGCCTCAAGCATGAATTGCAGCATATGTGTGCAGAATTTTGCCTAATTCTACAACATCTTGCTGCTAGCTACCAAGAGGCACTACGAGATCTTGTGGCGGTTGGTGAAGAGAGCCACTTGAAAAGGTAGCCTAACTTAAGTTTCCAGCTGGCAATTTTTCACATCCCTTAAGTTCTCCTTTTCCTGGAAACCCTAAAAATGACATGAAGCAACTTTTGTTAGTACCTTTGCATAGCGCATTAGTTAGTATCTTTGCACATCTAGCTAGTTTTAGCAGCCTCCTTCTCCTGCACAAGTCGGCTACCTCCCTCAGCCATCAGCCCTCATCTTCATCAATGTCACTGGTCTGTAGCCACCAGAATTGTGGTCATCACCCTAACATCCCTAGGATTTGAGAAAAATCCTCGAGCATGGATTGTGTGGTAGAACAAGAGAGCACGCTAGAGGAGACTAAACAAGCATATATAAAAAGTCTCGCAAATTATATATCAAAATTATCCTATATACATCACTAAAGTCTAATTAACCTAACTTGTTTATAGATTAACCCGAGCAGGTTATACATGTACGATAAGCATATTTTCAACACTCCCACTTAACCTCAAGGGTTAAATTAAGGTAACTACTAAGGCGTGGGTATAGTGTGAGCAACGCTTCATCTTCTCAAATGTGCCGAAGCATCAATATGTTTGAATCTGTGAAGATAGAATCCTGTGGCGGGCTCATGCTTGCAAGTAATCATCGTTAGTAGCATTATGCTAGTAGCTGCAAAGATGGTGATAACCAAGATCTGCAGGCTGTCAAGCCAGGGAAAACAACCTAGGGCTGCAAGTGAAGAAACCAAGACCAAAACATACAGGAGCGAACAAGAGGCGCGGCTGATGTGGGATGCGCGCCCTAGATATGGCAATCCGACAACGCCTAAAGAAGATGCTTCAACCAACGGCAAGAAATGGACACCCACAACAATCAACTTAGTTCTACTCAGGCACATGCTAGAACCTATGGACAAAATCAAAGAGCTGAAAGATCTTCTGCAAATTGCGAAAACAAAATTGGAGGAGCTAAAAACCCTAATGGCTAATCTGCCTGACCCAACAGCACAGGGAAGGGATCTCACAGGTCCAGAGTGCCAAGGGATGATGCAAGAGCTTGTCACACAAGGCTATGACATGAGGAGGGCCTTTGCAACACTAATGTTGTGATTCCTTCCAAAAGGTAAGAAACGATACAAGAAAGTTGATACATGATTCATCATTGTAGCAAGTAAGCTTCATCCACTGAGCTAATTTGCATTTGAGTCTTCAAGGGTTGTCAACATCCGCCGAGTCAAACCCTTGACTTCCTTCGCGCTTAGCCCCATGTCTTATAGGCTGAAACATGGCATCTCCAGGAGCTTTTGTGCCATTGCCTCCATCAACAATCTGCACATAGGTTTCTCCACGTTGCCCACTCCGGACTTTGATGTTGCTCCTGTTGGCAATGGCTCAAACGACTTTGGCATCTTGCCCTACTAGAAAAGGGCACCCTATGTTACAGTCGATGTTGCAATTTTTTGTTACACTTCCACATTGCAACATGTTTTGGAGGGTTGGTATTAAGTTTGTTAGTTCTGTCCCCGTTTGGTGCTGCCATCTTAACACGAACATGGCACTCTCTCTTCCCACCTCCCCCTTCTGGGTACACCCCCTCTCTCACAAGCATTGTTAATAATTTCCCACTTGCCCTTGTTACTGTCGTGTTGCAATTTTATGTACCACTTCCAACTTCCAGCATGGTTTGATGGCTTGGTGTTAAGTTGGTCCATTCTTTCTCTTCCTTCTCCCACCATCCTAACACAATGCTTGGTCTCTCACTTCATGTACCACTTCAAAATTGCAACACTTTATGGTGGCTTGGTGTTCAAGGTGTCCTTTTCTTATCCACCTTCTCACCCCATCTTAACACAATACTTGGTCTCTCTCCTCTCACCTCACCTCCTATTTATTGCCCCCTTATCACACCCTTTTATACTCTTTCACTTCTCCTCCTCCTTCATGTTGTGAGAAGGACCTCCCCTATCACACCATTTTATACTCTTCCCCTATTCCTCTTTCAACTTGCTTGTTACAATGACCTCTCTCTCTCCCTGTCCTTCCTTCCTTTTACCTCCTTTGCATATACTCAATATACATATATATGTTTGTAGGCTTCAAGACATAAGTATGTATGTACGTTTATATGTACACATCCATCTGTTATACTTCTATTATATTAGTGTATTTACATGCCTCTTTGTATACGTATCGTGTATATAGGCATCAAGACTTGTTTATATAATAATATATATGTGCTAACCCTTACGTCACTCTCATACCTTACATATCTAAGTGTTTGATTTTATTGACAATTTAAATCAAATTTTTTGGACACTTCAATCGTCCTCTATCCCTTGCACTTTGTTTCCACGATGCAATACGAACTCCACGTGATATGGGCATATCGTCTGGCGTGCACCACCAACATGTGCCTCACAGGCGGCGCGTCACTTGGTGACTCTTGGACCAACACCAATGGTTTCGGGGTTCCTCCACATCTTCCTACACCTATCCGACCTCTATAACCACTTTCACAATTAGGACCCATGTCAATGCTAGGCTACAAAGGTGGAAGACCAATTCCCTCTTGTTTGTTGCTAATTGACCATCACGGTCCACCCATGCTGGCGACTCCATCGTCCTGAAGAAAACATCTCTGACCATTCACATTCCCCCTCCACAAACGGCCCGCCTACCCATAGACTGCTACCAACCATTCCTATGTCACTTGCGCCTACACCCCTTCGCCACCGTCCGACTCAGACTCCTCTTGCAGCTTCAACACCCGTTGTCTTTTGCTTGACCCTCTTCGCTCAGCACCTCCTCGTTTCCTCCTGGTGTGGTCCACCTTCTGTGGGCTGGCATTCGACCCACTAGCCTCAATGGCTAGCCCCTTCACTCCTGGCCCCATAGGCTGCCAAATCACCACTTCCACAATTACAGACGGCAAACGAATAGCATTCAATCTCTCAGTATCCGGGTTGCCACCCTACTCACGCTTTTCGACACGGATCGTGTGATACGCCTTGTCGGTGGCACTGCCATCACACCTCCAGGATCCCCACCATCCACGTTGCCTCCGGCATCACTTGACGGTGACGCTCCCCTGTTTGGCACCTTCCTCCATCTTCCTTCTCTCCACTGGTTTGTGCCTTCCTTCACGACTGGCCTTCACCTTCCACTTCCTTCCTTCTTCCTGCGGTCATGCACACGCATCACTCACCACGCCCCTACATAGCGAAACCTACATATCACAACCAAGCATTCCATTAACGTCAACGACTATTTTACCACTCGATTACTCGGCATCTTTGTCCAATCCATGCCTTGCTGCCCACTTCAACTCATCCAGGTTGCGCCCTCCCGCGTTGGACATACCGTTTCTCGAACTCCTTTGCTCCTGGACCAAAGGGATTCGTCCCATGCTCGTGCTTGCAATTCTTGCCGACGCTTGGCCTGTTGGTGTTGGCCACACACCACCATGCTTGCGTCACCATTTGCTCGCACGCCTTTCTCCATGCCTTCGTGCTCACATTAGGCGATGCACCATTTTGCATCCTTCCTTCTCCTCCTCTGCGCTTGCACCTTCTTGCACCTTCTTGTGGTTCCTTGTCGATGCACCCGCAAACTGGCCACAATATCCTCGCTCTATACTTGCAAACTCATACTCTACCTTCCTCACCGCCTCGCAAACTCGTCGTGGCTCGACCATGGCATCATCAACTCCATTTTGCACACACATCACTTGACTCGTCCATGAAACCTACATATCACAACCAAGCATTCCATTAACGTCAACGACTATTTTACCACTCCATTACTCGGCATCTTTGTCCAATCCATGCCTTGCTGCCCACTTCAACTCATCCGAGTTGCGCTCCCTCCCGTTGGACATACCGTTTCTCGAACTCCTTTGCTCCTCTTGGACCAAAGGGATTCGTCCCATGCTCGTGCTTGCAATTCTTGCCGGCGTTGCGGCGCTTCTTGTGGTGTTGGCCACCACCATGCTTAGCGTCGGCTTGCTCCACGGCCTTTCTCCATGCCTTCGTGCTCACATTAGGCGGATGCAACCATTTTGCATCCTTCCCTTCTCCCTCCACGAGTGCGACCTTCTTGTGGTTCCTTGTTGCACATTGTGGTTCCTTGTCGCGATGCACCCGCAAACTGGCCACAATATCCTCGCGCTCTATACTTGCAAACTCATACTCTACCTTCCTCACGTCTTTCTAAACTTCGTCGTGGCTCGACCATGGCATCATCAACTCCATTTTGCACACACATCACTTGACTCGTCCATGAAACCTACATATCACAACCAAGCATTCCATTAACGTCAACGACTATTTTACCACTCGATTACTCGGCATCTTTGTCCAATCCATGCCTTGCTGCCCACTTCAACTCATCGAGTTGCGCTCCCTCCCGGCGTTGGACATACCGTTTCTCGAACTCCTTTGCTCCCTGGACCAAAGGGATTCGTCCCATGCTCGTGCTTGCAATTCTTGCCGGCGTTGCGGCGACTTCTTGTGGTGTTGGCCACACACCACCATGCTTAGCGTCACACGGCTTGCTCCGCACCTTTCTCCATGCCTTCGTGCTCACATTAGGCGGATGCAACCATTTTGCATCCTTCCCTTCTCCCTCCATCTCCTTCCTGCGCACCTTCTTGCCCACATTGTGGTTCCTTGTCCGCATGCACCGCAAACGCCACAATATCCTCGCGCTCTATACTTGCAAACTCATACTCTACCTTCCTCACCGTCTCTATCGCGTTGGCTCGACCATGGCATCATCAACTCCATTTTGCACACTAGCTCCAACACGTTGGTGGAAGGCCTTCCTCACTCGTCCTTCCTCATCGGACGACTCTTCATCCTCCTCCTCATTCTCTATCCACCCTCCATCGCATAACCGGCTCGCCCATGTACACGCCACCACGCCCATGTAGCTGCACAACACGGCTATGACATCGTCTAATGGCTTACCGGCCAGTGCTCAATCAATTCTCCAATTTCATGTGGCAATGTAGTCGGCATGTCTTCCTCGACCTCGGCATCCGCCATCTCCACATCTTCCTCCTCGCTCGCTCTCCCCATCCTCGCCCCGGTGTCCTCCTCCTCACCGCCCTCCTCACCATCATAGGCATGCGCTCCTTGGCCCTCCTCCGCCGCGTCCACAGACCGTCTCCACTCCCTGGAGTCTCCTCCTCCAAAGGCTCCCTCCGCCACGTTGTTGGGGTTGTCCGTCGCCACCGCGAAGGTCCACAAAACGTATGCCATCTCTCTCGGCCACTCGGCCCACCACCACCATGCTCCTCAAGTTGGACAGCCCTCAAGCTCCGGACTCAGGCCAATGTCCTCGTTCCCTCCGGATGTCGCGGCCCTGGCAGATCCCTCCTCTGACAGCTTTGGATTCTCTCCTGCAGAAGCAGTAGCGTTAGCTCCCCACATTGGAGACACCCTCTCCACCGCTTTCGAGCATCGCCCTCCTCTTGGCAGACTCCACTCCTGTATGAAGGTTCTCCTCCTCCGCACCTCCACCTCTCTCGCCGCTTCCGCTCCACGCCATGAGCATCCACCTCTCCCGGTGGAATCGGCTTTCTCCACGACCGCGCCCACCTCACTTGCCGCTTCCACCATCCGGCGTGTGCTTCCATCCGGTTGGGCCGTCGCTCCCGCGCCAAGTCCCTTGTGGACCATTTTCCGGCTTCGGCACTCTCCCTCTCGGCTGGCGCAAGCGGTGTCGATGGGCCCTCTCCTCCTTCCGGCGGCGTTATGGCGGACATCCGGCCGGATTGGCGGCGTTGTTCGAGCTTAAGCGAGCGACTTCAGCCAAATCCTCAAAGTCAACGTCCCAAACCATGGTCGAGGAAGGCCAACCGAGTCACTGCATGCACAATCGACAACCGCGACAAAGTGAGCGAGGCTCCGGGTAGCGATGGCGACAAGGAGGTGGTAACCACTGTGGTGATGGGGAAGAGGGCAAGAGGAGGAGGAGGCGTAAGTCCTAGGGCATGCCGGTGGCTCATGTGCCATGCATGCCGATTTCGCCGAGGCTCGGAGTTTGCCACCACCTATATGTGCACATGTGGCATTCACATGCCTAAAACACCCGTAACCGCGATTGTCCACCACACCTTTACTGCATATGGCATCCATGCATGTTTGGCATATATAGGCATCCCATTTTATGACATTTTCGTAAGCCAAGGACAAATTTAGCCCATTATGGATTACCATATCCTCATCGAAGGAAAATAATTTCCCTTTGCTCATGCGCATTTCGTGGTCCAAGGACAAAACATTCCCATTATGTATGGTCATTTCGTGACCCAAGGACAAATGTTCTTCTCATGACCATGTCTTGGCCTCAGTCAATTTTGGCCATTCGATGACCATTTAAAGCCAAGGACAAATGTTTCCATTATGGAAGATCATTTGTCGAAGGACAATTTTGCCATTGTTCATTACCATTGTGGTCCAAGGACATAATTTTGCCATATTGAAGTCAATTCGTGACCCAAGGACAAATGTTCCCATCGTCGTTGCCATGACCATGTCTTGGCCTCAGTCAATTTTGGCCATTCATTGTGGATGACCATTTAAGAAGGACAATTGTTTGACATGGTTGATGCCCCATTCGTGGTCCATTGACATACTTTTGCCATTTGTGGATGACCATTTGAGCCAGGACAAATTTTGCCTTTGTGGATTACCATTTCGTAGGACAAATGATTCCACGAGCAGGCATTCCTTCATCCAAGACAATTTTGCATTAATCATCCCCATTTGGCGACCCAAGGACAAGTGTTCGCAATGCCATTTCGTCTGTAATGCGCGGATGTGGCATGCCATTCAAGCAAGACCGACTTAGAACGCCATGCTCCACGGACCATGCATGTGTTAATTTGCTATATTTATGCCCGTTCTCGCATACCACATTGCCTACCGATCCAGCCATGCGCGCGATGTCGCGACCACATTCGAGGAACGTGGTGGCGTTATGGCGGTGGCCATGGGGTGTGGGGAGTGGTGGAGTGGGGCGGCGCGGGAGGTGGGGGAGGGGGAAGAGGAGAGGAGGAGACTTGTGGCGTGCATGCCACCGCAACCTTGGCTTGCCATGCGCCTTCAGCACTTGATGTGTAAACCCTTCGTGTCAACGTATGCCATTCCATGCATGCCATGTATGGTCCCTATGTTGAAGGCCATGACAATGTCATGGCCTATAACAACCGCCATGAACCAAGACAATGGCTCCCTATCTCTCGCATAAACTTGTCTTCTCCACCGTTGTCCAAGAAAGGTGTGGTGAAGCCATTTAATATTTGAAAAGCCGGGCATGGTAGAAAACATGCCATGTCAAGGTCGTGTGAATGGCAGACGCCCGTTCTCTGTTTATTATCCTTCTTCTACACCATTGTGCAAGGACGGTGGGTGGCACGTGAGAGCCATTCAAGCAAACTAAATGCCCCATTCATTATGCCATGAATGAAGGACCGTCCGTATGTGAATTTGCCATATATATGCCAATTCCGTTCTCCCATATAATGATGTGCATCGCTCGAGACTCCGTGTGCATCCACCAATCAAAGCGTCACATGGCGAGCACGTGTATTCACACTTGGGAGGCGCCGGTGGCCAGCTCGGCGTCACTTTGGCGTCACTGTCGCAAAGGATTTCCAGACCTTGGGAGACATGACATCTACCTTCGTGTTCCGCTCCTCTTTGCCCGCCCCACCCCACCCTCCATGAATTTACCGCCAATCCATTGATGACGCCGTGACTGCCATGTCTCCTTTTCTCACATGTAAGGAACGGCTGAAATTCAAGATCCTCTCATCCGCAACCCGATGTGGCACGGTGGACAAGAGGCTGCCTAAGGTGGTGGTGTTCCGCTTTAAATGTCACCACCTTGCCCTCGCTTCGCTACTACCTTTGTTTTGGTCATCTTCGCATCGAGGCGAGCTTGTCTTCCAGTGAAACACGCCTCCTCGCTCTACCTTGTGCCATCTATGGACATGTTCAAGTATGCGAGCTTAGTCGAAACCACCGTGGGGTATCCGGTAGCTCGCGGACGAGGCGTGTGCATGACTGCCATGTCTCCATCTTCAAAACGGAAATCATCGATGGCCATCAAGGATCATATGGGAATGTTGGGGCGGTGTCCCGCCTTCACGGCGTGGGCTGTCTCCTCTTGCTATCCTCACGTCTTGCCGTTCGGTGGCGAGGTGGTTCCTTCTACAGTGCGGGCATGGTGTTGGTGACCGCATGCAGTATGGATTGGGGGCGCGCCGCATGTGAACACTTTTGTTTGGCCCTTTTCTCCAACCTACAAGTTCATACTGCGGTGTGAAGTGTTGTGGAATCGCATTTGCAACATTCCGCCTCACCTGTCATTTGTGGATCATTGCGAAGTGTTTGCACATCGTTGTTGCTGTGCTGGAAGCAAGCGATGCCATCAAGGACGAGGCTGCGGTTCCATCAATGGCGATGGCCATCAAGGATGATGGACGGAGGTTGCTCTCCTCTTGTCGGCCATCAAGGACCTGGTATGGAGTGCCGCCGCCTTGGCTCTTCGTCTACGGATCACGGCGGTCGTCGTGTGACTAGGGACGGTTTATACCTCACAATGTGGGGTATATGATTACCGTAATTAAACGTTGGGATGGGAAAGTCCTTCTTCTTTGATCACTACGTGTACTTCTCATGTCACCCAATAAAACTCGATGACCATCACATGCGCTTGGCGGAATGGATGGGTATGGTTTGGTGCCCATCATGACGGACATGACAAGTCACCGCTGCACGCCCTTCCGAGTCACGCGTAATAAACAAAGTATGGTGATTGGTGCTCTTGCCTTCTCCTCCTAGATGCACAAGGCATTCTCTAGATTCGGTCCATTGCATACCTCGATGGAAGAATTGGCAAGGATTGCGGTGGCAAGCCTCGGAAGTTGAAGGCGAAAGGGAGATTGAGAGAGAAGGGTAAGGCGGATGTACACGCCACCCTCCCGTGAGGGACCGATCCGGCCCGGGTGATGCGAAGGGCAAGAGGAAAGTGGAGGAGCAATCGCGGCGGCGGCATCCGGGCGCTGACGGAGTGCCAGCCGGTCAAGCCACATTTCCTCCATGGGAAGAAGAGGCGAACCGCATTCGGAGCTACAATTCTGCAGAGGCCACGATCCAAGGAGGAGGTTCTGCGAAATTGAGTCGCTGTTTTTGGATAGAACAAGCTGCCGATGTGGGGCTTCACGTCCGTGGCCACGTCAAGCTACACACTTCAGAATGGAATTGGGATGCGTTGGACGAGAGCATGGAGCACTCTGCGGCCTTGGGTTGATGCCACGAATGGCGCCGCAACATGGGTGTCTGAGACTTTGAGACAATGAGCTCAACACTATTCCTTGCCGTGAGCAGTGGACATGAAGGAGGTTGTTTACACCAAGGGGAAGGCGCCTCCTCCCGAACGCTTTGTTCTCGCATGCTTGCAAGCTTAGGACGATCAAGGCCGTTGTCGAACTTTGCGGATTGTGTGTAATCAACTTTAAATCAAAACACGCATCCCCAAATGCAATGGACGCGTGTCAACCATCCCGACCGTTGGTGCCACCAGCTAGCCAGCGCAGATCCTCCCTTTCCATTGCGGTGTCACCCACACTACGCCCAATCTCCGGCCCGTCGGAGAGTCGGCTACGCTTGACATAACGCCGGCAGCTTCCACGCCGCTGGCTTGCGGCGACCGCGAACATTGCGTGCATCCGATGGCGTGCTCGCCAACCGTGCTCTCGTCGCCCGAGTTGGGATTGGAAGGCGGTGGTGGCTCGGTCGCGCAAATTTTGTTGCTCATGTCCGGCGCGAGGTTCTTGTCCGCCCGATCTGCTGCGTGCATCGCTCGGCGTACTTTGCCCCGATCGTCGGTCGACTTACCCAGGTGTCATCACGACGCGGGATCTCCATAAGCGGTGGCGTTTGTGCTTCCGTCCATGGTTTACGCAAGCGTTCCGGTCCTACGTGTATGCATGTTTATGGGTCATGAAGTCATGATAGCACACGGTGGGGACGGGCGTTCGGATACGGATGTACCACCTTTGCTCTTTGTGGTTGCCGTGCCTACGGATCACGACCACAGGGAGGATGCCACGAAATGCGGTCACGGTGTACATGTATTGTCCCGCCTGTCGCGAGCTCGCGAGCTCGTATTCCGCACATTTCAAGAATTCCTTTATCTGCGCCCGGCACTCCGCTGTGAGTTCTCTCGCATCAATGGCCAGCAAATGCACTCCAATTCTAGCTTTAAGGTGGCTTTTGCGGTCGGCGAGACACGCGGCATAGAAGAGCGGCGTCTTGGCGTCTCCGCACCTCCGCGTGGAGTTCTCTCGCATCAATGGCCAGCAAATGCACTCCAATTCTAGCTTTAAGGTGGCTTTTGCGGTCGGCGAGACACGCGGCATAGAAGAGCGGCGTCTTGGCGTCTCCCCACCCAGGATTCGGATACGGCTCGATGGGTCGGCAGAGGGAACGGTGGCCATCCTACCGACCACACTAGTAGTTCCGACGACGAAAGTATGGATGAGGTTCGGAGGTGATGATATGCACAAGTGCACAGTGGGCGAGTTCTTTGGAAGCCACGGATGTTGCGATGGGCGCGGGGATGGAGTCCAGACGGTGCCTTTGCGGGCGAACGCGTTATACCACATTGAAGAGGAAGTCCAATCGAAAGCAGCTAAGCGCAACCTGTGTTCTTGTCGTGGCAAACCATGTATGACATCAGTGACGTCACTGTGACAACACTTTTAAAGCTCTTAAGTGTGGATATTTTTGTTCGAACAAGTCAAGGACATGTATGCGAGGCAAAGTCGATGTTGCACATGTTTGGGCCAAGATACGTGAAAATCCATGCTTGTGAAAAGATTGTATTCTATTCGGTGAGTACGCGGGGCGTCCATTGCCCTCGATGTGTACGCCTGTACAAGGAAGGGTTTGATGAGCGAGATGTTTGTTCCCATAAGGTCCTCGGCATTTCCTCAAGACGCGATTGAAACGCATGTTGAATCTGGAAATAGCACGATGATGACTTGGTATGTCGGGAGGCAAAGCGAGAATGGGGACATGTCCATGATGGCGAGACACCCCAACATGGAGAGTATTTGATGCGGTTGAAGGGTTCGAGGATGAACCTCGCAACTTGAGGTTGGCATTATGCACGGCTTCAACCCCTTTGGTCACAGGTCTGTCAACACGTCCATATGGCCAGTTATGCTATTCGTTCACAACATGCCTCCCTGGGCTTGCACAAAGGACGCCCATGTCATCATGCCTCTCATTGTACCAGGACCGGGCATGGTAAAAAATTTTGATGTTTATATGGCGCCCCTGGTAGAAGAACTGGAAGAGTTGTGGAGAGGGGTGGACATGGAAGACTTTTCAATACCGGTGAACGATCCTAGGAGGCATTTTAGGGTGCGAGCAGCGGTGCTGAACGTCATTGCCGACTACCTGTGGTTGGGCACCACGGATTGCAAGTGAAAGGGACCCGGGCGTGTGTGGATTCTTGGTGGACTGGATTCCGCTATTCTCATCAATTAAAAAGCGGTTTATGTTGGCAAGAGGTGGTTGCCCGAAGGCGATAGCGGACGGTGGGAAGACATGGGTGAGTACGATGGACGGAACTCCGTCCCCACCCGCAGTGCATCAACACGTCCATATGGCCGCTTATGCTATTCGTTCACAACATGCCTCCTGGCTTGCACAAAGGACGCCCATGTCATCATGCCTCTCATTGTACCAGACCGGGCATGGTAAAAATTTTGATGTTTATATGGCGCCCGGTAGAAGAACCGGAAGAGTTGTGGAGAGGGGTGGACATGGAAGACTTTTCAATCTGGGTGAGCGATCCTAGGAGGCATTTTAGGTGCGGTGTTGAGCGTCATTACCGAGTTGGGGGTTGGGCACCGATCGGATTGCAAGTGAAAGGGACCCGGCGTGTGTGGATTCTTGGTGGACTGGATTCCGCTATTCTCATCAATTAAAAAGCAGTTTATGTTGGCAGAGGTGGTTGCGAAGGCGATAGCGGACGGTGGGAAGACATGGGTGAGTACGATGGACGGCGGAACTCCGTCCCCACCACCAGCGTTTGATGATGTGGTGATGATATGGTACGCAGAGAAGGTGCGCCACCGCCGAGATCCGCAATGAGGAAATTTTGGAACGCGGATGTCTTCTCTGTTTAGGGTGCTCCCATATTGGCGTCACCTTCTTGTGATGGCGCCAAAGGATGTCATGCGTGGAAAAGAACAATGCGAGGCCATATGGCACACTTTGACGGGAGCGAGGCGACCTAGCATCAAGGATGGACATGGAAGCCAATGGAGGGAAAAGGTGGTTGTGGCGGTGGAGAGGCCATTGCCCCGAGGCGTCTTACGTTTTGGCGAAAGGCGACCTCCGTCAAGTCATAGAGAATTAAACGCATAAAGCTGCCCAGGCTATGGGTCTAACATAGGAGCGAAATTAGAGGGGGCAAAGTGGGCTTGAAGTGCCATGGCGCACATCATGCCGGAAATCATCTTCCCATCGTCCTTGAGTGCATAGACCCAGAGGTGTACAAGGCGGTTGTGAAATTGGGCCGGCTGTACAGATGGATTTGCCAGCGGACAATACCGGGCCATGAAATTCAAGCACACCGAGAAGAGGCTGTGCGGGTGATGTGCTCTATGGAAAAGCAATTCCCTCCAAAGTTCTTTGATATATCAACCCACCTCATAATACATTTAGTGGACGAGGTGGCTGCATTGGGCCCCGTGCACACTAGGTGGATGTACCCGGTGGAGAGATACTTAGGATCCAGAAAGCGGACAGTGCGCCAGCGCGAGCCAGAGTCCAGTATAGCCGTGGGGTATATGAGAGAGGAGAGTATGCATTTCGGCATGTCATTCCTCCGGCGTTACTATGGTCACGTCGGTGGATCATGGAGTCTGGACCGTGTGGGAGAAAAGTTGGGTGTCGTCGTGCAATGGATGCCGTTGAGGTGCGCCAGCCCATACTTATGTGTTGTATCACACGAAGGTGATGCAGCTGCTTTTGGACATGTACGACGAAGAGGTGAGGATGTACGGTGCACATGAGGAACGAAAGTTTCAAGAGGTGGGTGCAGAAGAAGGGCGGTGGCGCTTGGGAGGGGCATCCTGCTATGACCACAGTGAGGGCTATAATGGATGGCCTGCGTTGCAAGCAGCACATAGTCACATGTGGAACAAAGGCAGCCACCTCGAGCAGCGGAGGCGGACAAGCGGCGGAGCACAAAAGATAGTGAGTGCGCAAAGTTTATCATGGGTGGACAGGGCTGCCGGGAGCTCAAGAGGAGCGCGTCTTCTACGGCCACATAGAGCAAATCTGCGGATGCGATTCTCGAGGAGTATAATCCAGATTGAAGGTTGATGGTGCAGTGTCGGCCGGGAGGGACAAGGCCATCTGCGAAGTCGACACGGGTTTGACCTTGTGAATCGAGAAGGTTTTGCGGTGCACTCCATCGATGGTCCATTTGTGTGGCCATCGCGGTAACTCGATGCATGCATCCGGAGGCGATGGATGGATTTGCCAGTGGACAATCTAGGCCATGAAATTCAAGCACAACGAGAAGAGGTCAGGGTGATGTGCTCTGGAAAAGCAATTCCTCCAAAGGTCTTTGATATATCAACCCACCTCATAATACATTTAGTGGACGAGGTGGTCGCATTGGGCCAGTGCACACGGTGGATGTACCGGTGGAGAGATACTTAGGATCCAGAGCGGGTGTAGGCCAGTCCGATATAGCCGTGGGGTATATGAGAGAGGAGAGTATGCATTTGCATGTCATTCCTCGCGTTACTATGGTCACGTCGGTGGATCATGGAGTCCCGAGGACCGTGTGGGAGAAAAGTTGGGTGTCGGTCGCACACAATGGATGCCGTTGAGGTGCGCCAGCCCATACTTATGTGTATCACGAAGGTGATGCAGCCGTTTTGGACATGTCTGACGAAGAGGTGAGGATGTACGGTGCACATGAGGAGCAGCGAAGTTTCAAGAGGTGGGTGCAGAAGAAGGGCGGTGAGCGCTTGGGAGGGGCATCTGCTATGACCCAGTGAGGGCTATCATGGATGGCCCTGCGTTGCAAGCATTGGCACATAGTCACATGTGGAACAAAGGCAGCCACCTCAGAACAGCGGAGGCAGACAAACGGCGCCGGAGTACAAAGGATAGTGCAGTGTGCGCAAAGTTTATCATGAGTGGGAAAGGGGCTATCGGGGAACCTGAAGAGGAGCGCGTCTTCTACGGCCACATAGAGCAAATACTGCGGATGCAGTTCTCGGAGGAGTATAAACCAATTTTGTTGAAGGTTTGATGGTATGAGTGTCGGCCAGGAGGGACAAGGCCATCATTGCGGAAGTCGTACAGTTTGTGAATCGAGAAGGTTTCCGGTATGCGGTGCACTCCATCGATGGTCCATTTGTGTGGCCATCGCGGTAACTCGATGCATGATGCATCCGGAGGCGATGGAAAAGCGGTGGGCCTTGGCGTGCCTACTCCGAGGGATGGAGAGGAGGAACCCATGCTGGCGCACATAGATTGTGGCATGTCGTTTGAGTGACGGATGGGGGCAGAACCAGCATGCCAAGTGGGCATTAAAGTATTTCCAAACAAACAAGCACATTATCCAATTGCAGAATGTGCCAATACCCAAGTGACGTGTGGGAATGGTCAGTGGAAGACGATGATTAATGTTGAAATGGAGTAATGGGCGCATTGAGAGCGGTGCGCCATTTGGGCAATATATTACATCACGAGTAACGCACAACGTAACCAATGGGACATGAATATTGCTCCCCAGACTGTCGAGGTTGTGCTCAGAAAACTGTTGTGATTATGGGCAAGTAGCAAGTGCAGCGCTGGTCCGGCCGAGCGATAAATGACCACCGGCCTTTGCAAACAAGCTTTTTCAAAATGGAGTCTTGAATGCGACAGTAGGGACTCATGGCACGCTCCTTTCACCGAGAGGAAGCCATTGCCTTCAAAGATGGAACGAAGGCGGTGGACAACCGGTTGTATGGCTGGAAGGCGGAGAGTAAAGCGAACACCAAGGGGCGCACGCACGCGACGACGATGGACCGTATCGGGTGGGGAGGATGGGGGCAAAGCGGCCTCGGGTATCTCGCTCATCCACCGCAGTGCCTCATTCGGACATCGGCGACCAAGAAGCGGCCTCCTCATCGCCAGCGGTCGGTAGGTAGGCGGGCGAGATGGCTGCTGAGCAGGAGTTGATTTTGGCGTCGAGATGTGGAACCTCCGGCCGACGGATGCGGAGTTGGAGCATTGCGTGCAGAATTGAGCGAAATAGAGGAGGAGCTATTTACGTCGGATGAGGTTGGTTGTCGGACTCGCTTTAACGCAAGTGATGCCGGCAAGTGTGCCACGCACGAAGTTTGCGGTAGGATGAGTGGGCATGGTGGACAAGCGGGTAACACAGGGCACGCATCTTGGCGGTGTTTAAGCATGGAGACAAGGGAGGCAACCGAGGGGCGGGCGGTGGCGGATTGCAAGAAGGGAAAGTGGGAATCGAGAAGGGCCGGGCAAGCAGGCACATAGTCACATGTGGAACCTCCGGCCGAGCACTTGATCTCGAATGGCGCAATCAATTTGTGCAAGGGGGTGGTGTTCTAACCCGCGGTGATGATAGCGCGCAGCGTCTCGATGCTGCTGGCGCGGTGAGTGCGGTGGACAACGATGCACTTGTTAAAGCCTTGATAAACAAGCATGGGGTGAAATGGCTGCAGGAGGCCATGCAAAACCACATGAAGCAGGGGGAGGGGACTCCGATGTTGTTCGTGAGTTGACAAGGCAGGCTGGTAGTCTTGGTGAGGACGAAGGTTGTGAATGAACTCGGGTGCAAGATGGCGGACGTTAGAAAGAGAGAAAGCACGGTTAGTGAAATCCGTGTCAAGCATTCCAGACACAGTGGTCAAGTCCGGCATAAGACACTTCTCGCGGATGGCGGACACGCAATTCTCGATGTGTGGAAGGCTGCCCGGCTAGAGGAAATGGTAGAGGGGAGGACATGGGAAGAAACCGAGCATGGTGGATGACAAAGTGGGAAGATGCACTTGCATGGGCTCGGATGGAGTTGAAGAGGAGGAAGTTTGAGCCATCGTGCAAGTGCAGCAAAGAGGCTAGCCAAAAACGGGGATGGGTCCAAACCCATGGGGAAAGGGAGGCGTCTTTGGTGGTGGTGAGGTTTGAGAATCGGCATGGGCGGTTTCCAGGAAGAAGAGGCGAGTATGGGAGGTTGAAGAGGGGCGATTTCCATGCAACCTCTGTGGGCGGTCAGCGATAGTGGGGGTTACATGCGAGTTCCTACAATGGTAAGGTGGAGTGTATGACAAGACACGGAGGAGGCCATTGCAAGGAGAACAAGGAAATGACCATTTTGTAATGACATTGAATTGGAGATGGATCCTCGATATGGTGGCCTTTAGACGGAAGGAAGGGGTGGAAGCGGCGGTGGTGCACGTGGTGGCGGCGTGGATGTGGAGGCTAGGAAGGAATGCAGATGGCACGGAAGGGGCTTGGGAGGAGGAGGCGGAGGAGGCGAGGCTGGCAGGGTGGAAGGCGGCGATGAAATAGTAAGCGGTGAAGTGGGCCAGGGCAGGCGGTCACGAAGCATGCAGGAGGGGAGGCGGCGGAGAAGCAGTGTGGATGTGGGCCGAAATTGTGGTGCCCTGATCACGAGAGTTGAGTGGTACGTGCACAGGAATGGTGTGAATGGAGGCGAGGCGGCAGGGGTATATCAAGTGGGCAGCAAGAAAATCTTGGAGAAGATGTGGAGAGTGCAGGCCGGAAGGTGGCGGCCATGTTTGCGGAGGTGGAGGCCGTTGGGATCGAGATGGATTGACGACATCGTTGGAGAAGCGGGAACAAAGTGTGGAGGCGGTCGGGTGGTGGAGGACGGAGGGGCCAGCGAACATGTGGGAAGAAACACACTTGTGTGCGATGGACTACGCCACCGGCCTGCGCCTCTACTCCTCCTCCTCTTTTCCTCTTTCGCCCGCCACCCTTTATCGCAGGTGGCGTTGCCTCAACTGGGGCTCCACTATGTAGGTCCATGCTCTCAGCCTCCGAGGCTGCAAGATATGTGCCTGGCACGAAATTAGGCACATCGTCCTCTTCAGCACCTGCCTCCTCGGATGCGTCCATGTTATCCGCAGCGTCCCCCCCACGTACTGTCCCCCCTTGGCCTCCATCTGTGCACTGGCCTTTGCCGATATCAAAGGCACCTGCATGATGCCCTCTTAGTCCTCCTTCATTCTCTCTCCCCCTGGACATTTGCCTCATGCTGAATTCTGGCGCCTTTGCCTTTGCGACCATGGCTGCTGCTGGGTGATCCACTGATGTCCGTCCTCCGCCACCCGCTCTTCCTAGTCCCCCTGCGATTTTTTGGCTCTTGTATTATGGGTTTGTGTTGAGCAGCGAAACATGTGTCACGGTGGACAAAAGCGATAAGGGATAAGCTCATGAGTTGCTGCTTCATACCAAGGAAGTCAAAGTGCGCAAGATAGTGATGACAATGCTGGAGAATCTGGACCAAGTGATGACGAAGGATTGAACTCTGGTGATGAGTGAAACTGAAATCATGGTTTGTCACGGGGTCCCAGAGTAAATATTGTACGTCTGGTTCCAGATGTTACTGTGTTTTGGAAATACCCTGTCTGTGGCTTTTGTTGTGTCCTTACTAAACCACATTTTCCTCTAAAAACTGAATTTACAGTCGTCCCTTCCCGGAAGGAACAACCTTCCTTACCGTTCCTACTTTGCATTAATCCCATAGGTTCGAGTTTGCGACCACCATTCGATAGAAATATTTCTGGATGGAAAGTTGGAACTTTAGTGGGTGACACCCTTTTTTCGGAGATGTTTTTCGGAATGCCTTAAAAACGCTGTTTTAGGGCCCATCAAAACCCCTTCAGAGATTATTTACAGAAAACCCCTTCAAGATTATTCACCCCCTTCAAAAATTATGATGTTACAAGTGTTTTTTGACGTTGATTAGAAAACAAACACATGTGTATAATGCTTATGCTTCAGCAATGTTTTTGTTAAGATGTTAGCTGTGTTGGCTTCTGTATGCATATAAAGGGGTTTGATAATACCCCTCGCAGCAGCATCTCTAACATAATGGTGCTAGATCTCAATGTGCTTAGTCCGGGCGTGAAACCGAGGATGAGCAACAAGAGCAAGAGCGACTGAGGGTCACAATACAAAGAGGTAGGGGACAACTGCTCTTCCTTGACTGACTTAAGAAAAGACCTTTCCCATTCAGCTTCTTTAGCAGCATCAGGCACTTATATTCTGCTTCGGTGCTTGACAAGGTGATACTGGACTACTTCTTACAACTCCAGGTAATAGTGGCAGAAGCAAGAAGGAAGATGTATGTAGAAAGACTCTTATGTGAATCGCTGTCAGAGGCCCAATCCCCATCGGCAAAACCGTGTAAGGTAAGAGGACTGCTTGTATGTTTGTAACAAAGGCCAAGATGATGAGTTCCCTTAAGATACCGAAATATACGTTTAACAGCCGTCTAGTGGTTGCGTCCAGGAGACTCCAAAAACTGGGAAGTAGTGTTGACATAATAGGTGATATTAGGCATCGTCCAATTGCTAACAAAAATCAGGCTACCGATGGCATGGCGATAATGAACATCTTGCATATCAGCCTTATTTGCAGCAGTGATCGGACTGTGAGACCTGGTAAGTTTCATTCCAGTAGCACCTGGTGTTGAAGCAGGATGAGCATTGGCCATATGAAAACGATGCAGGATCTCGAAAATATATTTATGCTGGTGGATTATGAGCATGCCTTGTGCCCGAACACGGAGTACTTGATTATCAAGGCAAAACTTAAGTCACCAACATCTGTCATCTCAAATTCGCTTCGCAACATGGTCTTGACAGGAGCTAACAATGCAATGTGATTTGCAGCAAGAATAGCATCATCAACGTAGACTGCTAGCAAAACACAGAAAGAGCCATCTTCATAGATATATATCGAAGGATCAGCCGAGCTCTGTCGAAAACCAAGTTTCTTAAGGCCAGTGTCAAAGCGAGCATTCCATCGTTTTGCACTCTGTTTTAGGCCATATAAGTTAATAAGCTAGCAGACCCAATCTGGATGGGCAGGATCTTCGTAGCCCTCGGGCTGTTCCATATAGAGCTCTTCTTCCAGAATACCATGGAGGAAAGCCGTCTTAACGTTTATCTGAAGCAATTCCAGATCATATTCGGCAGCAAGAGCAAGCATGAGATGGATGGACTGAGAACGTACAACACGAGAAAATGTCTCGTGAAACTCAAGTCCAGGTACTTGTGTGAATCCCCTGGCACATAAGCGAGCTTTGTAACGGGCAATTTCACCAGGTTCATTCAGTTTATGCTTGAATACCCACTTGCAGGTTATTGGCCTACGGCCTGAAGGGCGAGGAACAAGCTTCCATGTACCATTTTGTATCAAGCTATTATACTCATCGTCCATGTCGGACGAGGTAAGCACTTGCATTCATATGAGCACTTCCTCAACAGACAACCAAATAAAACAAATCTAATACGCAAATATAGGTACAAACCAGTAACAATAGGAGAGAGTAGCTCGCACATCGTGGCACAAACACACTCTCCCCACGAGAACAACACGCAAATTCCTCACACATCGCTCTCGGAGTCATAGCTTTGGCCTCCTCACAACACTCTTGCATTGCATATCTAGAGGACAAGCTATGATCTGAGCTTGTCCTCTGTGAAAGGGTCCATATATACTAGCCCTTGGCATCGGCATATTCCTAAGATATCCTATTTGCATGTCATGTATCTGGCAATAACCTAAGAATATACTATAATATGCAAGTAATATGCCAAAGCATATTACTTGAGCTTATCCACTTAGCTATTGCTAACCATCTTTAATTAATAATAATCAACACTTAATTAACATAAATACTTTAGATTAATTAATACTAATTACTTACTTAAAGATAAGTAATTAGATTAATTAATGCTAATCAAACACTAAACCCAAGTGTAGAAATTAGTGTCACACGACATGACATCCACAACAAACATCCATTTGTCATTATCTGGTCCTGAGAATGCTTCAGCAAGGAATACAGGTGGGATATGTGGTGGGATACAAACTCCCACTGACCGACGGAAATCAATGGAAGTATAACAAGGCTCTTTCCAGTCGGCAGGTGGAGGTCTATGCCGTTCTGAACGACGGAGAGCATCCCGCTGGACCCGAGAAACTTCAGGTTTAGGTTCGGGCAAAGAAACAGGTTGTCCATCTAAATCTACATTTGATGCATCTTCAGCAAGATCATCTGGCTGATCATCAGGTTCATAGAGGTTGCCACGACATGGGATGATTGGCTCGACTATATCTGAAGTTGCAGGATTCATGTTCCATTTTCAGGTTCACAAGTACTCTCCTATGTAGGACGGCCACGTCTTCGTCCCCCATGCCATCGAGACTCACGGAGCCATGGGCAAAGATTTCTCTAGGTTTGTCAAGGCCTGCGCCAAGGCTTATCATAACCGCAAGAATGGGGTTGGCCTCCCCCTTTCTTGCATTGTTGTTTTCCTCCGGCAAAGGGTTTCCATCGCTCTGCAGAGGGTGTTGGCCAACGCAGTGTACAGAACGACAGCGAGCGCGGGAGATGCAGCTTCTTCGATACCGGTGGTAAGTAGGCCTTTTCACATCCTGGACTATGAAGTTCTTCGGACGGTTGGTAATTTTGAAATGCGTGATCGTGGAGGCTAGTCCCCTGGCATGGTGCCCTTCGTTGGGTTTTTTCCCCTTTGTTTTTGGGATGGATGGGTTTTTCCCATCTCTTTTTTATAATAAAGTCTTCTTTTCCTCGTTTTCACAAAAACATAGCAGCTTTTGATGGGATAAATGTTACTCCACTCCTAACTAAAAATTGCAAATAAGCACTTCATTGAAATGCTTTATTGACGCCACGTCAATCGAGCATTTCTCAATGCTTGAATAAGGCACGATGTTGCACGTTTACTTTCTGTTTTAGGCCATATAAGTTAATAAGCTAGCAGACCCAATCTGGATGGGCAGGATCTTCGTAGCCCTCGGGCTGTTCCATATAGAGCTCTTCTTCCAGAATACCATGGAGGAAAGCCGTCTTAACGTTTATCTGAAGCAATTCCAGATCATATTCGGCAGCAAGAGCAAGCATGAGATGGATGGACTGAGAACGTACAACACGAGAAAATGTCTCGTGAAACTCAAGTCCAGGTACTTGTGTGAACTCGGCACATAAGCGAGCTTTGTAACGGCAATTTCACGAGTTCATTCGGTTTATGCTTGAATACCCACTTGCGGGTTATTGGCCTCTGACTGAAGGCGAGAACAAGCTTCCATGTACCATTTTGTATCAAGCTATTATACTCATCGTCCATGTCGGACCCGGGGTAAAGCACTTGCATTCATATGAGCACTTCCTCAACAGACAACCAAATAAAACAAATCTAATACGCAAATATAGGTACAAACCCGGTAACAATAGGAGAGTATAGCTACGCGCCATTAGCACAAACACACTCTCCCACGAGAACAACACGCAAATTCCTCACACATCGCTCCCTGAGTCATAGCTTTGGCCTCCTCACAACACTCTTGCATTGCATATCTAGAGGACAAGCTATGATCTGAGCTTGTCCTCTGTGAAAGGGTCCATATATACTAGCCCTCGGCATCGGCATATTCCTAAGATATCCTATTTGCATCAGCATATGCCGGCAATAACCTAAGAATATACTATAATATGCAAGTAATATGCCAAAGCATATTACTTGAGCTTATCCACTTAGCTATTGCTAACCATCTTTAATTAATAATAATCAACACTTAATTAACATAAATACTTTAGATTAATTAATACTAATTACTTACTTAAAGATAAGTAATTAGATTAATTAATGCTAATCAAACACTAAACCCAAGTGTAGAAATTAGTGTCACACGACATGACATCCACAACAAACATCCATTTGTCATTATCTGGTCCTGAGAATGCTTCAGCAAGGAATACAGGTGGGATATGTGGTGGGATACAAACTCAACGGCCAAGCGAAATCAATGGAAGTATAACAAGGCTCTTTCCAGTCGGCAGGTGGAGGTCTATGCCGTTCTGAACGACGGAGAGCATCCCTCTGGACCCGAGAAACTTCAGGTTTAGGTTCGGGCAAAGAAACAGGTTGTCCATCTAAATCTACATTTGATGCATCTTCAGCAAGATCATCTGGCTGATCATCAGGTTCATAGAGGTTGCCACGACATGGGATGATTGGCTCGACTATAACTCGAGATTCACGGGATTCATGTTCCATTTTCGTTCACAAGTACTCTCCATGTAGGGACGTACGTCTTCGTCCCCCATGCCATCGAGACTCACGGAGCCATGGGCAAAGATTTCTCTAGGTTTGTCAAGGCCTGCGCCAAGGCTTATCATAACCGCAAGAATGGGGTTGGCCTCCCCCTTTCTTGCATTGTTGTTTTCCTCCGGCAAAGGGTTTCCATCGCTCTGCAGAGGGTGTGCCACGCGGTGTCTGAGCAACGGCGGCGCGGAGATGCGCTTCTTCGATACCGGTGGTAAGTAGGCCTTTTCACATCCTGGACTATGAAGTTCTTCGGACGGTTGGTAATTTTGAAATGCGTGATCGTGGAGGCTAGTCCCCTGGCATGGTGCCCTTCGTTGGGTTTTTCCCTTTGTTTTTGGGATGGATGGGTTTTTCCCATCTCTTTTTTATAATAAAGTCTTCTTTTCCTCGTTTTCACAAAAACATAGCAGCTTTTGATGGGATAAATGTTACTCCACTCCTAACTAAAAATTGCAAATAAGCACTTCATTGAAATGCTTTATTGACGCCACGTCAATCGAGCATTTCTCCAATGCTTGAATAAGGCACGATGTTGCACGTTTACTTTACTTTTCAAGGCATCCTTGAGCTTTGAGCGTCTGTAAGTAAAATGTGTAATGGATATAGTAATATATGTTCGTCCACATCTCACCGGCAATTATGCAGGCTGGCGGAGGGCGAATCCAATGAAAACAGTACTTGAGTTCATAGCTCTAGCGCTTCCATGCGACGCATGAATTTTGGAGCCCCTCACAGGTAATAAGCTCGGTTACATGTACATGTATAAATTTGGAACGACCCGATGAAGACTAGACGTCTGGGCGATCCTGGACGTCGGGACCTTTGCCCAGGGCGGAGTGTGGTGAAGGTTGGTATAACGAGGGCAGGGCAGGGCAGGGCAGCGGGGGCAGAGAAGAAGAAGAAGAAGAAGAAGAAGAGCTGGAAATGCGATACGCAGTGGGTGGCACAGTACCAGTAGGGAGGACACATGTTGAATTGGAAGGGTAGGATCCTACATGTGCCCAAAGTCCAAACCAATGTACCGGGGTGGTCCGATGGCCCCTGTCCGGGGCTGCCGCGGCTCTCCTGGACCTGGACCTGGAGGAGCAAGATGCCCCCATTCCCACTCCCACTCCCACTCCCCGCCCTCGGGTTCGGGTGCGGGGGGTGCAGCATCTTTGCAAAGGGAGGCGGCCCGTCGACGAGGACGTCAAGCTTTCAGCAATGGTTGGTGGTGCCAGCAGCAGTGGTGGGATGGATAGGAGGGGCCTCCATTCGTGTCACTGCCGGCACAAGCAGAAGCAGCCTCCGGAGCTCGTCCACTGCTTCCAAAGTTTTGGCCGCTCATACAATCCACAGCTCAGGTGGATGCCCACCTTGTTGCTGCTGCGAATATCATGGAAACGGGTGAGCCTTCTCACCACCCTCGCAGCAGCAGCAGCCCCTGCCGGTATGCAGGTTTCCATACGGACGTCACGGCTGTGACCGTCATCAAGCTATGCAATGAGGGGCATCTCACTGCGGCCGTCCAGGCTTTGGACGTCCTGGTGCAAACCGGCCCTTGTATTTCCAAAGCTCTTTTCTATACTGTTCTGAGGGAATGTGTAGCTAACAAGGATCTTGTCCTGGGTAGCCGTGTCCATGCTCTCACGGTGGAAAGGGGGTACCAGTCAGATGCTTTCCTGGCCACCCACATCTTGCGAATGTATGCTTCCCACGGCAGGTTGCAAGAGGCAGTGGACGTGTTTGCAGCCGTAGCCAAACCGGATGCCTTCATGTGGTCTGCTATCATTTCTGCTCATGTCAAACACGGACAGGACAAGCAGGCCATCCAGCTGTACCATCGGATGCGCAGCTCCAGCTCCACCTCCCGTGTGAACCCGGATTGCCATGTATTTGTGGCAACCCTTCAGGCTTGTGCAAGGGCTTCAGATTTAAAAACTGGGCAGCAGGTGCATGTTGCTTTGCTGGCCACTGGTGTCCAGCCTAATCTTTTCGTCTGGAACGCCTTGGTGACCATGTATGCAAAGTGTGGCAGCTTGGAAGATGCACGGAGAGTGTTCAACGGAATCGCTCACAAAAATGTGGTGACATGGAACGCTTTGATAGCAGGATATGCCCAGCGGGGCATGGGCCAGGAAGCTCTTCGTCTCCACACTGCTATGGAACGTGAAGGGTTTATTGCACCCAACCCGGTAACATTCGTGTGCCTCCTTCAGGCATGTTCAGCTGTGGGCACCCCGGCTTTGAATGAAGGGAGGCATCTTCATGCACAGATTTGGGAGCGAGGACATCAATGTGATGTGTTTGTTACCAACAGCTTGGTGAACATGTATGCAAAGTGTGGCAGCTTGGAAGATGCACAGAGAGTCTTTGATGCACTTGATTACAAAGACGTTGTGACGTGGAATGCTATTATAGCAGGGTACTCCCAGCACGGCTGGGGCCAGGAGGCGCTTTGTCTCTATAGAGCTATGCAAGAGGAGAACATGGCTGTACCCGACTCGGTGACATTCGTGTGCCTCCTGCAAGCATGTGCAAGTGTGGGCACCCCAGCGCTGGAAATGGGAAGGCAGCTGCATATGCAGATCACAGAACGGCAACATGAAGCTGACGTGTTTGTGGCCAGCAGTTTGGTGAACATGTATGCAAAGTGTGGCAGTGTGGAAGATGCTCAGAGAGTATTTGACAGACTCGGTCGGAAAAATGAGGTGACTTGGACTGCCATGATAGCAGGATATTCTCAGCAGGGCATGGGCCAGAAAGCTCTCAATCTCTACACTGTCATGGAAGAAGAAGGAGGAGGAGGGATGGGTGTACCCAACTACGTGACACTCGTGTGTCTCCTGCAGGCTTGTGCAAGTGTGGGCGCCCCTGCGTTGGAGATAGGGAAGAAACTTCATGTGCTGATTACAGAACAAGGACATCAAGGTGATATTCTTGCAGGCAGCAGTTTGGTGAACATGTATGCCAAGTGTGGCAACTTGGAAGACGCTCGAAGAGTGTTTGACGAACTTGGTGCAAAAAATGTTGTGACTTGGAATGCCATGATTGCTGGATATTCCCAGCAGGGTATGGGGCAGGAAGCGCTTTGTCTATACCGTGCCATGGAAGAAGAAGGCATGACTGTACCCAATTCTGTTACCTTTGGGTGCCTGCTGCAAGCCTGTGCAAGTGTGGGCACCCTGGCCTTGGAGGCGGGAAAGCGTCTTCACGTCCAAATCCGAGAACAAGGACATCGAGTTGATTTGTTTGTAGCCAACGGCCTTGTGAACATGTATGCAAAGTGCGGCAGCTTGAAAGATGCACAGGAACTGTTTGATGGACTTGATCACAAGGATGTGGTCACGTGGAATGCCATGATAGCAGCATATTCCCAGCAGGGCATGGGCTGGCAAGCCCTTCACCTGTACAGTGCGATGCAAGCAGTTGGCTTGGCTGTACCAGATTCTGTGACATTTGTGTGCCTCTTGCAGGCATGTGCAAGTGTGGGCACCCCGGCGTTGGAGAATGGGCGACAGCTTCATATGCAGATAAAAGAACGCGGACACCAAGATGACATGTTTGTAGCCAGCAGGTTGGTGAACATGTATGCTATGTGTGGCAGCTTGGAAGCTGCTGAGAGATTGTTTAATGAACTTGGTGACAAAGATTCAGCAACATGGACTGCCATGATAGCAGGATACTCCAAGCAGGGCCTGGGCTGGGAGGCCCTTCGGCTTCACAGTGCTATGCAAGAAGGAGGTGTGGCTGTACCTGATTCCGCGACATTTGTGTGCCTCCTGCAGGCGTGTGCATCCGTGGGAACCCAGGCACTGGAGAAGGGCAAGCAGCTCCATGCACAAATTAGAGAAGGAGGGCACCAGCGCGATGCGTTTGTAGGCAGCAGTTTGGTAAACATGTATGCAAAGTGTGGCAGGTTGGAGGATGCTCGCAGAGTGTTTGATGAACTTGGTGAAAAGGATGTGGTGACGTGGACTGCCATTATAGCAGGATATTCGCAGCAGGGCATGGGGCAGGAGGCCCTTGCTCTCTACAGTGCTATGCAAGAAGGCTGCATGGCTGCTCCAAATTCTGTGACATTTGTATGCCTCTTGCAGGCATGTGCAAGTGTGGCAGCTGTGTCTCTTGGAAGGCAGCTACATGCTGAGATTTTAGAACAAGGGCTTGAAAGTGATGTGTTTGTAGCCGGCAGTTTGATTAACATGTACGGCAAGTGTGGGAGCATGGTTGACGCACAGCAGGTGTTTGAAGCGTTGCCCAAACGAGACATTGCCGCCTGGAATGCACTTATTGCAGGCTATACCTGTCAAGGGGACAGTGATGTGATCTTTGACCTGGTCCGGAGAATGAAAGAGGATGGCACTCGGCCGGATAGCATCACGTTTGTTAGTATACTGACTGTGTGCAGTCATGTGGGTCTAATGAGCAAGTGCCGGGATTACTTTGAGAGTATGAGGAAACAGTATGGCATCATTCCCATGCAGGATCACTACACATGCATGGTGGACCTTTTGGGTCGAGCAGGGGAAGTGGATGAGGCACTAGCCTTGGTAAGATCGATGCCGGAATCGCCTAATGCTGCCATTTGGCACTCCCTGCTGGGTGCCTGTCAAAAGTGGAGCAATGTGGAGGTGGGACGTCATGCGTTCGACGAAGCAGTCAAGCTTAACAAGAAAGACGCCGCAGCCTATGTATTGATGAAAAACATATACACTGCTGCCCAGAAGTGGGAGGAGGCAGAGAAGATGCAGGCGAAGAGAAACACCATCAAGGCATGGAAGCAGCCAGGTCAGAGCTGGTGGACTGACCGGGATGGACTGGTTCATAGTTTTTTGGTTGGGGATGAGAAGCATCCACTGAGTGAAGCGGGGCCAGGTATTCTCCACAATGAGGAAAGAAGGGTGTGTTCAACATCTGAAGTCGTGGTAATCGATGATAGGAAGAAAGATCCACATGTGTGCGGGCAGCAGCGGCGAGCAGCTGGGAATTGGATCTGCCCTGAGCAACACCCGAGAGCCCGCGTGATCACTTGTAAAGCATCTGTCTCTTCGTACTACCACGAAGTCTGTGTCGGTGGCAGAGAAAAGAATCGAATTCGCCATGTGCCGGGAACGAAGACCAACGCGCCGGTACAAGGCTGGAAAGTGTCTGCGCTTCGGCTTATCACCAGGGCAGGGTTCTTACAATGTTGCTTCCGCATATAGGCCTATTCTATGCGTTTGGGCAGACTTAAGAGAACAAGGTCTGGGTACATCAACGTAAAGCATGCGGCACATTTCACTTTGACGTGAAGAAAAATTGAGTTACAAGAGCAGTTTTTTTTGACCTGTCACATGCCATTTATATTATGTTGCTTGCACTGGCCACATGCCCACTGGATAATAACTCCTTTCTCACGGGCAACCAGGCAGAGGTGGTTGCATGTGAGAAAGGGGTCACACCTATGCCTACGTCTGCGAAGGCATTGGCCATGGGCACCTGGAGTTGCAGCCTACCAATGCTTTCAAGACACCGCTTCGATCTCTCTAAATCCCCGTGCCTTTTGTAGGCACACCCTTGGGTACCGGCTGGTTCTTCACTGTTCTCACGGTCGGCCCTTGCAACTGCAACAACCATTTGCGAACCGATGCACCCGGTATCCATCCCTGACAACAATGTCTCTCTGTTCAAGCCTTGACATGATCTCCGTGGAACTGTGGCAGTCACTGCACATGCGTAGATTCTTCGTTACCACCAGAGGTGTGCCACTCGGGGTGTTCAAAAGCCCAAACGCGAGAGCTAGCTTCTCTGCATGTCCACAAAGCATATCTTCCTTTTCCTTCTCACACACTGGCTTCAACACCAACTTTGTGTGAGGTACGTGGCCTCCTTCCTGCTTCAGACGTGCATTTGTGCTCTCCACCTCAACCGCAATATCCTCTCCTTTCTCCCACCAGAAATCTATGTACCTGCTTATTCACCTCAATGGTCGCCACTGCAGGTTTCTTGTTAGCTGCCTGCCCTTCTCTGTGTTCAATCCTGTCTACATCGGTCCACCTACCTGCATCTGCGTAGGCATTGGCCATGAGCACATAGGCGGGTGCCTCCTGGGGTTCCAGCCTAACAATGCTTTCAAAACACCACATGGCCCTCTCTATGTCCCCGTGACTTTTGCAGGCGTTCAACAATGACCTCAAGCCCACAACATTACTTTGACCCTCGAATGACAACAGCATCTTCTCAGCCTCATCTAAATGACCCGCACGCCCGAGAAGGTCAATCATGCAATTGTAATGCTCAGTAGTAGGTTTGATGCCATGCTGTTCAGCCATGGAATCAAAGTGCTTGCGACCCTCGTGGACCAGTCCCTCATGACTGCATGCTACTAGAAGGCAAGTAAAAGTAGCACCATCAGGCTGAATACCGGCAACTAACATCTCCTCAAAACAAGCTAGTGCTCTGTGACCATCATCACAAGTACCATACCCAGATATCAGGGCATTCCATGTCACCACATCCTTTGTGTTCATGCTGTCAAAAACCTGGCGTGCATCTTCCAGTTCACCACATTTTGCATACATGTCCACCAGGCAGTTGCCCAACACTATGTTATCCAGCAGTCCTCTTTCCACAATCTGTGAGTGCAGCTGCCTGCCCTTCTGTAAGGCACCAGTGCTTCCACAGGCCTTCAGAAGGCAAGCAAAAGTAACATGGTCAGCCAAAATCAGGCCCTCCTGCTCCATTTGTCCATACACAAGAGCGCCTCTTGGCGAGTCCTTGCTGTGCATACCCAGCAATCAGGGCATTCCATGTCACCACATCCTTTGGCTGCTGTCAAAAACCTGGCGCATCTTCCAGTTCACCACATTTTGCATACATGTCCACCAGGCAGTGCCCAACACGACATTATCCAGCAGTCCTCTTTTGACAATCTCTGAGTGCAGCTGCCTGCCCTTCTCTATGGCTCCAGTGCTTGCACAGGCATTGAGAAGGCAAGCAAAAGTAACATGGTTAGCAATGATGAGGCCCTCCTGCTCCATTTGTCCATACAAAACAAGCCCCTCAATTCCGAGCCCTTGCTGTGCATACCCAGCAATCAGCGCTGTCCATGTCACCACGTCCTTCGTGACCATTCTGTCAAAAACCCGGCGTGCATCTTTCAGTTCACCACATTTTATGTACATATCCACCAGGCAGTTGCCCAGCACCACGTTATCCAGCAATCCTTTTTCGACAATCAGTGAGTGCAGCTGCCTGCCCTTCTGTAAGGCACCAGTGCTTCCACAGGCTTTCAGAAGGCAGGAAAAAGTCACATCGTCAGCCAAAATGAGGCCTTCTTGCTCCATTTGGCCGTACAGAAGAAGCGCCTCTTGGCCGAGACCTTGCTGTGCATACCCAGCTATCAGGGCATTCCATGTCACCACATTCTTTGTGGCCAAGCTTTCAAAAACCTGGCGTGCATCTTCCAGTTCACCACATTTTGCATACATGTCCACTAGGCTGTTGCCCAACACTACGTCATCCAGCAGTCCTTTTCGACAATCTGTGAGCAGCTGCCTGCCCTTCTGTAAGGCACCAGTGCTTGCACAGGCCTTCAGAAGGCAAGCAAAAGTAACATGGTCAGCGAAAATCGGGCCCCTGCTCCATTTGTCCATACACAGCAAGCGCCTCATGTCCGAGCCCTTGCTCGGCATACCCAGCAATCAGAGCATTTCACGTCACCACATCCTTTGTGGCTAAGCTGTCAAAAACCTGGCGTGCATCATCCAGTTCACCACATTTTGCATACATGTCCACCAGGGTCGTGCCCACCACAACTCTATCCAGCAGCCCTCTTTCGACAATCAGTGAGTGCAAGTGCCTGCCCTTCTGTAAGGCACCGGTGGTTGCACAGGCCTTTAGAAGGCAAGCGAATGTAATATGGTTACCCAAAGTCACCCCATCCTGCTCCATCTCTCCATACAGAGCAAGAGCATCATGTCCGAGCCCTTGCTCGGCATACCCAGATATCAGGGCATTCCATGTCACCACATTCTTCGTGTTCATGCTGTCAAAAACCTGGCGTGCATCTTTTATTTCACCACATTTTGCATACCCAGATATCATGGCATTCCATGTCACTACATCCTTTGTGGCCATGCTGTCAAAAACCTGGCGTGCATCCTTCAGTTCGCCACATTTTGCATACATGTCCACCAGGCAGTTGCCAACAAATAAGTTAGTAGGAATGCCGCTGTGGAAAACATCAGAATGAACTTTTCTGCCAGATTCCAAATCGGCGGCAAATGCACAAGCTTGAAGGGCAGCTACAAAGACGTGACCATTCGGCTTCACTCCTGACCTTCGCATCTCATGGTACAGTTGTATAGCCTCCTCAGCTTTGCCATGCTTGACGTGCGCGGAGATTATGGAACACCACAGGAAGGCATCTCGTTTGCCCACCCTGGTGAACACATCCATTGCCTCCTCTAGTCTACCTACACATGCATACATGCGCAAGATATGGTTCCCCAAGTATGCATTCCACTCGTACCCGAGTTTGACCGTGAGGTCATGTACTCGTCGACCCACAACCAAATCCTTCTTGGCTGTGCACAGTTTCAGCACAGTGTGAAACAGCGACAGAGAAATGGGAGAGTCTGACTGCGCCAGAGATTCCAGGGCTCCAACGGCCTCAGAAAGCTTCCCTGACATAACATGCTCACGGTTACAGCTGATTCCGATCCTGCACGCCTGCCAGGTTCAGGCTTATCCGGAGCTCGACTTGGAAGGAGGCACCATGACCCATCTGCATATCCAAGGAAACGAGCTGCTCATCAACCCAAGCTGGCTTGAACATGTTTAACCACAGGACCTCGCCGGACCCCTTACGCCGGAAGTCAGGCGAACGGGAGCTCTTCTTATCTCGTCTGTCCCACCACATGGTAGGGTCCAGAAAATTGTTGCCACAAATTTTCCTGCTCCTGGCGACGACCCTCGCTGGAAATTCATCCACCCCCACACTTTGTATCGGAAGTGCTGGGCCTCGTATAGCTGCTGGCATGATTCTGCACACCTGCCAGGGTCAGGTTCAGGTTTAGGCTTATCCCATGTGCTCGACTCGGAAGGAGAGGACCATGACCCATGTGGATAGCCAAGGACACTGGTTCTCTCATCAACCCACGCGGCTTACATGCTGTTTAACCACAGGACCTCGCCGGACCCCTTATGCCGGAAGTGAGGCGATCGGGAGCTCTTGTGAGAGCTCGTCTGTTGTCCCACCACACGGTGGGGTCCAGAAAAAAACTGTTGCCACATTTGCTCCTGCTCCTGGTGATGACCAGCATCGTTGGAAGACCATCGGTGACCCACACATTTGATCAGAAGTGGAAGGCTTGGTTTACACTGCTGCACCTGGCACTTCGTTGGCCAGAGGTTGACTCTAAATTGAGGTGAGCGGGAGCTCCAAGTAGCATTCCTGTACACATGGCAAATTGTTGGGTCCACGAGGGTGATTGCCATACTGTGGCCATCGTTCAGGCCGCAGTCGGAAGGCGAAGCTTAGCAGACTATGAGCACTATGTGCCTTCCGGAAGGCACGAGATGGTGCTCATGATCTAAACACCAAAATCAACATCACTTGGGTAAGATGGAAGATCTAGAGAGGGCCACAAGACTTATCTATACGGCGAGCGAGGCCTAAAAACGGCTACCGGCGAGGTTGGGGATCCCAGTGCCACCTCGACCACTTTACGAATATACAATGGCGCAATGCCCAGTGCAACCCAGAGTTCCTCTTGAGCCAGAGTTCCAGAGGTCTGCGGCGGTCATCGTTTTAGGGCTGCAAGCAATGGAAGGCATCTGGTTTGCCCACCCTGGTGAACACATCCATGGCCTCCTCTAGCCTACCTCCACATGCATACATGCGCAAGATATGGTTCCCCAAGTATGCATTCCACTGTACCCAAGTTTGACAGTGAGATCATGAACTCGTCGACCCACAACCAAATCCTTCTTGGCTGTGCACAGTTTCAGCACAGTGTGAAACAGCGACAGAGAAATGGGAGAGTCTGACTGCGCCAGAGATTCCAGGGCTCGAACGGCCTCAGCAAGCTTTCCCTGCTGACATAACATGCTCACGGTTACAGCTGATTCCGATCCTGCACGCCTGCCAGGTTCAGGCTTATCTGGAGTGCTCGACTTGGAAGGAGAGGCACCATAACCCATGTGCATATCCAAGGAAACGAGCTGCTCATCAACCCAAGCTGGGTTGAACAGGTTGTTCAACCAGAGGACCTCGCCGGACCCCTTACGGCGGAAGTCAGGCGAACGGGAGCTCCTCTTACCTCGTCTGTTATCCCACCACATGGTAGGGTCCAGAAAAAAGTGTTGCCACAAATTTTCCTGCTCCTGGCGACGACCCTCGCTGGATAATTCATCCACCCCCACACTTTGTATCGGAAGTGGAAGTGCTGGGCCTCGTATACCGCTAGACATGGAGCCCATCCCCGATTCTGCACACCTGCCAGGGTCAGGTTCAGGTTTAGGCTTATCCCATGTGCTCGACTCGGAAGGAGAGGGACCATGACCCATGTGGATAGCCAAGGACACTAGCTTCTCATCAACCCACGCGGGCTTACACATGCTGTTTAACCACAGGACCTCGCCGGACCCCTTATGCCGGAAGTGAGGCGATCGGGAGCTCTTGTGAGCTCGTCTGTTGTCCCACCACACGGTGGGGTCCAGAAAAAACTGTTGCCACATTTGCTCCTGCTCCTGGTGATGACCAGCATCGTTGGAAGACCCATCCCGGTCCCGACCCACACATTTGATCAGAAGTGGAAGAGCTTGGGTCCTTACACTGCTGCACCTGGCGACTTCGTTGGCCAGAGGTTGACTCCCTAAATTGAGGTGAGCGGGAGCTCCAAGTAGCATTCCTGTACACATGGCAAATTGTTGGGTCCACAACGGGTCCGATTGCCATACTGTGGCCATCGTTCAAGGACCGCAGTCGGAAGGCGAAGCTAATAGCAGACTATGAGCACTATCTCGTGCCTTCCGGAAGGCACGAGATGGTGCTCATGATTCTGAAAGCACCAAACTCAACATCACTTGGGTGGGAGATGGAAGATCTAGAGAGGGCCACAAGACTTATCTATACGGCGAGCGAGGCCTAAAAAACGGCTACCGGCGAGGTTGGGGGATCCCAGTGCCACCTCGACCACTTTACGAATATACAGCTAGGCGCAATGCCCAGTGCAACCCAGAGTTCCACTCTTGAGCCAGAGTTCCAGAGGTCTGCGGAGGCGGTCATCGTTTTAGGGCTGCAAGCAATGGAAGGCATGAAAATCTCATGAGGCGCTGATAGCATCCTGATTTCTCTCAGCCTCGCAAGGGCCAGAGCGCAGCAAGAGAGGCCAGTCAGTATTTCAGGGTTGCAACCGAATGCAGACATGGAAATCCGGTGTCTAGCGACAGGTCTCCCACGAGCAGGTACCATGGGTGTGGGGGGCTGATGGCCGAGCGGACTGCCATTCTTCTTCTGGCCTGGCCTGGCTGCTGTGAAGGCTGTGGGTTAGCGAGCGTGGGGGACCCGAGGACGCGTTTGTCTTGTCCCATACACCTCCAAGCTACCGATATGCCGGGCCCCGTATGGTGTGGTCATGCACAGTACCTGGGCATTGTGCCATAGTCTGTTGTTGTTAGACTCCATCTTCTGACAGCGGTCCCTGAACGACCCATGGCCACAGTACGACAACCGGAACCGTTGTGGACCCAACAAATTGGCGTGTGTACATATACAGGGATTCTACCAGGAGCTCCCGCTCACCTCTTAGGGAATCAACCCCTGGCAAACAAAGCCTCCAGGCGCAGCAGTGCAACGAGCCCAGCACTTCCACTTCCGAGAAAGTGTGTGGGTAGGGACGGGTTTTCCTGCGATGCCGGTCGTTGCCAGGAGCAGGAGCTGGAGCAACAATCTATGTGGCAACAGTTTTTCCTGGACCCTACCAGGTGGTGGGACAACAGACGAGATAAGAAGAGCTCCCGTTCGCCTGACTTCCGGCGAAAGGGCTCTGGCGAGGTGCTGTGGTTAAGCAACATGTTCAAGCCAGCTTGGGTTGATGAGAAGCTCGTTTCCTTGGATATGCACATGGGTCACGGTGCCTCTCCTTCCAAGTCGAGCTCTCCAGGTAATCCTGAACCTGGGAGGCGTGCAGGATCCGGGATGGGCGTAGTCACTGCTGTTACCGTGAGCACGTTATGTCAGTAGGGCAAACTTTCTGAGGCCGTCGGGCCCTGGAATCTCTGGCGCAGATAGACTCAGCTATTCACCTGTCCTTGGTTTGCACTGTGCTGAAATTGTGTACTGCCAAGAAGGATTTGGTTGTGGGGCGACGGGTTCATCACCTCATGTCAAACTTGGGTACGAGTCGAATGCATACTTGGGGAACCACATCTTGCGGATGTATGCCTCTAGAGGCAGGCTAGAGGAGGCCATGGATGTTTTCACCAGAGTGGGGAAACCGGATGCCTTCATGTGGTCTTCCATAATCTCCGCATACGCTAAGCATGGGAAATCTAACGAGGCAGTACAATTGTACCATGAGATGCGTAGGTCAGGAGTGAAGGCGGATGCTCACGTCTTTGTAGCTGCCCTTCAAGCTTGTGCATTTGCTGCCGACTTGGATTCTGGCAGAAAAGTGCACCGTGATGTGTTGCACAGTGGCAGGGCACTGGCTTGTTTTGAGGAGATGTTAGTTGCTGGTGTTCAGCCTAATGATGCTACTTTTACTTGCCTTCTAGTAGCTTGCAGTCACGAGGGACTAGTCCAGGAGGGTCGCAAGCACTTCGATTCCATGGCTGAACGGCATAGCATCAAACCTACTATTGAGCTTTACACCTGCATGACTGATCTTCTTGGGCGTGCTGGCCATTTAGATGAGGCACAGAAGATGCTACTATCGTTTGAGTGCGAAAGCAATGTTGTGGGCTTGATGACTTTGTTGAATGCCTGCAAAAGTCACGGGGACATAGAGAGGGCAATGTGGTGTTTTGAAAGAATTGTTAGGCTGGACCCCCTGGAGGCGCCCGCCTATATGCTCATGGCCAATGCCTATGCAGATGCAGGTAGGTGGACCGATGGAGACAGGATTGAAACACTGAGAATGGCAGCAGGACCTAACAAGAAACCTGCAATGGCGAGCATTGAGGTGAATAAGGAGGTACACAGATTTCTCGTGGGAGGAAGGAGAGGATATTGCATTAAAGGTGGAGAGCACGAATGCACGGCTGAAGCAAGAAGGAGGCCATGTACCTCACAAAGTTGGTGTTGAAGCCAGTGTGTGAGAAGGAAAAGGAAGATGCGCTTTGTGGGCAAAGAAACTGAGAAACTGGCTCTGGCGTTTGGTCTCTTGAACACTCCGTGCAGTGACTGCCACAGTTCCACGGAGATCATGTCAAAGCTTGAAAAGAGAGACATTGTTGTAAGGGATGGGTACCGGGTACATCGATTCGCAAAGGGTTGTTGCAGTTGTAGGGGCCGGCCTTGAGAACAAGCAAGTTGTAACGACTTTTTGAGCTAAACCCTAAACCCTACATCCTCCCTATGTGCGCACAGCGGGCAACGGAACTATATGTTGCATGGGCTGCGGCATCGAGCCAGCTTAACCTTTTATTGCTCCTCATTGAACCACCACAAATGCAATCCTCTATACATCCTCTTTCCAGCGTGGAGACCTGCTGCCTGCAGTCGTGTACTCAGAGGTGCGTCGGAGCAAAGTGGAAAAGGGGGGGAAAAGACCCGTCCCCGTCTCCCTTGGAGGAACAGAGACAAATCCATCGTAGCGCATCCACCCTATTGCGTTCGATCAAGTCACCAAATCAACCGATCTTTGGAGACCTACCCTACCCTATTCGACTCAGAGGCGAAAGGAGTCCTACCCTTCTCTACCTGACTCAAGACTCAAGGCCAAAGCGAAAACCACAAGCTCTTGAGGCACGGAAGGAAAGACAAATCACAATTATGTTTATTGAAATAATCATAAATTGACTTTTAGAAACATAAATTATGCATTACATTATATTAAGTTTACACGTCTAGAGATGATGATGATGATAATGATCATCATCATCATCATCATCATCATCATCATGATTCTAATATCATAATTCTAATTTCATCATCATCATGATTCTAATATCATCATCATCATCATTTTCTAATTCTCCTAATCATGATGCTAATCATGATGCTAATTTTTTTGCAAGAACTGTATACTCACTTTATTTGATATATTGTCTTTCCTACTATGATATACATATATATAGCCTACTATCTCAAATGAGGAATCACTCTTTACGGTAGTCTTTCATACTATGACATGCATGTATAGCATACTATCTTGGAAGTGTAACTACTTTTTACGATAGCCTTTTCCACTAGGACATACATAAATAGTATACAGTTATCTCCTTGGATTTTGACCTCACGTGATCTATCAAAATGGAAGGAAGCCAAAAAAAAAAAAAATCAATCAATCAACACATCCTTGGGTTTTGAACCGACGAGAATTATTCTACTACTATAAACTACAACATACTAAAGCGGTGCTCATGCAAGATATGGTGTGTTCTTTGTTGCTCACTCGATATGCAAAATACAACCTCAACATGAACCATTTCATCCAATTTCAATACTACTTCCATGGAGAGTGGTTTGTAACAGTTTGTTTGAAATGGCTGAATGGAAAGTGGTGAGCCTTTTTAATTGGATAAGCAGCCCCCTTTTTTCATACGGACTTGGTGAAAAGCATGTGGTGACGAGCTGCCATGAAGCATGATACCCCAGGCATGGCATTCAGACCTTCCTCCATAGTGTTGTGCAAGAAGAGGGCATGGCTCTACCCAAAATTTTGAAGGGGTGAAAATAAGAAACGCTTATTTTTACCCCTTCAAAATTGTGGTGTCCACCCATGGATGCGGTACATTGTGACCAAATGAACATGCACGGTGTGGCGCTTGAACACCATATTTAAATTAGCAAACACCCTTAAAAAAAGCCTAAAACAAAAAAAAAATGCGCATTTTCACTCAAAAAACGATGGGATTTTAGCCATAACTCCTTTTTGCCAGAGAAACCCCTCTCTACCTAGACGTTATTCTATAACCACATACTTCGTATAAATATTATGTACTTTTTATTATGATACTCAATGCATAAGATCCTTTCAGCATGTCCTTGATTCTCGTCATGACTTTTCTGTGCATGTTAATCAAACTGCCGGCTACATACACATCGCCTCTCCTTGTCCTATGGTCCTATGTATGTAAGATGCAAAGGGCAGAGGCAAGGCGGCCGTACGTGCACATGCATATGATCTTGTGAGAGCTAGTATCACGTCAAGTTCTCTTGCTCGGCCCGGTAGATCCACCACACGTGTGGCAGTAGTTCACCAGGGAAGTGATTGAGTGCTGTGTGCTCGTACCCTCGATGAAATCTTGTAAGTTAAAAATCTAACTTGCAATTTTCTACTTTCATATATCTCTGGGAGGTTCGGTTTGAAAATAAAGTAATAAAGTTCTGGTTAAGCTAATTTTTCAGATGAGTCGAAACTAAGCATATTTGACACACCGTCCGCATATTCTTCTAACCTTGACTCTCTTGTTCGCATATTCTCCCATCATTACGTGTGCCAACTACTAGGGACTACAACATTATGAAATAGGAATCTACTCAATGAAGTTTTTTGTCATCGGGTTCAGCTCCTGACACTTGTGACATAAAGCCAACTTCCGTGTGCAATGATAATGAAGAATGCTTTGATGGGTAGAAGTTGGTATCGGTGGCTTACTCCTGATAAATTGAAGCAATCTCTTGAACAACTCTACATTGCAAGGAATATGCAAGTTGCCTTTTTTAAGAAAGCCAAATTCAGCCTCCATATAGTCTAATAAGGGTCTGAGCAAGGCATGGTTGAGCTCCACTGAAAGAGAAAACCTAATCCTTTCATCCCCCACCTCCACAACTATGTACCCTTTCATAGGCTTCTTGCTTTCTTTTCCATTGCTATCCTCATTATATGCATTACTTCTAAGACCCAGCAACGGCTTTAGAAAGTTCATGGAGTTTTGTTTTGATTTCATTTTGAACTATCAAACTGGATGCTGCAAGAACAAGTGCTAATTTTTTGCAAGAACTGTATACTCACTTTATTTGATATATTGTTTTTCCTACTATGATATACATATATATAGCCTACTATCTCAAGTGAGGAATCACTCTTTATGGTAGTCTTTCATACTATGACATGCATGTATAGCATACTATCTTGGAAGTGTAACTACTTTTTACGATAGCCTTTTCCACTAGGACATACATAAATAGTATACAGTTATCTCCTTGGATTTTGACCTCACGTGATCTATCAAAATGGAAGGAAACCAAAAAAAAAAAAACTAGGACATACATAAATAGTATACAGTTATCTCCTTGGATTTTGACCTCACGTGATCTATCAAAATGGAAGGAAACCAAAAAAAAAAAAATTCAATCAATCAACACATCCTTGGGTTTTGAACCGACTGGAATTATTCTACTACTACAAACTACAAACATACTAAAGCGGTGCTCATGCAAGATATCAGTGTGTTCTTTGTTGCTCACTCAGATATGCAAAATACAACCTCAACATGAACCATTTCATCCAATTTCAATACTACTCCATGGGAGAGTAGTTTGTAATGGTTTGTTTGAAATGGCTGAATGGAAAGTGGTGAGCCTTTTTAATTGGATAAGCAGCCCCTTTTTCATACGGACTTGGTGAAAAGCATGTGGTGACGAGCTGCCATGAAGCATGATACCGTGTGGTGGATCTACTGGGCCGAGCAAGGGAACATGACGTGATACTAGCTCTCACAAGATCATAGCCATATTGCCTCATGCTACTGTTACCACGCCTGTTTGGTGCTCATCGAAGTGAGCCTTTTAATTGGATAAGCAGCCCCCTTTTTTCATACGGACTTGGTGAAAAGCATGTGGTGACGAGCTGCCATGAAGCATGATACCGTGTGGTGGATCTACTGGGCCGAGCAAGGGAACATGACGTGATACTAGCTCTCACAAGATCATAGCCATATTGCCTCATGCTACTGTTACCACGCCCTGTTTGGTGCTCATCGAAAGTGAGCACAGCAAAGTCCTCTATATGATGACAATCACCTCCCATTGGAATGTCTCCGTCTCCCGCGTGTTGTTAACAGTTCACCTGCGCTTGCCTAGTTCTTCTTCATTCTCACAGTCGACCCTTACAACTGCAACCACCAGCTGCAAATCGATGCACACGGTACCCATCCCTTACAACAATTTCTCTCTTTTCAACCCTTGACATGATCTCCGTGGAACTGTGACAGTCACTGCACATGCGCAGATTCTTGGTTACCAGCAGAGGTGTACCACTCGGAGTGTTTAAGAGACCAAATGCCAGAGCAAGCTTTTCTGCATGCCCGCAAAGCACATTTTCCTTTTCCTTCTCACACATTGGCTTTAACACCAACGTCGTGTGGGGTACATGGCCCCTTTCCTGTAGACGTGCATTTGTGCTGTCTACCTTGAGCGCAATGTCATTTCTTCTTTCTCCCACTGCAAATGTATGTACCTGCTTCTTTACCTCGATGGTCGCCACTGCAGGTTTCTTGTTAGCCCTAGCTACAGTTCTCTGTTTTTCTATCCTCTCAACATCCGTCCACCTACCTGCATCGGCATAGGCATTGGCCATGAGCACATAGGCGGATGCACTCTGAGGCTCCAGTCTCACTAGACTTTCAAAACAACGCCTCGCCCTGTCTATATCCCCGTGACTTTTGCAGGCATTCAGCAAAGATGTCAACCCCACAACATTGCTTTGGTCCTCACAGGATAGTAGCATGTTCTCTGCCTCATCTAAATGGCCTGCACGCCCAAGAAGATCAATCATGCAACAGTAATGCTCAATAGTAGGTTTGATGCCATGCTCAGCCATGGAATCAAAGTGCTTGCGACCCTCATGAACCAGTCCCTCATGACTGCATGCTGCTAGAAGGCAAGTAAAAGTAGCATCATCAGGCTGAATACCGGCAACTAACATCTCCTCAAAACAAGCTAGTGCTGTATGACCTTCATCACAAGTACCATACCCAGCTATCAGGCATTCCATGTCACCACATCCTTTGTGGCCAAGCTGTCAAAAACCTGGCGTGCAACTTCCAGTTCGCCACATTTTCCATACATGTCCACCAGGCAGTTGCCCAACATGATGTTATCCAGCAATCCTCTTTCCACAATCTGTGAGTGCAGCTGCTTGCCCATCTGTAAGGCAGCACTGCTTGCACAGGCCTTGAGCAGGCAGGCAAAAGTAACATGGTTAGGCAAAATCAGGCCGTCTTGCTCCATTTGTCCGTACAGAACAAGTGCCTCTTGGCCGACCCCTTGCTGTGCATACCCAGTCATGAGGGCATTCCATGTCACCACATCCTTTGAGGCCAAGCTGTCAAAAACCTGGCGTGCATCTCCAAGTTCACCACATTTTGCATACATGTCCACCAGGCAGTTGCCCAACCATATGTCCAACTGCCCTCTTTCCACAATCAGTGAGCACAGCAAAGTCCTCTATATGATGACAATCACCTCCCATTGAATGTCTCCGTCTCCCGCGTGTTGTTAACAGTTCACCTGCGCTTGCCTAGTTCTTCTTCATTCTCACAGTCGACCCTTACAACTGCAACCACCAGCTGCAAATCGATGCACACGGTACCCATCTCGTACAACAATCTCTCTCTTTTCAACTCTTGACATGATCTCGGTCGAACTGTGGCAGTCACTGCACATGCGTAGATTCTTGGTTACCACCAGAGGTGTGCCACTCGGAGTGTTCAAGAGACCAAATGCCAGAGCTAGCTTCTCAGCATGCCCGCAAAGCACATCTTCCTTTTCCTTCTCACCCAGTGGCTTTAACACCAACTGTGTGTGAGGTACATGGCCCCTTCCTGCTTCAGACGTGCATTTGTGCTCTACCTTGAGCGCAATGTCATCTCTTCTTTCTCCCACCAAATGTATGTACCTGCTTCTTTACCTCGATGGTCGCCACTGCAGGTTTCTTGTTAGCCCTAGCTACAGTTCTCTGTTTTTCTATCCTCTCAACATCCGTCCACCTACCTGCATCGGCATAGGCATTGGCCATGAGCACATAGGCGGATGCACTCTGAGGCTCCAGTCTCACTAGACTTTCAAAACAACGCCTCGCCCTGTCTACATCCCCATGACTCTTGCAGGCATTCAGCAAAGCTGTCAACCCCACAACATTGCTCTGGTCCTCACAGGATAGTAGCATGTTCTCTGCCTCATCTAAATGGCCTGCACGCCCAAGAAGATCAATCATGCAACAGTAATGTTCAATAGTAGGTTTGATGCCATGATCAGCCATGGAATCAAAGTGCTTGCGACCCTCATGAACCAGCCCTTCATGACTGCATGCTGCTAGAAGGCAAGTAAAAGTAGTATTATCTGGCTGAATACCGGCGACTAACATCTCTTCAAAACAAGCTACTGCTGTATGCCCTTCATCACAAGTACCACAGCCAGCTATGAGAGAATTCCATGTCACCACATTCTTTGTGGCCAAGCTGTCAAATACCTGGCGTGCAACAGCCAGCTCGCCACATTTTGCATACATGTCCACCAGGCAGTTGCCCAACACTACGTTATCCAGCAGTCCTCTTCCACAATCTGTGAGTGCAGCTGCCTGCCCTTCTGTAAGGCACCAGTGCTTGCACAGGCCTTCAGAAGGCAAGCAAAAGTAACATGGTTAGCCAAAATCAGGCCATCTTCCTCCATTTGTCCATACAGAACAAGCGCCTCTTGGCGAGCCCTTGCTGTGCATACCCAGCAATCAGGGCATTCCATGTCACCACATCCTTTGTGGCCAAGCTGTCAAAAACCTGGCGTGCATCTTCCAGTTCACCACATTTTGCATACATGTCCACCAGGCAGTTGCCCAACCATATGTCCAGCAGTCCTCTTCCACAATCAGTGAATGCAGCTGCCTGCCCTTCTGTAAGGCACCAGTGCTTGCACAGGCCTTCAGAAGGCAAGCAAAAGTAACATGGTCAGCCAAAATGAGGCCCTCTTGCTCCATTTCTCCATACAGAACAAGCGCCTCTTGGCCAAGTCCTTGCTGTGCATATCCAGCTATCAGGGCATTCCATGTCACCACATCCTTTGTGGTCAAGCTGTGAAAAACCTGGTGTGCATCTTTCAGTTTGCCACATTTCGCATACATGTCCACCAGGCAGTTGCTCAACAATATGTTACCTAGAAGTCCTCTTTCTACAATCTGTAAGTGCAGATGCCTGCCCATTTGTAAGGCACCAGTGCTTGAACAGGCCTTCAGAAGACAAGCAAAAGTAACATGATTAGCCACGATCAGGCCGTCCTGCTCCATCTGCCCATACAGTGCAAGCGCCTCATGTCCGAGCCCTTGCTGGGCATACCCAGCTATCAGCACTGTCCATGTCACAACATCCTTTGTGGCCAAGCTTTCAAAAACCTGGCATGCCTCTTCCAGTTCACCACATTTTGCATACATGTCCACCAGGCAGTTGCCCAACACTATGTCCTCCAGCTGTCCTCTTTCGACAATCTGTACATGCAGCTGCCTGCCCTTCTGTATGGCACCCGTGCTTGCGCAGGCCTTTAGAAGGGAAGCGAACGTAACATGATTAGGCACAAGCAGGCCCTCTTGCTCCATTTGTCCATACAAAACAAGTGCCTCTTCACCAAGTCCTTCCTGTGCATACCCAGCTATCAGGGCATTCCATGTCACCACATCCTTTGTGGCCAAGCTGTCAAAAACCTGGCGTGCATCCTTCAGTTGGCCACATTTTGCATACATGTCCACCAGGCAGTTGCCCACCACTATGTTCTTTAGCTGTCCTCGTTCCACAATCTGTGAGTGCAGCTGCCTGCCCTTCTGTAACGCCCCAGCGCTTGCACAGGCATTCAGAAGGCAAGCAAAAGTAACATGGTCAGCCAAAACTAGGCCCTCTTGCTCCATTTGTCCATAAAGAACAAGCGCCTCTTGGCCAAGCCCCTGTTGTGCATACCCGGTTAACATTGCATTCCAAGTCACCACATCTTTTGTGGCCAAGATGTCAAAGGCCTGGCGTGCATCTTCCAGTTCGCCACATTTTGCATACATGTCCACCAGGCAGTTGCCCAACACTACGTTATCCAGCAGTCCTCTTTCCACAACTTGTGCATGCAGCTCCCTGCCCTTCTGTAAGGCACCAGTGCTTGCACAGGCTCTTAGAAGGCAAGCAAAAGTAACATGGTTAGCCAAAATCAGGCCATCTTCCTCCATCTGACCATACAGAACAAATGCCTCTTGGCCGAGCCCTTGCTGTGCATACCCGGCTATGACAGCATTCCATGTCACTACATCCTTTGAGGCCAAGCTGTCAAAAACCTGGTGTGCATCCCCCAGTTCACCACATTTTGCATACATATCCACCAGGCAGTTGCCCAACCATATGTCCAACTGCCCTCTTTCTACAATCAGTGAATGCAGCTGCCTCCCCTTCTGTAGGGCACAAGTGCTTGCGCAGGCCTTCAGAAGGCAAGCAAAAGTAACATGATCAGGAAGAATGAGGCCCTCTTGCTCCATTTCTCCATACAGAACAAGCGCCTCTTGGCCAAGTCCTTGCTGTGCATATCCAGCTATCAGGGCATTCCATGTCACCACATCCTTTGTGGTCAAGCTGTGAAAAACCTGGTGTGCATCTTCAGTTCACCACATTTTGCATACATGTCCACCAGGCAGTTGCTCAACAATATGTTACCAGAAGTCCTCTTCACAATCTGAGTGCAGATGCCTGCCCTTTGTAAGGCACCAGTGCTTGAACAGGCCTTCAGAAGACAAGCAAAAGTAACATGGTTAGCCAAAATCAGGCCATCTTCCTCCATTTGTCCATACAGAACAAGCGCCTCTTGGCGAGCCCTTGCTGTGCATACCCAGCAATCAGGGCATTCCATGTCACCACATCCTTTGTGGCCAAGCTGTCAAAAACCTGGCGTGCATCTTCCAGTTCACCACATTTTGCATACATGTCCACCAGGCAGTTGCCCAACCATATGTCCAACTGCCTCTTTCTACAATCAGTGAATGCAGCTGCCTCCCTTCTGTAGGCACCAGTGCTTGCACAGGCCTTCAGAAGGCAAGCAAAAGTAACATGATCAGGAAGAATGAGGCCCTCTTGCTCCATTTCTCCATACAGAACAAGCGCCTCTGGCCAAGTCCTTGCTGTGCATATCCAGCTATCAGGGCATTCCATGTCACCACATCCTTTGTGGTCAAGCTGTGAAAACCTGGTGCATCTTCAGTTTGCCACATTTTGCATACATGTCCACCAGGCAGTTGCTCAACAATATGTTACCTAGAAGTCCTCTTTCTACAATCTGTAAGTGCAGATGCCTGCCCTTCTGTAGGCACCAGTGCTTGCACAGGCCTTCAGAAGGCAAGCAAAAGTAACATGTCAGCCAAAATGAGGCCCTCTTGCTCCATTTGTCCATACAGAACAAGCGCCTCTTGGCCGAGTCCTTGCTGTGCATACCCAGCAATCAGGGCATTCCATGTCACCACATCCTTTGTGGTGCTGTCAAAAACCTGGTGCATCTTCAGTTCACATTTTGCATACATGTCCACCAGGCAGTTGCCCAACAATATGTTACCAGTCCTCTTCACAATCTGAGTGCAGCTGCCTGCCCTTCTGTAAGGCACCAGTGCTTGCACAGGCCTTCAGAAGGCAAGCAAAAGTAACATGGTCAGCCAAAATGAGGCCCTCTTGCTCCATTTGTCCATACAGAACAAGCGCCTCTTGGCCAAGTCCTTGCTGTGCATACCCAGCTATCAGGGCATTCCATGTCACCACATCCTTTGTGGCCAAGCTGTCAAAAACCTGGCGTGCATCTTCCAGTTCACCACATTTTGCATACATGTCCACCAGGCAGTTGCCCAACAATATGTTACCAGCAGTCCTCTTCACAATCTGTAGTGCAGCTGCCTGCCCTTCTGTAAGGCACCAGTGCTTGCACAGGCCTTCAGAAGGCAAGCAAAAGTAACATGGTTAGCCAAAATCAGGCCTCCTGCTCCATTTGTCCATACAGAACAAGCGCCTCTTGGCCAAGTCCTTGCTGTGCATACCCAGCTATCAGGGCATTCCATGTCACCACATCCTTTGTGGCCAAGCTGTCAAAAACCTGGCGTGCATCTTCCAGTTCACCACATTTTGCATACATGTCCACCAGGCAGTTGCCCAACAATATGTTACCAGCAGTCCTCTTCACAATCTGTAGTGCAGCTGCCTGCCCTTCTGTAAGGCACCAGTGCTTGCACAGGCCTTCAGAAGGCAAGCAAAAGTAACATGGTTAGCCAAAATCAGGCCTCCTGCTCCATTTGTCCATACAGAACAAGCGCCTCTTGGCCGAGCCCTTGCTGTGCATACCCAGCAATCAGGGCATTCCATGTCACCACATCCTTTGTGGCCAAGCTGTCAAAAACCTGGCATGCATCTTCCAGTTCACATTTTGCATACATGTCCACCAGGCAGTTGCCCAGCACTACGTTATCCAGCAGTCCTCTTTCGACTATCAGTGAGTGCAGCTGCCTGCCCTTCTGTAAGGCACCAGTGCTTGCACAGGCCTTCAGAAGGCAAGTAACATGGTTAGCCAAAATCAGGCCCTCCTGCTCCATTTGTCCATACAGAACAAGCGCCTCATGTCCGAGCCCTTGCTGTGCATACCCAGCAATCAGGGCATTCCATGTCACCACATCCTTTGTGGCCAAGCTGTCAAAAACCTGGCGTGCATCTTCCAGTTCACCACATTTTGCATACATGTCCACCAGGCAGTTGCCCACCACTATGTTCAGCAGTCCTCTTTCCACAATCTGTGAGTGCAGCTGCCTGCCCTTCTGTAAGGCACCAGCGCTTGCACAGGCCTTCAGAAGGCAAGCAAAAGTAACATGGTCAGCCAAAATCAGGCCCTCCTGCTCCATTTGTCCATACAGAACAAGCGCCTCTTGGCCAAGCCCTGTTGTGCATACCCAGCATCAGGGCATTCCAAGTCACCACATCTTTTGTGGCCAAGATGTCAAAGGCCTGGCGTGCATCTTCCAGTTCGCCACATTTTGCATACATGTTCACCAGGGAGTTGCCAACAACTAAGTCAAGGGGAATGCCACTGTGCAACACATCACAGTGCACTTTTCTGCCAGATTCCAAGTCGAAGCCAAATGCACAAGCTTGAAGGGCAGCTACAAAGACGTGAGCATCCGCCTTCACTCCTGCCCTACGCATCTCATGATACAGCTTTATGGCTTTATTAGGTTTCCCATGCTTAGCATGCGCAGAAATTATGGAAAACCACATGAAGGCATTCGGTTTGCCCACCCTGGTGAACACATCCATGGCCAGCTGCAGCCTACCTCCAGATGCATACATGCGCAAGATATGGTTCCCCAAGTATGCATCCGACTCGTACCCAAGTGTGACAATGAGTTCATGAACCCGTCGACCCACAACCAGATCCTTCTGAGCTGCACACAGTTTTAGCACGGTGTAAAACAGAGACTGAGATATAGGAGAATCGGTCTGCGCCAGAGATTCCAGGGTTCCAACGGCCTCAGAAAGCTTCCCCTGCTGACATAAGGTGCGCACGGTTACGACGCCCACTTCCGATCCTGCACGCGTGCCAGGTTCAGTCTTATCCGGAGAGCTCAACTTGGAACGAGAGGCTCCATGACCCATCTGTTTATCCAAAAAAACGAGCTGCTCATCAACCCAAGCTGGCTTGAGCATGCTGTTTAACCACAGGACCTCGCCGGACCCCTTACGCCGGAAGTCAGGCAAATGGGAGCTCTTCTTATCTCGTCTGTTGTCCCACCACACTGTAGGCTCCAGAAAAAATTGCTGCCACAAGTGCTCCTGCTCCTGACGACGATCACAGCGGGAAAATCCACCCGCATCCTCACATTTTCTCAGAAGTGAAAGTGCTGGGCTCCTTAAAGTGCTGCACCTGGAGGCTTGGTTGTTTGCTACAGGTTGACTCCCTAAGGTGAGATGAGCGGGAGCTTCTTGTGGAATCCCTGCAAAAACATTCATTTGTTGGGTCCACAATGGGTCCGGTTGTAATACTGTGGCCATGTTCAAGGACCTGTGCCTGAAATCAGAATGCGTGAGACCCGTTTTATCCGGTTTGTTACCCAACCAGTCTGAGGGATCCTGGAAGAAGCGATGCCACAGCTGCTCCTGTCCCTATTTCTTCATTCCGTTGGGAGGCTTGGCCGCCTCCCACTTGGGCAAGTGCGGAAGCGCAAACCCGACATGCGGCTGAGTAGCCGCAACTTTTCCCGGCGGCGGCAGCACCACGGAACAGCTCTGCTTGCATCATTGCCATGGGATCTCTGATTTGCTTGCCTCCCTGGACTTGAAGGGAAGGGAAGGCAGGCATCTGATTAGCAGTCCATATATCTGTGAAACCTGTCGATGCCGATTCGTACATGACTAAGACCCCCTCCGATTTGCAAAGCTTGCATTGCACGAAGTCTATTGAGTGTTGAACTGATGGAGCATCGATGGCAAAGGCACCCAGCTCGAAAAACGACCAGACTAAGGGTTTAGGGTCTTAGGGAATGGTGCTTGTGTAAAATGTGGTACGATTGGGAGAGCATTCGTTGCTAAAACACTCGTGGAAAGTCATGACATCTATTTGGCAACCATGTGCCATTTTGTTCTACTGGCTTTCGCCATGGGTGCCAAGAATCTGTCTTCCGGGTGGTGTGATCATGCATGCCTACGCATTCTGCCATAATTTGTTGTGCCCCTCTTCCGACAGCGGTCCCTGAACGATGGCCACAATTTGGCAACCGGACCCGTTGTGGACCCAACAACTCGCTCTGTGTACAGGGGTTCTACGAGGAGCTCCCGCTCACCTCACCTTAGGGAGTGAACCCGTGGCAAACAACCAAGCCTCCAGGTGCAGGAGTATGACGAGCCCAGCACTTCCGCTTCCACTTCCGGGAAAATGTGTGGGTGGGGAGGGATTCTCCAGCGATGGGGGTCGCCAGGAGCAGGAGCACTTGTGGCAACATTTCTTTCTGGATCCTACCATGTGGTGGGACAACAGAAGAGATAAGAAGAGGTACCGTTCGCCTGATTTCCGGCGTAAGGGGTCTGGCGAGGTCCTGTGGTTAAACAGCTTGCTTAGCCAGCTTGGGTTGATGAGGAACTTGTTTCTTTGGATATTCAGATGGGTCTTGGTGTCTCTCCTTCGTCGAGCTCTCCAGATAGTCCTCAACCTGGCACGGGTGCAGGATCGGAAATCGGCGTCGTGACGGCTGTAACCGTGAGCGCGTTATGTATGCAGGGGAGGCTTTCTGAGGCCTTTGGAGCTCTAGAATCTCTGGCGCAGACAGACTTGCTATTTCTCAGTCTCTGTTGTACACTGTGCTAAAATTGTGTGCAGCTAAGAAGGATCTCGTCGTCGGGCGGCAAGTTCATGATCTCACCGTCAAACTTGGGTACGAGTCGGATGTATACTTGGGGAATCATATCTTGCGCATGTATGCATCTGGAGGTGGGCTGCAGGAGGCCATGGATGTGTTCACCAGGGTAGGCAAACCAGATGCCTTCATGTGGTTTTCCATAATGTCTGCTCATGCTAAGCACGGGGAACTTAATGAGGCCATACAACTGTACCATTAGATGCGCAGGTCAAGAGTGAAAGCGGACATGTGTTTGTAGCTGCCCTGCAAGCTTGTGCATTTGCTGCCGATTTGGAATCCTGCAAAACATTCATTTTGTTGGGTCCACAATGGGTCCGGTTGTAATACTGTGGCCATGTTCAAGGACCTGTGCCTGAAATCAGAATGCGTGAGACCCGTTTTATCCGGTTTGTTACCCAACCAGTCTGAGGGATCCTGGAAGAAGCGATGCCACAGCTGCTCCTGTCCCTATTTCTTCATTCCGTTGGGAGGCTTGGCCGCCTCCCACTTGGGCAAGTGCGGAAGCGCAAACCCGACATGCGGCTGAGTAGCCGCAACTTTTCCCGGCGGCGGCAGCACCACGGAACAGCTCTGCTTGCATCATTGCCATGGGATCTCTGATTTGCTTGCCTCCCTGGACTTGAAGGGAAGGGAAGGCAGGCATCTGATTAGCAGTCCATATATCTGTGAAACCTGTCGATGCCGATTCGTACATGACTAAGACCCCCTCCGATTTGCAAAGCTTGCATTGCACGAAGTCTATTGAGTGTTGAATCCGATGGAGCATCGATGGCAAAGGCACCCAGCTCGAAAAACGACCAGACTAAGGGTTTAGGGTCTTAGGGAATGGTGCTTGTGTAAAATGTGGTACGATTGGGAGAGCATTCGTTGCTAAAACACTCGTG